>OW240914.1:77670586-77860490 GCA_933207985.1 Pelobates cultripes | reverse complement strand
AGACCAGTTGGAATTTGCTGTTTTGCCCCTCCTTGGTCTCTCATCAGCTCTTGCTATGTATTAACCCCACTGTGGTTGTGGTATCTGAGGTTGTGGCATCTGAGCGCTGTTCGGATATAGTGTTGGTCCATTCCACTGTCCTTTCTCGCCTTGACTACTGTAATCCACTTCTCAGTGGTCTTACGTGCTCCCAACTAGCGCCGTTACAGTCCATAATGAATGCGGCGGCGAGGCTCATCTTCCTGTCCGCCCGCACCTCCCATGCCTCACCCTTCTGTCAATCCCTACATTTGCTTCCTATAAAATATAGAGCTCAATTTAAAATCCTGGTTCTTGCTTTCAAATCGCTACATAATGCTGCTCCCACCTATCTATCCTCCCTTATACACAAGTATGTCCCGTCTAGGCCCTTACGATCTGCTGAAGACTTACATCTATCTTCTGTCCGTACTCCCACCTCTGATGCTCGCCTTCAAGATTTATCGAGGGCTGCACCGTTCCTGTGGAACCCGCTTCCCTCCTCCGTTAGATGCTCACCCAGTCTCCATTCCCTCAAAAAAATCGTTAAAAACCCACTTCTTCATAAAAGCGTATCAATTAAACTGTTAATAGCTCACGACTGATTCCTCTTCTGCAACTGTCATTAGTCTAATACTATCCTTACCCTTTTTGTGTCATTTTACCCCACTCCCTCTAGCATGTAAGCTCATTGAGCAGGGCCCTCAACCCCTCTGTTCCTGTGTGTCCAACTTGTCTGCTTACAACGACAAGTCTGTTCGTCCACCCATTGTGAAGCGCTGCGGAATTTGACGGCGCTCTATAAATATAATAATAATAATATAGTGAGCGCTCAGATCCAAGCTATCTGGGGATAGGTTGAATGTGGGGGTTCTGTTAAGTATAATCGGAATTGTGTATTTTTATGTGTTTTTACTGTTGTTGTTGTGAATAGAGCTATTTTCTGTATGCTGGAGGTAATTGGCTTACCACACCCAAGCCATGCTTGCAGATGGTCACAAAGGGACTTTCAACTAACTTTTGACCCTCTGGACCAATTTGTATGATTTTGACGTATGTTTGTATTTGGAGTATGCTGATTCTGAAAATGTGGGTGAATGTGATGTATACTTTTAGAGTTATGAATATTGTGTAAAACTGTATTTTCCTGCCTGTGATAATTAAGTAGACCATTGTGTTCAGTAATTATATCAAAGGCAGAGGGGAGGATTTTGTGTGGGAGTGTCTGAGTGTATTGACGTATTGATTGGTTTTTCTGCAAAACCCTGTGGGCAGTACTATGTGTGTAAAATGTGAGTTCTTGTAAGAGCTTGTTCCTGTCTTGCTCTCTGAAGGAGTCTACGGTGGTTATGGTGACGGCTGGAGTGCTTGGAGCCCTCAGGAAGTGCTAGGAGCATCCTTCAACGGAGGTACCCAGTTGGGGTGCCAGGTGATTCGTAACACTCACAAAAGCATATCAATTTAACTGTTAATGGTTCAAAAAAAACCACACTTAGTCTTCATTCAATACTATTCTACCAATCTACTTCCCTAATACTATCCTTACCTTTTGTGTCACTTTACCCCACTCCCTCTAGCATGTAAGCTCATTGAGCAGGGCCCTCAGCCCCTCTGTTTCTGTTTGTCAAACTTGTCTGGTTACAATTACATGTTTGTTAGTCCACCCATTGTAAAGCGCTATGGAATTTGTTGGTGCTATATAAATATAATAAAAGAAGTGAGGGAGGCTGAACTTGATGGACACATGACTCTTTTCAATGTAACTATGTACATAAGACTGCATGAGAGTCTAACAAAGCAGGGAAATGAGTTCCATAGAAATGGTAGCCCTAGATAAGTTGTGAAGATGCGAGTATGTGAACAGTGGAAAGACACAGATCATCGGCAGAGCATAGGGTACTTAACAGAACATACTTGTGTATTAGTGAGGATTTGTAGGAAAGTTGGAGCAATGCTATGTAGAGATTTGTAAACAAGCACCAGAATTTTAAATTGAGAAATAAATCTTACAGGAAATCAGTGTAAGGACTGACAAAAGGCGGAGGCATGGTAGGTGCAGACGAACAGAAAGATGAGCCTCACCGCCGCATTCATTATAGACTGTAATGGAGCCAGCTGGGAACACATAAGACCACTGAGAAGTGGATTGCAGTAGATGATAGCAGCATGGTGCGGCTGCAAGCTATGTTCTTGAGATGGAAATGGCAGAATTTGGCAAGTGACTAGACAAGATGAGCGAAGGAGAGGGTGGAGTCAAAGAGAACACCTAGACAGCAAGCCATAAAGTAGAGCTGAGTAGTGCCATTGACTTGGAGGGTGTCAGACACGGGAGTAGAAACACTTCACGGAGAAAAGACAAGAAGCTCTGTTTTGGACAAGTTAAGTTTAAGAAAATGAGCAGCCACCCAGTTAGAAATAGGAGAGGGACACAAGTCAAGAGGCATGGCGAGAGATCAGGAGAGGACAGATAGATTAGTAGGATGGGGAATTTAGTCAAAGTTGGGTTTTTCTAGAACTGGAGGGATGTTTGCATGCTTGAAGAGTGAAGGAAATATGCCAGAAGAGACGGAGAGATTAAATATTTTAGTGAGGGGCAGAGCAAGAAAAGGAGACAGAGCTCAAGTGAGAAGTGAGAAAATAGAATAAAGGGAACAAGTAGTTAGTCACCCCTCCCGCCTTTTTCTAGTGGAGTCCATCTGCACGTAAGTAGCATCTCTCTTGTTACATTTACTTTTATTATACTTATAATTAATTTATAAAATATTTTACTGCATACTTTATTATATACATGTATTTTTTATATTTTTTTTACCAGGTGGTAATATTGTTCACATTTATGTTTATATGAAGGTTAAATAATCAGTACCCAACACTCCTTTAAAGGAACACACCATTGACATTTATTTTTCAATATTTATTAGATAAACACACAAATAAAAAATGTATATATTTTTTTATCTGCATGTGTCCTTTAGGGGTTTATGAGAAAACAGTTTGCAAAAACTGCAGAAAACTGTCTGCAGCCTTCGTAAGCCATTCTATCTTTCTCCAACACAGACCTTCAGTCTCTATGCAGGGAGACTTTTCAGTGCTTCTCAATGAGCTGTAAAACTGTCTACATTCTAGCCCACACTTCAACAAGTGCTTTAAGTATCTCGAGTGTTCCTTTAAAGCAGCTCTGCCCTAGCCGTTCCACCAAAGATGTGCCTGGCGCCACCGTCCCACCCCATCAAATGTTGGGAGGTATGTAATCCTTACTTGTTACATGAGGCTTGGATCTTCTTTTCTGTGCAAATAACCAGCTGGTGAAGGAGGTCACGTAGCTAATTAAACTTAGTGGTGGAGGAAATATAGGTTTGTTTTGGTAAAGCATGACAAAATGATATCTCTGGAACTTCCAAAGCATGTCCGACATCGCTTTACCTTGCATATAGACATTACTAAAGCAAGAAGCAAGAAACAAGAACAAAATGTGTTGTTAATGCATGTATGGGTCACCTATAGCTTTGTATACAGTGGGTTAGCATAGTCAGACATACGATATCATTTATACAGATGAGACAGCAGTGACAGATGTCAAAGGCAAATCTATGATTATGATAATAAAGATGACCCTTCACAACCCAATAATATTAATGTTAAATGTACTTATCCCTTATAGTTAACAAATATGCATTTGCGAGATCTGAAAAATGAAACTAAATGTCAAAATCCACACTGCTCTGTTCTGGAATTCAGCGCTTTCATCTTGGCTCACTGTCAACCAATGCTACAAGCTCCGTCCTTTTCTACCAACAGTGAACATCGTACATGGAGGTACTGCTTCTCCTCCTTGAATGCAATGTGTGCCATGACAGGCCAACCCCCTGGAATAAATAAGGATGGGGGAAGCATGACTGCTGCTCGGAGAGGTTGGCATGGCGACAAGAAGGACACAATGTTGGGGATGCACCTAGACCGGGGACACTGGGCACAGACTTACCAGACCACTGGAGAGTACGCTGACTGAACTGGATTGCAATGTCAATTGCTAAATCTTTAATAACATGTGCACACATTGTACTAACGCTTCCCCTACAGGATCTATAAATTGATTGAAAAACAACATATTCATCAAATTATCAGTAGCATAATGGCATGTTTCTGTCTGGCATACAACAAGAAGCTCTTCAAACATTTTGTTTACAATAAGCTAGCTGTGAGGAAACCAATTTGACTGACTTTTCTCTCTGTTATTAGGTATTGCGGAGGAAACTCCCCTGTCCTATTTACTTTGGAAGCAAATTTGAACAAGCTTCATGCTCCTGCTCCACTATCCCATAAACAAATACGCATAATGCAATATCCATATGGAGTATAATAGATTAAAAATGCGCCTGTCATCACTGTACTTGATGGTCCATAACTTTCACATTGTGATATTATCTAAAAGCCCATTTTTCTTTTTCATTAACTTTACGATATCTGTCTTCCAAGCTTGTTGAGACAAGACTGACATGTAAATCACAAGTTAGGGCCAGTTTTAAGACAATAAAGTTTTCTGATTTGGTTGCGGTAAAAGCAGTAAAATTTTAAATTTGGATTGTGATTGCTTTGTCAAAAATCAGAAGATGTTACTTAAGTTACCGACATTTGATTGTAAAGCATTCTATAGTCTTTAAACACATCTAATTGAATGCGTTAACATTTGCATTGAAAAAAATACAAACAAAAATACATTGCAATCAAACGGTTATGATTTCAAAATGCTCCCCTTCAATTTTTTCACATTTTAATTCAAAAGATGTATTAATGAATACTATTATAATATTACTATTTATTACGTCTTTGTATATGTACTTACTTAAACAACGCAATAAGAAGATTAACCATAAGGATGTACTGCATAAACAAGTAAACACCCTGAAGAAAAGGCACCAGCCATGTTCCAGGGCCACAGAGCTCAGGCAAGACAGACTCGTTGGCACACACTTTGAAAAAGAGAAACACAAATTCATGCAGTGTAAACAAACTGTTAACGTTCAATTAATGCTGAATTGCATTTAAAGAATCATTGGCATCTCAAGGTAAAAATCGTGAGGATTTAAAAATATCTGTCACATAGTATAGATTTCCTTTGGATAGGAAATAAATAGAAGTGATAGATAATAATAATAGATAAAAACTATTTCCCTTTGGTCCCTTCTGATTATTAATCAATGTGTCATAGTGAATATCATGTTATATATTTTATATCTGGCTTCTCTTTTATAATTATATTATTTAGTAACACCTACTGAATGCAAAGAAAAAATTGTGTTTATCTTTCTATACTAATATTTTTCACACCTGGACATACTATGAGACAGACGATACTTCATAGACTTTCATTCTTTTTTATCCCCCCAATATATCTGTACATTTTTGTATTTTGTGTTCAGTATCTTATTAACAGCAGTGGTGACTATACTTTTACCTATATGTGATACTGCAGTTACCGGTTTTTGGTCTTGGGGATAAAACGAAATGAAAAAGAAAATGTGTTTACATTTACATAATTAAATTTCCTAGGTAATTCTGAACAACATATTATACATGAAATAACTTTTTGAGCCAATAAGAAATGTGTTGCCATTATAGAAACAAGATAGATTCCCCCCTCACCCACAGTTTTGTGGCACAATTGAAAGTCACTTCAAATTGGGTTACTTGCTTTATTTTGTATAATCAATGGCATGTCAACAAAAGCTAATTTGAGTTACTATTTATCAGCATATTTTATTATCGAACTATGTCAGTGCCTAAGTGCTTGTTATTTATCCTGTGTTTCAAGTATAAGTACACGTAATGTTTTTCTGGCACATTTTTCTTTTATGTATGTGAAAGATTCGAGACTTTTGGATGAAATGGTAGAAAATTACATCCTTAAGCTTAAAGGGACACTATAGTCACCAGAACAACTACAGCTTAATGTAGTTGTTCTGGTGAGTACAGTCAGTCCCTGCAGACTTTTTGTTGTAAACACTGTCTTTTCAGAGAAAAGGCAGTGTTTACATAGAAGCCTAGGGACACCTCCAGTATAGTGTGAAGCACTCTGCAGTCCAAAGGGTTTTGTGACTGTTGGGACTGTCAAAAAAATATATAAAAGAAACATATGGATTTTCTTGTATTCACATATATAAATCTGAAAAATCTGTAGCTAGGAATTCCTTTTCCCCAAATTATTCACAAACTCTCAGTAACAAACTCAATTATGTTAATATCAAGTAGATTCACAAAAAGAGCAGATAAATGTAACGATTAGTTATTCAAAATAACAGGACACATAATTTGAAGATTAATGTTGTTTTTAGTTGTTTGAAAAAAAATATAAATTCACACAATGTTTAATTAGTTGAAAATTCTAGAAAACATGTAAAATGCTAGCTAACTAGAGAGCTTATTTTTAAGGTCTTAATGACATACATATTTACCTGCAAAAAAAACCCAAACAAATGTCTACTTTTATGATTTGCAAAACCTACCATCTATCTCATATGCCCACACTTCACCATAAGTCATCCAATATGGTCGAAATGCTACTTCTTTTGCGGTATACCAATTAGGTGGCTCTCGAGGATTGAGGATTGCCCTCCGTGGGACACCAAAGGCAAATATCACAATGCCCATAATCACAATGAGGGAAAATATTTTTGTTAACTATAACAAAATAAATAATAATATTAATTAAAAAAATAAAATATATATATATATATATATATATAATCAATGAAGGAGCACTCCAAGGGATTTTTCAAACTTGTTTATAATCCGGTGTTGAAAAAATCAGTCATCAACGTTTCGACCCAATAGGGTCTCTTGATAAAGACCCTATTGGGTCGAAACGTTGATGACTGATTTTTTTCAACACCGGATTATAAACAAGTTTGAAAAATCCCTTGGAGTGCTCCTTCATTGATTATACATACCGAGGCTTGGAAGCACCCGGGTAATTTCTGTACTTTATTTTGGATTTAAAGGAAGAGTGCCAGAGTTTGCTTTCTTTATATATATATATATATATATATATATATATATATATATATTATTTCACAAGACATTTAAACACAAGCTGTTTTTCTTTTGCTTTTTTACATAATTAAAACCATAAAATTATTTTATTTTCTTGGCACTTTCCAGTGTTGTGCCCAAAATCACAGTGACCCCCAGGCAGGCAAACAGACTCTACTAATGGAATTGAATTGTATACTTAATCTGTATCTGGACAGAACATTGATAAATACTGTAGGAGGGTTTATATAGGAATAACTAAGGAAGAAAGTACTAATAATGTAAGAATTACACTACAATAAAAAACATTTTTTTTTTGTTTAGCACTGATAGTAATTTACTTATCCAACTGTGAACAGTACAATTCAAAACGTTAGAACTATTTTAGCAGGTTCGCTGATTGCATGTTAAAAGTATTCAGTAAGGTGTCCTTTTAATGGAGTAGTCTAGACACCATAACTACTTAATATTTGTCCACAATCACAAACTTGGGAGGAATTAATTTTACTAATGCAAAAGTAAAAATTCACAAGTGCAATCACAAAATAATGTCACACAAGAGATGCCTAGAAGACCTAGTAAGTGTTAAACTATTGGAAATTTTTTGACTACTTAGCATGATATGTTGCCATGGGACTCCTGGCACCATAAACACTATAGATGACTAAGACTGCTGTTTTAATATGCTATTTCATTCAAGTAATATTTGCCCTGCACATATTTCTTCTTCACTTTATATAGTACTGCTTTTATAAATGCAATGAAAACCTTTGGCAGTTAAAAAGCAAACAAGAAAAATTTAATGAAATGATGATTATTGACACTTTATTTTCCACAGAACATTAACTTTTATAATTTTTTTTTTTTTGACTGCAGCTGGTTAGCACATAACCATACACAAACTATATATCAATGATACACTAGCAATTGAGAACACAATTTTAAACATAAAATGATGTGCCACTAATTTATTACATTTTATTACAGAACTGTTTTTTTTTTTTTAATCGTCTCACAATAAAATAAAAATTAAATACTTACCATCTTACCAATCATTAGAACGTAAGGGCCAGCATCTTGATTCACATTTAGAATATCCAGTAACCTCACAATCCAAAATATAATATTGAGACAGTAAATTATTCTTCCAGCAATGAATATAGAATTAGCATACAGATCGTTCTGATTTGCCAACTGAATGGTGCTCAGTCTTAGACCAAATCCAATAAGAAAAGTGATTATTGCAACAGAGTCATTGATGTTCACGTAGCTATGGAACCACAATTTAAGTTTCTGAGTGATTTTTCCAGCTTCGGACGTGACAATCTGAAATATGAATCAATATCAGACGTTTAGTTATAAATGTAGATATAAGTCAAATCAATCAATATATTACACAGAACATTCAAATGTTACATACTGTAGATCGCTTATTGTAAGCAACTATTTGTAGGCCATATGGACCATTTCTTTTAAATTTTTTATGACACTGTATTTTACAGTTTCCATTTTAAAGGGACACTATAGTCGCCAGAGCAACTACAGCTTAATGTTCTGGTGTCTATAGCATGTATCTGCAGACATTTTCATATAAAAATTATCTATGGACACCTCCAGTGGTTGTCACTCAGACGGCCACGGGAGGTGCTTCCTGGGTGCTTCCAGTGCTGCAAGAATGTTCATCATCTCCTTGCTGATTTAATGCATCTCTATGAGGAGATGCTTATTGGCCAGTGTAGCATTTGGCTCCAATGAAAAAGCACTGAATTGGCTACTATGGGAAAGTTTTAGATTGGCTGTGATTGTCAATTCTGAGGATGTCAGCCAAGGAGGCGGATCAGAAGCATAGCCAGCACTGGCAGACCCAAATGACGCTTGAATAAAGGCAAGATTTAAACTATTTAATCGTGGCAAGGAGGGTGGGGCAGCCATTTAAAAGGTGTTTTAACATTATAAGGTCAGGAATACACATTTGTATTCCTGACCCTATAGTGTTCTTTTAAATTTATCAAATTTTTAGATTGATTAGCAACAAAAATACAAAAATATTAAAGGAACTCTCCAAGCACTATGACCACTACAGTTTATTATAAGCTGTTGCTTGATCTGAAAGTACCAACAACACGGAATGTAAGTTGAATGTTGGGTTGTTGGAGGCTAGTCCTGGTGTTCAATAAAACAATAAAACATCTTGGGCTTTCTTGCCTTGCTGAACAGGAGTGTTAACTCTGTTATTTATAGAGCATGGTGATAGAGACTGCAGATCTGTGGGCTAAGAGTTGAATCACCTGGGCCTCTGATACAAAAACATTTTTGTAAAGATGGTGTCACGCGCACTCAGAAAAACTGATCTCTGCCTGGAGGAAGGAGCAGTCAGAAGAGATGATATCTGCTTGTTTAGTGGGTGGAGAACCTTTCCTTGAAGAATCGTGGTGGGGGTTTCTCATGCCAGCGGAGAGGGACAGACAGCATATCTGGATTGGTATGTAACCCAAGCTGAGGACCAGTCTACCCTGTTCCTGTTAAAGCACACCCTCATCCTCTCCCCACTCACTTCAAGATAAACACTTCTCTTTCAGCACCCTACACGTCTGCACTAAATTGTTCTGATTGCAACCCTTATTGTTATCCTGGTAATGGTATTATGCATAAGCTCAATATTTAATAATTATTTATGACAGATAGACAGACACAGAGTGCCACTTCAGAAGCGAATGAGTGTCACTGGTGGCAACCATGCCAGAGGTTCACCATCACTGACCTACTGCAGTGAAAGAATATAAGTAATTAATTTAACTGCATTCTTTTTCCACACACACCTCATGGATTTTCTCCAAACCCGTAGTAAAGATGACAGAGATCACGATCCATTCCTGAACTGATGGCATAACCTGCATTTCAGTCAGGATAATATACGAATAAAGCATCAGGAACCCCAGGTAGACCATCTAAAGAAACAAAACTCATGATCACTTTGTTTAGTTAGACAATTAATCTGAAAAACGTTATGTTAGTTGAGGAAACAAAGTTGTTTCATGGACGTATAACGAGACTATGTCCATAATCACAATAGATACATTTGCTTAGTCAGTAATATCATGCCAAGGAAAACTTTAGAAATTGATCCAAAGATCCTGCATCTAAGAAGTAATTTCAGGCATTTAGTGGATAACACCTCTTCAGTACATTTAGATATACAAAGTCTATAAAAAGTGTTTTCATTCTTATTTATAATCTTAAAATTCTATGTCTCACTTACTGTATTAAACCAGAATTTCACAATAGGCGCGTGGTAAAAAGCATAGAATGTCCCTACAAGCGAAACGTGTCTACGGTTTCTTTCATGCCTCTGTTCAGAGGATTTTTCTTGAAGACCATCAAAAGTTTTAATCTCAATAAACACATCCTGGAACAAACATTCAAATATACATAACATAAAACTTTACATAAACAGAGTACTGATAGTCCAATAAAAATAAATGGAAGACAAATAAATACACCGATACACTGCACACAAAAATAAATAAATAAATAATACTGAATACTTCATTAAAATGCTCCCAATAATAAATGTATGTGTATTTAGGCAGTGACAATGTATGCAAAGATTGTAGTAGAGTAGCTCCATCAATTTGTAAGACACCTTTTGGAGCAGCAATAGGATTAAGATCAGAATTACATAAGGTTATTAATTGCAACTGACAAAAAGTGTTGCATATGATATTAAGACATTAATAACAAATATGTTGTAATAGGGCTACCATTTGATGTATCCAATCTGCGTGCATAGAATGAATGCCAAATAATGGGAGATGCCACCAAGTCAAAACTGGCTAACCGATACATGGCTCACTGGCCAAATGCGTGGTTGTAGATCAGCTTTGTTTGGAGTAACTACGAACACATTAATAAAAAAAGAAATGCAAGAATCAGATGCCTTTCAGTTCCATGTTGTGTTGCCAAAGAAACAACACACGCATGGATATATATGGCTCCTAGTGTATGTTACTAGTAATAATAATAATTTACAGTTAATGCAATAACAAAATATTGCTTCTAGTTTGGCAGATGAGGGATGCATTGACTGTTGGTGTATACTATTTTTGTACACAACGCTGAAATACAGTAATTTAAACATTGAATGGGCATGTGCAAATCTGGCATTATATCCACTTTATCTGCATTGTTTTAAAAATCATTTGATGACTAGCTTTAGGTTATTCTCCTACCCCAGTATAATATATCCATAGAGCCTGCTACTGTAAATGTGGCCAGGCCCAGTAACTGCATGAAAATACCTGTACATAGGCTCACCATTATTATTCCTTCTTCTGAGTATGTAACCACCTCTTTTTCATCTACTATCATCTGGTGGGCATCCTGAGACTGCGGGATATGAGACATTTGTTCCTTGGTTTTGTATCCCAACAATGGTATAACTGGCGGGAACCAAAGACCTAACATCACCTGCAAAATGTTCAAATACAACAGCAAATTTGCCTTTGAAGGAATATATTTTTTTAATATGTATTCGCAAACAGAGATGTCACCCTTACCCTTCCAATCAGGAAAACACTAAGAGTCGGTCAATAATGCTTGTTGACAGAAGACAAGTTTAATTATCACTGTGCTAGATGACAAAACAGATTTAAGTTTACTGCAAGATGTTTTAAATATTAGAGGTGGAGTAAAGAGGTGAAAGACCATCATAAATGGGAGAGCTGAGATACAGATTTCAACATGTGAACAATCAAAAAAATAGGGAGAAAGAACCCCAAATTGTGCGGATAAATTCAAAATCAAGTATCTTTATTGCATCATTTAGAATTTGCGGCTGGAGCTATGCAACAGAAGCATAGAAACATAGAATGTGACGGCGGATAAGTACCATTTGGCCCATCTAGTCTGCCCAATAAACAGGGGGAAGGCACCACCATGCTTGCGTGTTTCGTGCCTCACAGGCACTTCATCAGAGACAGTCAGAGCCGAGATACAAATTGACAAATATAGCAGCTTGAAGAACTGACATTCAAGGTCCAAGGGCGCACCCAATCTTACAGACTTCTGGACTTATTGGCTGATGGTCGCATATCACATTGACTTTCAGGTCCTGCTGACATATGGGACGTTGGGAAGAGGGGTCTCTGGTTGCGTACTGCGCACACTCCCCAACCGGAGGAGGTCTTTCTATCCCAGCACTTCAATTCTCACTTTGGTGGGACATCCAAGAAAGGGAGAAGTAAGGGACACCCCTGACACAGGCTAAGCTTATGGTTAGGGAATTGGCATAACTGATGCCTGGACACAAACATCTTTCTACACCTTTGAGAGTAAGGTTTACTGGAATGTGGCACCACTTTAAAAAAAGTAAAAGTGTTTAACTTGTACAATTTGCTTTGTAATAGAATTGTGGACTTTGGAGTTCTTATTTATCTTCAGGTTATATGTTTACTCAGTCCTGAGTGGCTGTCTGCTTACAAATTTACTTACTTAAAAAAACGTTGTAACTGTAAATTTTTGCATACTCTGCAAAAATCTTATTAACAAAAAAACAAAAACAAATTGGCAAATATAGACTGGCATAAAGGTAAAAGATAAGAAACTGGGAAAGACAGACAGGTGAAAAGAGGGTGGTTGATGGACAGGAAAAGATAGACCAGCATATAGGAGATGGTTCATAGAAAGACAGACATAAAGGAGGAATTGACAGAAAGATAAGGGGAGATATACATAAAATGTCTCTGAAGCTTTTCATTTCAAAACATTTTGATTAATATTTCAATCGAATGTGCACCCATTAGAGACAGGCACCTTGATTTAATTCTTTAGTCTAAAAACAATTCAGATTAGGATTTAATTCCAATGAGTAGTTCAGTAGTTGAACTTGATAAACGGGTCAACTGTTTTAATAAGGCTGACATTAATGGTGCTTCATTATTTTAAATGTTTTTTTAATGCATATGCAAATTAAAATGTAATGGTAGAGTCAAACAGCAACTGTGATTTACACTGTGCAGTGACATAAACACAAAATGTAGCTTTTTTAGTAATTTAAGAGTATAAGAGTTCCTTAACTGTACCTTAATCCATGGATTCTTCCTGAGATTGAGTCTCCCCATCCATATATCAGATAGAAGCTTCTGAGTACATGTGTGTCCCACAAATGCTCGAAGTCTTCCAAAGACAGCTAGCTTAAGGCATGTAAAACTGCTCCAACTGCTAAGTTCATATGTTAGCAACTTCATTGCCATTCTTTCATTCTGTTTGTGGGCTTTGTCTAGAAGTTCTAATGCCAACTTTCCAAATTCTCTAGGAAGAGAACAGTGCAAGAAATGAAGGTAGATTTGTGTACATTTGAAAATATATTCTTTGTGCTAACAATAGATATTGCAGAATAACAAATATCAATAATACAATTAAATTGTAGATGAATGATGTCTGAACTCTTATCTTCCTTTCTTCCCAACTGCCAAATGCTTGCAGAGGATTATGGGAAATGTAGATACAATATTGGTATCAAAACACGAGGGCTAATTATATTTTGACAAATTTTTGGGACAAATGTTTGATTATTCAAGGGTCCTGTTTTGTAAATTCATTGCGCTTCTACTAAACATGCCCATCAGATACCTATCTCTTTTGACTACAGCCCTGCAATAATTCTATTCATATTTTAACAAACGAAAGAATAAAATGATATGAGCGTCATCACTGGTATTCCAACAAAATTATTTCACAATCCCAACAAAAATTATTTGCAATTACTTGGAATTTGCTTTAAGTTTCCGCCAGGTATCGTCAGCAATGTCACAAAGGCGAGCTTCGTGATACATGGAAAGATAGAGTTTTCTGGCTACCAACACTCTGGCCAAGGAGTCTTCACCATGTTGCCATAAGAACAGAGCCATGGTCTGTCTGTTGGTTAACACAGCCCATACCAGGAGATCATTAAAAGGATGAGGGAAAGGTTTTGTGATACGATCTTCATTTTCTACAATTCCCGTGGTTTTCTTGACTTCATTTGAATTATTAACCTGTAGGGGAAAAGATTTTTTAATCATTATCTGTGTCATAAATTAATGTATAGTTATTCCAAGGTAAGACTCTAATAAACATATAGTTATTCCAAGGTTAAACACTCTCTGTAATGCATCTGAAAGTTAACCCCATGTGAATTATTCCACGTGTTAAAAAGTAAATATTCTTTATTGTCAAGTGTTTTTTTTTTTTTTTTTTTTTTAAATGGTACAATGTCAAACCATGTCTAAACAAAGATAATTCAACCCAAAGAACATTCATTAAATTAATATAACAAACTGAAATACATAAGTTGTTAAAGAAGATTTTCTACCACTGTCTATGAGGTCGTGCTACTTAGAGTGACCGGTGGGAGAGGGAAGTTTTGTGCACCGGCCTCCTACTGGTCAACTAGATATTGCAACCTCTGTACTGATGTGACATTAGGTGGCCATCTGTGCTGTTATATGGTAGCACTGGACCTGGCACACACTAACGTAGTACCCAATTGTCTACATTGTGACCTTTTTAATTCCCTACCTGCATTTATTTGCCAGTATAATATATCTATAGAGCCCGCCACTGTACATGTGGTCAGGCCCAGTAACTGCATGAAAATACCTGTACATAGGCTCACCATTATTATTCCTTCTTCTGAGTATGTAACCACCTCTTTTTCATCTACTATCATCTGGTGGGCATCCTGAGACTGCGGGATATGAGACATTTGCTTCTTGGTTTTGTATCCCAATAATGGTATAACTGGCGGGAACCTAACATCAATGTTGTAATTGGCGGGGACCTAACATCACCAATTTGAAATAGCTTATTATGTGGTAAAAGGTCAAGATTATAATATATCTTTGTAAATGATTATTACTTGATCAAAAAAAAAAAATAATAGTTTCAGTTTAGAAGTTTGTGTTTAAAAACACAAATGTTTAGTAGTAATAGTATAAAAAATATTTGTGATATTATTTATAAATTATAAATGTATATTATTTATGATGTATATAAATTATCATTTTGATTGTTGAGTTTTCAATATCCTCCTTTGTGGGCCCTTTTTATTTGCAGTGTATCGGTACTGCTATGGGGACCAAGTTCAAACCCAGTTCCGCTAATCTATTTATGTCATATTAACTACTTGCACATATTTCAAATAAGTAGATGTAAACAGTTATATAAATATGAAAACAGACCATTTTGCTCCTGGGTAAACAACATTACTAAAGGACAATTCCTCAGGCGGAATTGTAATAAAGAAGCAATAGATCAAGCTTTGAAAAGAAAAGTTCTACCAAAAAGGTTATGTGAATCAATGGTGGAGGCCCAATATAATGAGGTCAAATTAAATAATAGTATCAAACTTTTAAGTGTGATGCTCAAGTTCAGTTAAATCCTATTATTTGTGATTTTAATAGATAAGAGTCACGTTTTTAAAAACATCCTTAAAAGACATTGGCACATTTTAAGAAATAAGAGGAAAATCCTACAGAATTTTATTGGGTATAAACCCAGGATTTTAGGATGTTATATCTAGAGTTAAAAACATTAAACAAATGTTAACTAAAATCTTTACTGAAAATAAAAATGAGAATTGTTTAAAACAAATGTTTAAACTTGCTTTGTAAAAATTCAAGCATAATAACTAAAAAACAGAACTAGTTCAAATCGTTGGTAACAGAAGCACTTTTCAAAATAGAATCATATATTACTTCTTTAGGAATACATATCAATTAAACTGTGAACGGCCTTCCCTTCCCACCCCCGATTCCTCTCCTGAAACTGTCATCAAAACAAAACACTAAGCCCTTAATGAATACTATCCTAGCAACCTACTTTTCTACCCTACCCTTACCTTTTGTGTCACATTACCATACTCCCTCTAGCATGTAGGCTCATTAAACAGGGCCCTCAATCCCTCTATTCCTGTGTTCAACTCATCTGTTGGAGCTTTATAATAATAATAATAATAACAATATAACATGCAATAGCTATAATGTAATTTATCTCCTTGCCTGTGCAAATTGCAGTATATTGATAGGACAACTGGACCTTTGAAAGTTCGGGTAAGTGAACATATTGAAAATATTAAGATTTATTTTTTTAATCACTCAGTGTCAACTCATTTTGCTAATGTACATGATGGAGACCCTAAAATACTGCACTTTATTGACATTTACCAGGTAAAGAAACATTGGAGAGGGTGATAACTGTGACCATCTGAAACTATTTGGATGGATGGGAGAGGAAACTGTATCCCTAACAATAACAATTTAATAACAATTTAATCTCACTGAATTGGTTATAGTGCCTCGAGTTCACTGACACTGTTCTTCCATTCAATGTTAAACCATTTTCATGCAGTTTCATACTAAATAAGGGTCACTGGCCACCCATAGTCTGGCTCACACTGGATGTGTGGCTAAGATAAAGATTAAAGCACACTTCCTTCTAGCCATACCAATTCATACCAGCAATGGGTGCTGTGATAGGCCATCACAGCCATCCATTGAAGCACAGAGGGACTGGGCTGCTGTGGACTTTCGTTTAGAATTAAAACATTAATAATGATTAATTGCTGAAGGGAAGGACAGTGTCAGGGGACTACCGATACTATAAGAGATGAAGCAGTTAAATTGCCTACAGTGCCATTTAAGCCTGTTATATAAAAAACTGGGGGAGGCGATTATTTTTATATTTATTATCAATAAAAAAGAACAATACATACCTTTGTCTTGTATGGTTGAGCTGTTTGAATAAAGTATTTGTGTCTTGTGTTTGAAGAATGTGGTGAGGTATTGCTAACAGCATTTCGAGTTGATCGCTGTAAACAGCAGAAAATAAGGTTAAGTTAAAGGCATGTGTATGTGTGTATGTAAGTATGTATGTATGTGAATATAGAAATATATACACACATATTTCCTTTCAGTTATAGTGCAATCACACATGTACAATAAAGTCAGTATACATCAGGGAATAGTAATCATAAGTACATTCTAAAATATTTGTGCACTTCTATAAAGGCCAACTACGGAATAGACCTTCACCATGTAAGTGTCTCCTGTAGGTGCTTGATTCCACTCAGAGCCACAGTTTTTGGATGGATTAATTCCAGAAATGTATATGGTCTTTGTGGATGCTCTGTGATTCATAACATTGAAATAGGTAGGAGCTGCAGGGATAGGTTTAATTGTCCATCCATTATATCACATTTTCTCAACCTATGGTACATGTACCTCATGGGGCACTTCATACCATTTCAGTGTCAGTAGTATCTGAATGGGATATATTCATATTTACTTGGAACTGTTATTTATGAGAATGAGTTATCGGTAGGTTACATTAAAAAAAATCTATTTATAAATTGGAATAAAATATCTAAGTATTACAGATAGCAATAACAGTATACGGATATTTGTGCATACCTGTTGGAGTGATTTGTACATTGCTCTGAAGGGTTTCTTGGTGTAATTGCATCTAAAGGTTCCTCCCATCAGAAATTCAACTACAAGTCCAATATCCATAAGGGTGATTTTATATCCTGCAGGAAGTGTACCCTAGAATACATTACACATTATCAGGCACTCAGATGTGACAGAGATACAACTGTAGAGCCATAATAAAAACACACCATCTCAACACACACACACACACACATTGCCAATCCTGGCCTGGATACCTGGTTCTACTATTCTAGGATATTGCTCTGATGTCCTATTTCTCTGCTCACACATGTCAAAGAATGCATCCATTAACTATTTCATTTAATAAAGATGTGAACATGACAGAATGCAATTGAAGTGTTAATGCACAGGCAAACACATACACACATGCTGCACAGCAGGGTAATAACTTCAACTACATTCTAAAATAATTAATTGGGAAAGAGAATTGGATTTCTTCACACAAACCATTAAACTGGTAGGTGAAGGTAAATAAACTGTGATGTACACCACCACTCTAGGACATGTCATCTTCCTGGACTAGGTAGTGTGCCTAGTGTTGTGTTGTTACCACGAACGTGAGGTGTCTACCTGAGAATAAATGTTACGCCTGGGAACTCACACTCCCTCTTTCTGTAATTGTATGCATTATTTTAATAGATACTATATTTGTGTATTTAGGCACATTTAGGTAAGAAGGTATATGAGATGCTTTCAGTCTTTGACAAGGTAAGCAGTTAATGCAGCTCCAGTTAAAATGTTGGCACTTTGTGAATATATTATTATAATAGATAGATAGCAGGCAGTGGGGTCTGCCCACAACCAGTGAATGACCACTGATACAGCTACCTCACTTTGCCTATAGGTTTTTGTACTACTCAGTCTAAGTAACTACTGGACATGATGTTTGGCAAGGAAAGAACATGCAAATTATATTGGCAGGTTTAAGTGTTCTTGTAGGACTAAAATGACTGTCATAACTGCAAGTACATGCCCCTCTAGAGAGGCAAGATAGCGAAGACTTTCTCATCTGTAGTTATATGTCTATCATCTTTTTAGAGGTCTCTTTTATAGGAAAATGTAAGATATCATCATTTTGTGTGCTATCAATAAATTATTGGAGCCCAATTGTGGTCCAAACAGAAACACATAGTTCATGTCTCCAGGGGGTAGACCTGCACAGGACTTTCCCCATTGTTTTGGAGACTGCAAGTAGCTATGTATATTGTCCACCATTTTGTTGTATATCTGGTGTTAATTTGGAATTAAGTTTTGTATTATTTTCACATTACTAAATAGTTGTATATATGTTAAATTAAATAGTAATGAATGGGGAATCTGATGATAATGTGTAGTTTTGTTTATTAATTTGTTTTGTTATTTAATTGTGTGTGTGTGATTTTTTTTCATGAATTTTATTGGTTAATTCATCATCCCACCTTTGCCACCCATAATAGATGTAATGTCAAAATCACAACTGAGTACTGTTTTGTCTTGACAGACGCACAGTCGGATTTGCCGGCATATGCGCTAACCTTACCCAAACCCCCATTAAAACACGGACACAGGTTATACTGTTGGAAATAATTAGTCCACAGCTTTATTCAATTATTAATAAAATAATTAAGGAATACCAAATGGAGTCATTGCCAACAAATCTTATTAAAGTTAACATCCCCCCATATACATAACATACCCCCAGTAATGACCCCACAATAATAACAATAGACAACAATCTAAATAACATGTTAATATAGAAACTGGCCGCCCAATATGACCACATTTCCACCAGGTTAAATTGTAGGGGTGTACCGAGACACAGCTACCCACCATATCGATTGTAGGGGTGTACCAAGACACCGCTACCCACCATATCCATTGTAGGGGTATACAAAGACACCGCTACCCACCAGTTCCAGTGTAGGGTGTAACTAGACACCACCACTCCTCCAGGTTCGGAGCCACCGACGGGCTCGAACCTACCAACCACGTGCAACCCTGCCCAATCCTCACTAAACCTCAGGATGCCCACTTTCTCCTCCATCTACCCTCCGATTAAACCAGGCCATTCCCCGCCACAGCTCAGGACTTGACACCTAAAGCTCCTGAGCGACCCCCACCACACCGGAATCAGGCCTGTTGAATGCCTTCCTGAAGGCCCAATTTAAACAGATCACACCTTACATCCAAAAACGTACCCCATCCCCCCTGGAGCACCCAGGGAGCTTGCCTCCCAATTCGTTGTGTCTCACTGTTACACTGCCCCCACATCCGATAAATACATCCATCAATTTTTTATTAATTCGTCCTCGACACCGAGCCACCACGGCTGGGTACCTAGCATGTCTCCAATATAACCGAGGAACAATCTCGGACCGCACCACCACCACACCTGTGGTCAGCTCCCATAGCAGGTCCACATCCCTCTGCCTCCACCTGATCAATTCCTTTTCCGGGACCATGCCGATATCCTTCCCGCCCTCGCGGATTACCAGAATGTCCTGGACAGCACCCCTTGTTACCTTCCGGAAAATTTTATCCACTGATGCCTTGCCACCAAAATCCCATAAAACCACTCCTGCGTTTGACCCAAACCGCGGCTCCCTTCTGCGCCCCTTAGATGTAAAAGTGGCCCACCAACCATGTCAACAAACCTGAAACTAAAGTAATTAGCGACAAGGCATAGCCCCAAACACAAACCCATACGTCCATAGCCATTAAACCAAATAGACCGGCTGTAAACAGGACTTACACCGTACTGACTCCCACCTGCCTAAACGTTTCCCAAGGTCCTCACTTAAAACCAGGTGGGACGCCTCTGTCGCCGCCATTATCCGGGAAGAATGGGCCCCAAAGTGCCCGGGATCCAAACCCAACATTGTCAAACCCCTCCGAACAAACCCCTGCAGGAATTGAATCGTGACAGCGCCGATCCGTCCCCTTTTACCAGTAAGCCACCAGGGATGTCCGGGCGAAGCTCCAAGTAGCGTGATGCGCTTGAGGCCGGGCATACCCCTGACCCCGGCAGGGAATATAGCTTTACCAAACCTCCTTTACCAGACACATCTGTTCTTGTACAACCCTACCGAATCATTACCTTAACCGACTGAGGTTCAACAACCGAGTGTAGAACCCCCAACATCCGCCCGAAAGGCACTCACCAGCTCCCCAATCCGAATTGCCCCAAGCCCCCGAGAAGGCCACCGCAAACAAACTCACCGGAAAAGTAGGGTAACACACCACCCTCAGCACGCCCACCAGGCGTCGCGTTACCCAAGGAAACCAGCCGCCCGGCACCGACATATTTCATACCTCTCTGTAAGACTCGCGATGCCTGATGGACGTGACAATGTTCCGTCACTGCCTCCCAATCGGTCAGTTTGAACCCTAACGCCAATGCCGCCATGCTCCTGTCCATTGCCAATGGAGCTAACGTTGAACGAACAAGCGGCTTAGGAACCACAGCAAGGTATCCCTTCGCCCCTCCTTTGACAGGGACCCCCCAGTGAAACCAACTGCCTCGTCCCACATATTCCAAACCTTCACATAGGCAGTCCCCGTGCCCGGTGCCATAGGATTCCATATCGATTCTCCAAGCATGGCATCTCGAGCTGCCACATTTCCTCCAGACCGGCCTGTCCCACCTCCCACGCCCCCAGGACCGCCATTCCCCATTCGCAGCTTTCCCCTTGTACGCAAGCCAAGTAATCAGCCGCTACCTTCCGCCAACCACATCTGATATTAAACGACCACATCTGATATTAAACGACCAGCACAGTGATACGAATTGCGCCATTGGCGTACCTCCTGAACGGAGGACCCGGCTGGATGGAATTACGACTTTTCGTCCCTTAATCCTTCACCTTTTAGAGCCACGGCCACTCCCAATGGAAATAACTCAAAAGATGCCAACTTCGAATGAGTGTACTTATCTTTCATGCCTCCCGCCACCGCTCCGCGCACCACCTGCCTTCCAGGTATGCCCTGGAATCTATGTTCCCAGAGGCATCCGTGAACAACTCGATACTTCCCGCAAAGGCTCCACAAGTAGCCTTCGCCATGAAACGGCTACAGATCCATCCCTCGCGACTAACCCGACATGCAAACTTGAAACTGCCTTATGAACAACTGCGATTTCTCAGCGTGACCTTCTTGGACCTGCAAACCTTCGCCCTGAACTCCAGAAGTGCAGTCAACTGATCCCTAGGCAATCAACACTCTCCTACCACTGAAACAATTTCCAGCCCAAGCAAAGACGTGAGGTAGGATTCCCGCGACCATAAGGTATGTCCACAACGGCCCGGCCCAGCCGAACCAACACAGTAAGCTATCTTCCAGATAATGTGCTAAGGAACCCCTTCCTGATTCCTCTTTCACCACCCACTCCCAGACGGAACCAACTTCTCAAAGTAGGAACATGAAATGGAACCGCCCCTTGGCAAGGTTACCAATAGGCACCTGCAAACATGCAACCCAAAAGATGGAAGGGTCGCCAATAATCAAACTCGTCCCGCTCCCCCGAACCAACTCAACGGCAAGGCCGAATGATGCCTCAGATACAGAACAGGTCCGCGTCGATGTCCTCATTTACAGATGCCCCTTTCGGGTGCGATAAGTTTTGTATCAGACGGAATTTGCCCGCCCCTTTCTAGGGGACCACCCCCCACGGAGACACCCTTAGATCCGCTAATGGCGGGGATGTAACAGACCCGCCATCCCCCCAATTGGGCTTCCTCGCGTGACCACTCGCGAACCAATCCCAGACTTTCCCCCACAGACTTGATATTCGCCCACCACTTTTCCTGGTCCCTCAACTTTGAATGGAATAGCGAAAAACCCCCAACAATCCCAGCCGTAAAGCTAGCTTCATGGGATGCTTACTGCCTTAGCCATGCAGCAACGCACTGATAGTCACCAGTGCTGCTCCGAGCCGCAAACACGGGGCTGAAGTCCCGGCAAGTACCCCTCCTGCCTTAGGTTTTCCTTTCTTGATGCGTCAGTTGACACCACGACTCCCACTGTGTCCGGAACACCCGTATCCAAGCCTACCCGACGGTCCCCAGTTGCATTGACCTCTCTTCTGTCCGGCCAGCACCGCACCTCCTGGGGGCGCCCTGGCAGCCCCTGGAAAGAGCGCGTTTCCTGCACCATCATTAGGAACCGGGCACCTTACCCCGATTACGCCTCGTAGGATACAAAAGCCCTAAGCCAATTCCCAAAGTCTTCAGTATCTTGCGATACCGCCGCCTTTTCCCTCCTCCTCTTTTCCGGGCTCCTTCCTATCGTCCTCGAGCGGAAGACAGGAAATTTTTTTTACAAATCCCCTTAATCAAATCTTATCCTCCGCCTCCGCCTTCAAGTGATCCCCCAATGGCCCCGCGAAGGACACATGCCCATTTCGTCGCGCCGCGCCTGGAATATTGCCACACATCTAACTGTTCTCCTGCCCCGTCGGATGTCCCAGGTAGCGGTACTGCATCCCCTTCCCTTACCTGGCACGCCGTCACCACCACCCTAAGTCCTGCCTCCGACCTCCGACCGCCCTCTGGTGACCCCACCCTTCCGCACCGCCGGAGGACGGCCCCTTTTTCCGTGATCATGACTCTAAAATGATTTTTGCAACTTAAAAAAGCTTCCCAGAGTGTGGTGTGTTTATTGACTCACCGCCCGAGCCCCCGTCTGCGCTGTCCTTCCGTCCACCTTGCCAGGCTCTGGAGTATCCGGTGGACACCGACTCCTGTCCGTGCTGGTCCCGCCTCAAGCCCGTAGGAGTAACACTCCTCGACCTGCTGGGAGAAGATAACCTGGGTAGTCTATTCTGATATAGCTTTACCAGCCCTTTCTCCCTGCGCTCTGGTCTGTCGTCCTAATCTCTGCTCCTTCTTGCTGCCTGACCTTCCCGGCCATAGGCATCTGCCCTAGTGAAATCTTGCCAGGTGAAGTTGTAGCGCTGCACTGAGACCTCCTCCTCCTCCTCTCCCAGGAACTGGACCTCCTCCTACCACACCGACTTCTTGACGGGCTCCTCATCTGCTCCTCCATCCCTCATCCGACCTCCTGCTGCTGCTGTCCCTGTTCCTGCTCCTGAGAACACCCCCCGGGGGCTCTCGCTTGCCTCTGTCTCTTACGTCCATTTCCCGTCATTGTCCTCTCTTCTGCCCTCTGCTTGCAGTACCTGGCCTCTCCCCGGCCGCCTCATCCACTTGTGGCCCCTTTAATTAATCTTGGTTGCTGGCCTTCCCCTCCATAGCTGCTTTGCTGCGCCTGTGAAGACTCTGCTTGCTGCTTTCACTATCCCCTTCCTTCACCTCTGACCTGACCCTGGCCCCATCCAGGGCGGCCTCCATCTGTGTCCGGCCGACCTGGACCCCTCCGCCTGCCCATTGGGGGGGGATCGCTTGTACACTGCTGGCCCCTTGCATCATTCCCCCCTGTTCCTCAGGTATGCCACCAGGGGCAGACTCAACAGGGCGCCTCTTGCCGCTTTCTCCTCCGTCTCCCTGCCGGCGGCCATCATGTCATGCTGGATTCCGCTGTCCTTTGTGCTTTCCCTCGCTCTTCCTGTGCGGCCTCATCCTGGCCTGCCATGTCGCCTGACAGGCGCCGTCCCCTTGCCGCCTCTTGACAGGCTCTTGCGCTGCCGAACTGCCGATGTCTCTCCCGGGCTGCCCTGGGGCGGCCTCGCTCTCCTTGCCGGCCTCCGTTCCGTCACCGTGTGGGGGGGGGAGCAGACGTGCTCAGGGCCCCCCAGCAGCCACCAGCCATGATTTCTGCCACAACCTTTGTGTCCAGGAAGGTGGCTTGCTTGGAGTTCTGTCCGAGGCTGATGGGAGTGAGCATGCAGCAGCAGCTCACTCCAGCCTCTCCTGTACCTCCATGCTGCCTCCTGCATCAATACTGCTCTGTTCTTCTAGGCTGCCTCCATGCTGCTGCCTTCTCCCTCCAGGGCAGGCAGCTTTCACAACTGACAGGTAAGCTTAGGTTCAGTTAAAATGGCCACTTCCTATAATGGCTGGTATAAATACTCCCCTTATGGCTCCGCCCTACCCAGCATGCTAGCTGTCACTAACTTCCTGTGGCTGCTATGCCTACCTCCTGGCTCTGTCAAGGCCTATTCCTCTTAGCTGCGCTGATCCATGGGTTACAAAACTAAACCTACCTATATGCAACTACATCAGTTTCAAGGTAATCTCTACCAGCTCTACCAGTTATATATCATCCAAAACCTGGTGGAGCAGTCATTACGCCTAGCACCTCGATAATCTAATCATGCAAAAATCTGATTGTAACAAATTGTATTACCTTTTTGACGTCCTGTATAAGATGCAGTAAGGTCTGGTTACCATGTTGTTTCTAACATAGAAAGAAAAGTGGAACCAAACATTAATCTTGTTTGATATTAGTTTTCTGTTCTTATTTTATTTGAATGCATTTATCGACATACATTTATGTTAGAGATCAAAGACTGCCTACTGTTATTCCTATTCTTATTTCTTACAGGATTGAAATCCTAGGAAAACATATGATTCCCAATATTATCTAATTTCTAGTTAAAGTAACAAATCTCGAAGCAGCACTAAGAAAGGTGCCTTACATACACATGACACTAAATAAAGATCACTTTCCTCATGACATTCTAAAGTGCAGCAGTTGTAAATTGATAGAATTAAAGGGACACTCTAAGCATTAATTAAGTGGTTTTGGTGTATAGATCAAGCCCCTGCAGTCTCACTGCTCAATTCAGTGCCATTAAGGAGTTAAATAATTTTTTATTGTTTTTTTTTATGGCACACGAAGATAACTGCTTTATTTATATGTTTGCTAATATGGCACTGTGAGTATGGTTCAAACCATATGTGAAATTAGATCCCTCTGCAAATCAATACTGATTTCATTACATCTGATTTTTGTTTGGAATGTATATGATCTCACTCTAACTCTTTGGGGCTTCTATTGGTCAATTACATAGACATACACCAGTGGCGTACACATGACCCATGGGGCCCCGGTGCGAAAATTGATCCGTGGGCCCCCCCCGCGCGCGGGTCGGGCCGCAACACATGGCGGTGGGCACCTGGTCACAGGGGTTACAGGGCTGCGACCCCTGCGACCGCGGTATGTACGCCAGTGCATGCAGATGCACACACACTTAAAGGACCACTCTAGGCACCCAGACCACTTCAGCTTAATGAAGTGGTCTGGGTGCCAGGTCGAGCTAGGGTTAACCCATTTTTCCATAAACATAGCAGTTTCAGAGAAACTGCTGTGTTTATGAATGGGTTAAGCCTTCCCCTATTTCCTCTAGTGGCTGTCCCATTGACAGCCGCTAGAGGCGCTTGCGTGCTTCTCATTGTGATTTTCACAGTGAGAGCACACCAGCGTCCATAGGAAAGCATTATGAATGCTTTCCTATGTGACCGGCTGAATGCGCGCGCAGCTCTTGCCGTGCGTGCGCATACAGCCGACGGGGAGGAGAATCGGAGGAGGAGAGCTCTCCGCCCAGCGCTGGAAAAAGGTAAGTTTTACCCCTTTCCAGAGCCAGGCGGGAGGGGGTCCCTGAGGGTGGGGGCACCCTCAGGGCACTATAGTGCCAGGAAAACGAATATGTTTTCCTGGCACTATAGTGGTCCTTTAAAGGACCACTACAGACACCCAGATCACATCAGCTCAATTATGTTGTCTGGGTGTCAGGTCCCTCTAGTTTTAACCCTGCAGCTGAAAACATAGCAGTTTCAGAGAAACTGCTATGTTTCACTGAGGGTTAATCCAGTCTCTAGTGGCTGTCTCACTGACAGCCGCTAGAGGAGCACACTGAACGTCCATAGGAAAGCATTGAGTAATGTTTTCCTATGGGCGGTTTGAATGCGTGCGCGGTCGCATTCGGAGCTGAGAGGCTGAGGGATCCCCAGCGCCAAGGGAGTCCGGCGCTGGAGAAAGGTAAGTGCTGAAGACACACACACTCTCACTTACAGACGCATACACACTGGCTAACAGACACACACATTTACTGACAGAGACACACTCAGCGACAGACATACATACACACTCACTTACAAAACATACACTCATTGACAAACACACACTCACTAACAGACATCAAACAGACTCACTAACACACACACACTCAGTAAGACACACAAAGTAACACACTCACTGACACTCACTAGCAGACACACACACTAACACACACTAACACTCACTAGCAGACACACTAACACTCACTCTAACACTCACACACACTAACACTCACACACACTAACACTCACACACACATGATTTTTAAAAAAATTTTTTAAATGTAATCCCCCCAGCCTCCTTACCTTTTGGAGTGCTGGGGGGATTCCCTGGGGTCCAGTGGTGCTGCTGGGCTCCTGGGCGGATGGCCGGTCGGGCAGGCAGGCGGGCGCGCGAGGGAGCACTCAGTGCTTCCTCTTCAGCTCCCTCGCGCGCCGCGTAGGGATGCCGGCGCCAGAAGATGACATCATCTTCCGGCTCCGGCATCAGTGCGGTGCGCGAGGGAGCTGAAGAGGAAGCACTGAGTGCTCCCTCGCGCGCCCGCCTGCCTGCCTGCCCGGCCGGCCATCCGGGGTCAGCGGGGCCAGCCTCAGGGGGGCCCTGGGGTGGTCGGCTCCTAGGCCCCCCAGGGGAAGAGGCTGGCCCTGGGCGTACATACCGGGTCGCAGGGGCGGCCGGGCCCCCTGGTGGGCCGGGCCCGGTCGCAGTCGCGACCCCTGCGACCCTGGTATGTACGCCACTGACATACACCCATGGGGCTACCCAGTGGCAGAAGTACTGCCTGTGCAGCCAATGCGACTGCACCGGTGCCTTCACACTGGTTTTGTCAGCAGGGGCCCGATCACGTGACTTGAGCAGGTGGTGGCCATCTTGGCCCACCTTTAAAGTGCCCTGTGCCTTTTTTTACCTTAGTTTTTACCTTAGTTTATTTTGTTTTTATCACTTGTATTTATATTTACATCTCTCTGCAGCTATATTATTTATATTTACTATATGTTGTCTCCAATATGTGTTTTGATTTGTTATTAAGATAATTACTTGATTGGTCACATGCAGTGTTAATTTTGTCGACTAACAATTTTAGTAACATTTTTGTCGACTAAACGTTTTGAGATTTAGTCGACTAAAACTAGACTAAAAGTAAAACAATTCAGATTACTAAAATACGACTAAAACTATAATGGCATTTTAGTCAAAAGACTATAACTAAAACTAAATTGAGATTTGCCGCCAAAATTAACACTGGTCACATGACTATGGCATCATTTGACTGTTATTTTTTTTTTTTTTTAATTTGACAATTTTTATTGGATCTAGCAGACAAGTCCATTATACAACAGGTTGATTAGCGCTGTCATCACATGTAAACAATCATGTTACATTTTGGCATATCCATGTATCATTCAGTAGACAACTTTAGGTGCTTTTTCTCATCGCATGAACCAATTTGTATTACCATTAATAACCAAAGAGGAGGAAACAAGAAAAGTGAAGTAAGAGGGGGATAGGTATGGTATAGGGGGCAATAGCGCAGAAAAGAACAGAACAAGGAGGAAAGAGAAGAGGACTGAAGGGAGGAATGAGGGGGGGCAAGGGTGCTCGTTTCAGGGGCCTACCGAAACCGGAGTCTTCCCGGCTCTCACGCCTCCCCAATCTACCTGCTTGGTTAGCGGCTACACCGATGTAAGTGTACATTTTTTTTTTATGTTATTGATTGGTTTGTATTCTGTCTTGAGTGAATTTATCCCACAATGCTTTGCGTTTGCTAACACCGGTTTAGGTTTGAATTGGTTTTGGTGCATAGATTCATATGTCCAATTAAGTGTAATTTGCTTTAGTAAGTGTGCAAGGTCTGGTGGTTTCTTGGATTTCCAATGTCATGCAATGAGGAGATTAGCGGAGATGAGTGTGTGATAAATGATTGCTAGGTGGGTTTTAGGCATTCTCTTAGGTAGATTGAACAACAGGTACACTTCTGGTGTGAAAGCTTGGAGCATATCCGATATGAGCTTTGCCAGTTTGACCCAGAAAGGATGATGTTGGGGCACGTCCACCATTTATTGTTCATATCGCCAGGACGCGCTGGGATAGTTTGCCCAGATCTTGGGTATGACTGTTATTTTTTACTTGTGTACTCCATTACCTAAGTAGTGAAGGTCCCCATACATGTAACTTGAAAAAGCCTGTTAATTAGGTGAAATGCATCAGTGTTACTTTTTTATGCTTTTATATTTTATTTTCAATAAAATCATTTTTTTTTTAACCTACATTGGACCTGATTTAATCCTGAAGATTACTGCATCAATTTTCTTGGTGGGGAACATATTACTGCTCTACGAATTGAGCAAAACTCTTTTGTTCTTTACCTGTGAGTACATCTCTTTTTTATTTATTTTTTATTTTTATTCTTTATTTTTGCAGTGCAGGATTATGTATACATTTTGAATAAACATTGTAAAGGTTAACCAAGATAAAGCAGTGGTTTGTCATACAATATCAGGAAATATTGTATGACAAACCACTTTTTTTATATATATGTGACATGGTAGATCAGTATGTGTCAAACTGTTATTCAAATGAACTAATTACAATTAGATTGAGTCTAGTGACAACATTATAGTTGAATGAGAATGTGGTACCCACCAGAAATATTAATCCTAAAATATTGATCAGGCTAGATTACTGGCTGGGTGTATAAATTTAATTAAACAAAAAGCATGCATGCTGATTAGGTCAAGGTGTAGGTAACTGCTAGCTGTAACAGCAATAGTTGTGATTACAGTCAATTACTTAATTGACCTGACTGGCTACAATGCGAGCGTGTTTGGTTACTAGTATGTTAGGTCATGTGTGCATTCAAAATAACTGTGACGGTTAACGTCAGCTTTTGGGAGTCGATTAGTAACAGAAGTCCACCACTTTAAATGTGGTTTATAGAGTCATCTGTACCGGCGGTGACACGTTTGGGCGTCTGCAGGCTGTTCGGGTCTTCGCCTTCCCTCATCCGATGCCCAGTCTGTGGGGCGATCGCTGATCATGTTGAAGCAGACAGTCTTTCTGCTGCAAGCTGTTTTCTGTGGGAGTGTAGGGCTGTTCTGCATTTGGGAGCCATGTGGCGTCTGTGCTCGATGTTCCGCCATCTTATGGGGCTGAATATGTTAGTTTGGGCACCGTCCTCTCTTTCCCTTGCTGCTTGCTTATCGCAGTATGTTCCCTGCTTCCGTGGGGTGGCCGGCGTGCATTTCTTCGTCGTGTGCCGCTTCTTGTGGGGGCGTCGCTTTTTCGCCCTGCCGCCCCGTGGTGTCGGGTGTTTGGTAGATCTGCAGGAGCGGGTTTGTTGCGTCACCGGTTCAGCTGCGGGCCGGACAGACTCCGATGTGCTCTTTTGCCGTGTTGCCAGTGTAGCCCAGAATCTGGCGAAGATGCGGTCAAGTCTTGCCTGGGATGCTGCAAGGTAGGCCTCTATTTTGGTGCTGCTCGTGTTTCCCACCATCTTGGGTGCCGCTTCATTGTGCTGCCTGGTAGGCATCGAGTGCAGAGGTGGGTAGCCTCCTGGGACCGGGATGACCACCGCCGGTCCAAGGGGGGGGGAGGGAGAAGTCCGCCATGCTTAGTGGTTACCAGCGCCCTGCCGCCCCGTGGTGTCGGGTGTTTGGTAGATCTGCAGGAGCGGGTTTGTTGCGTCACCGGTTCAGCTGCGGGCCGGACAGACTCCGATGTGCTCTTTTGCCGTGTTGCCAGTGTAGCCCAGAATCTGGCGAAGATGCGGTCAAGTCTTGCCTGGGATGCTGCAAGGTAGGCCTCTATTTTGGTGCTGCTCGTGTTTCCCACCATCTTGGGTGCCGCTTCATTGCGCTGCCTGGTAGGCATCGAGTGCAGAGGTGGGTAGCCTCCTGGTACCGGGATGACCACCGTCGGTCCATGGGGGGGGGGAGGGAGAAGTCCACCATGCTTAGTGGTTACCAGCGCTGGGGAGCGGCCGTCTCTCCAGCGTCTGGCACGCTTGTAGGCCGCAAAGGGTTGAGGTTCGGCGATCCGGTCCCAACGGGCTCCGAGTTTGGTATCGTTCGGATCCTCTCGGTCTCCCCCTTGTAGCTGGCTAGTTTGGCGGTAGATTCCACAGCGTGGCTGCATGTAAGTGTGATTGTAAGTTTGTTGGGCTCAGGAGCTCGTGTATCATGCGTCCGTTTAGCTAGCTGGTCAAGCCCCGCCCCCCAGTACATCTCTTTTTATTATATTTATTAATTCAACAGTAAGCACTATATTTTTATTTCTATTTTCTATCCATATTCAATCCGGTGAGCATTGTTGCTGCACGTATCAAAAAGTGGGAAGTTGTGTGTATCCAAGGGTGTGGATTGCTTCACTACATGCCTGTCACCAAGAGCCAGTAGTGGGCTCTTAAAATTGTGAGTGCACATCCATTTATATAGATTTACTCCCATTTGGCATACCTAATATACTACACTTTATTGGTGTTGTCCATTGTTCTTGTTTCAACCACATGGAGCCTCCCCACTGGATAATGATACCAAGTATATCCACAGGTGGGGTTTGTACCTTTCAGACACATCATATTTAAAGCTATTAGCTCCATAAAATTGCCAATTACATTCTTTTATTTATCTCACCAAAACTTACTACACTATATTCCGTATCCTCTCCTCTTTTTTTTTGTTACATATTGGTCCACTCTGATCTGGAGTGGAGGACCCCTAAGGCACTACTTCTCTCCCCCTTTTCTCTACACAAAATAAATGATTATATAGGGTTATGTTGTCCAAGAATAAATGTTCCATCCTAACCTGATTTTAACTCGGTGATTTCATCTGTTTTAGCTAAAATACCTACAATTAATTATTATTAGAATAAGCTAGAATAAACATGTGTAACTTACTGTGTTATACAGTTCCTCCAGTCTGGGTATTGTTAGGAATTTGTGCAAGTTTACTCCATTTTCAATTAGAAGTTTGACAAATGCAACCTTATTCAATATAAGCGCATCCAACATGGCTTGTTCCAAAGGCTCTGTCTGCAGAAAAGAAATCATTCATTTTTGACAAGTTTGTTTTTTATTATTTAATTAGATAGCTATGCTTATTAGGTGGCAAGTAGTTTCTTATGCTGCATTTCTTACGCTGCTCATTACTTTTCGGTGCATATAATATAAAGTATATAAATAAATTATATTTGTTTCGTTTGTAATGTAAGTTAAATAAAATTCATTCATAACGTGAGTTTGACCAGCCCAAGTATGGTATAATTTTGCCCATTATTGGTTTATCTCTTATTTTGCCTCCAAATAATAACATTCGGACTTTTTTTACATGGCTACTCACTGAATGCTGTCCTAAGAATTCTTCACTGTTAGTTATTATTATTATGTTACTATGTTATTATTTATATAGCGTCAACAAATTCCGTAGCGCTTTACAGTGGGTGGACGAACAGACATGTAGTTGTAACCAGACAAGTTGTACACACAGGAACAGAGGGGTTGAGGGCCCTGCTCAATGAGCTTACATACTAGATGGAGTGGGGTAAAATGACACAAAAGGTAAGGATAGTATTAGACTAGTGACAGTTGCAAGAGAGGAATCAGTCGGGAGCTATTAACAGTTTAATTGATACGCTTTTATGAAGAAGTGGGTTTTTAATGATTTTTTGAAGGAGTGGAGACTGGGTGAGCATCTAACGGAGGAGGGAAGTGAGTTCCACAGGAATGGTGCAGCCCTGGAGAAGTCTTTAAGGCGAGCATCAGAGGTGGGAATATGGACAGAAGATAGACGTAAGTGTCCCCATGCATTGGTGTCTGATATGCTAATGGTATATGCAGGGTTGGTGCTACTGCTAGGCAAACCAGGCAACTACCTAAGGCGCATTGGCTTGGGGGCACAAAGTCCAGGCTCCATGTGAGAGTGCACAGCAAAGCGCTCCCCCTCCTGTATCCTCTACCTGGTTTGACATGAAGTGCTCACTAGGAGCAACAAACAGCTTCCTATCAGACTTGGAAGAGGATACAGAAGATTATCTACGATGATCTGCTTGGCCACACTACAGAGGGAAGGTGAGAAGCCATGCAAGGGGGTAAGAAAGACACACAAAATGGCATGGGGAAGGAGACAGAGACACTCAGAGGGGCTGGTGAATGGGACAATGATACACAGAGGGGTTGGGGAAGTGGGGAAACAAGAGACACACAAAGGGGCTGAGGCAAGAGAAATGCAAACAAACAGGCTGGGGGGGAACAGACCTACAAAGGGACTAGGGAGAGAGACAAAATGGGTCTGGGGAGAAAGAGACAAATAAAGGGGCTGAGAGGAAAAGACACAAAAAAGGGGTTGAGAGAAATAGGCACACAAAAGGGTTGGGGTGAAAGAGACAAACAAAGTTGGCAAATTTAGTTTTTGTTTTTTTTGGATGGGGGGTGCAAGTAGCTGGTCTTGCCTAGGGCTCAAAATAGTCCAGCACCAGCCCTGGTTAATTTTCCCTGTGTAATTGAGTACATAAAATAATTTCTGAGCACACGTAACCCTAGTTAACAATGGTTACATACACGCCACTGTTGTCCGTGGAGGAAAATTTGATTTTCTGCTATGTCTACTCTGTTCCATGTGAGCGCAAGGACAAGTTGATCATTTGGAGATGTGTTGGTGCCTATGTCAAACAAAAATATAACCAAAAATTAAACTTGCATGTTAAATGTTAATTAAGACATGGTCTGACATTTTTAAGATAATGGAAACCTAACTATGTGAGAAATAATTTCTTGTTTACATCATACATCTTAAGAAAAATGTTTGCACTTCAAGTCTATTTTATGTATATACTGTAGAGAGATATGTTGCTTATTATATATTATATGTTATACTACGAAAACATTTTTGTTTGTGTCCCGTAGCTGAGCTCCATCTTTATAATAAAGGTTTGTGCATAAACATTATATTTGATGACATGACACTGAGTGAACATGCCAATCACCGATCTGGGTGAACATGTGTTTTTCACCAGAAATATTTACCTCTCAATAGTGCTGTAAGAATTGCAACATCAATATCCTGGTGTTCTTCAGACCCAGCACGATATACAGTTATCTAGGGAACAGAAACTGCTATCAATTTAGAACCTAGGTTGCAATACGTGAGATAAGCATCTTGGAAGGTTTGAAGCGGGTTTTCAAACAGCTGTTTTTCAGGGTAAGTGATAGCCAGGAAAATAGGACAACTCACAGGAAGGCATATGACTATGCCACACATTCATTAAGCTGTATTTTTGCACTGAGCAAGGCAACCTATTCCGTGTTTTTTAACCCCACACTATATTCCAGAAAAGAGTTCTAGATACTCACAAGGTTCTTGATTTTCATGCAAGCTAGTAAGGTCTGGAGTAAATACGCTGTGTCTTTCTGATTTAGGGTGAACATCCTCCTGATAGTAGCAAAGACCTCTGATTCTATGCCCTCGGGTAGACTCCTAAATAAGAAAATAAGTTTAAGTATATTAATTTGAGCAACCTGCAGAGGGAGCTTTATGTGTGACTGTTCCTAACCTAAAACACTTTTACACTTTTATATTTTGGCTTGTTAATGTTCTTACTTTACTTATTGTATTGTATTACTATGCAATGTGCATTTCAATGTACACAATAAAGAGAAGAGATCCTGCAAATTGAGATACTATCCATTGTATGCTCTATGCCAGGTGTCAGCAACCTATGGCAAGTGTGCCATGCATGGTACTCAAGACTGCAAGAGACAAACTGAGTCTGGCCTCAGGAGTCCCAGTTGGACTTCAGATATCTACTAGTGCAAATCAAGCTGTGATTGCAGGTGGTGAGGGACAATCCTCAATTTACACATTGCAGCACGTAGAGGAAATGATCTCAGATCATTTTCTCCCAGCATTTGTGAACAGGAATCTGCACTGGAGTAAAGAAGCCAGCATCAGTTATTGCAGCCTGTATCCTTGGCCAGACCGGTCCCCACTAGACCCCAGGGATGCCACCCATACTGCTAGATGTACACAGAGCTGCAGAAGAAGCCTTCCCCTCATACAAATAATACAAGCAGCCCACACACAAACACACACACTGTCCCCACAAACACATTAGATTAATTGTATTGGATCCTTAGAAAGAAGACATATAACATAGACCAATTAAAAAGAGCCATAGAAAGATAAAGGTTCTATTTAATAACAGAACAGGGGGGAGGAAAGACTCTATAATGGACTGGATGGGATGTTGGTAAAGGATGATAGGGGTGGGAGTAAATAAACCTGGAAAGATTTTATGTATCAGCTGCAGTTAACCTTTTGTGGCTATAATGAGACTATTATAGGTAAATTATAGGGAAACTGTGTTGAATACAATGTATCCAGTGGAGCACTCTTGACTGCTCCTACATAGATGACACCAAATATAGATTTATATATTACAGTAAACCCTTTGTGATGTACATGGGCGTCCGTGGGGGGAACAAGGGTGGGCACTTGCCCCCCCTTCCCCCGGATTTATCAGTTTCTTCTGCTATTTTTGGTTTGATTGAAAATGCACTGCAATACCGGCCAGGAGGTGGCGCTGTGTATGGAGAGAGACAGGGATAGGAAGCTACATCTTATCCCTGCTTCTCTCTCTGCTGACTGAAACCGCAGGGGAGCAGCACATGCAGACAGGTAAGTGAGGGATGGGGGGGAGAGAGAGCCTATAGATTAGAGAAGTGAGGGATGGGGGAGAGAAAGCCTATAGATTAGGGAAGTGAGGCATGGGGGCAGCCTATAGATTAGGGAAGTGAGGCATTGGGGGCAGCCTATAGATTAGGGAAGTAAGGCATGGGGGGCAGCCTATAGATTAGGGAAGTGAGGCATGGGGTGGCAGCCTGTAGATTATGGAAGTAAGGCATGGGGGGCAGCCTACAGGTTGGGGAAATGAGGCATGGGGGTAGCCTATTGATTACGGAAGTGAGGCATGGGGGGAAGCCTATTGATTAGGGAAGTGAGGCATGGGGGGCAGCCTATAAATTAGGGAAGTGAGGCATGGGGGAGGGAGCCTATAGATCAGGTAAGTGAGGGATGGGGGAGACAGCCTACATGAATAGTCAGCAACGAGCAAGAAGGTAAAGTAAGAGAAGGAACAGAAATGAGCAGGAAGGGACACCAAGGAACATAAAAGGTTAAGTAGGAGAAGGAGCACAAAGGAACAGAAATGAGCAGGAAGGGTCTGCAAGGAGCTGTAAAGGTAAAGCAGAACAAAGTTAAAGTAGAAGGAGCAGAAAGGGTCAGCGAGGAGCTGGAAAGGGCAGAAGGAGCACAAACCTAAAGCAGGAGAAGTAGCAGAAATGAGCAGGAAGAGTCTGCAAGGAGCAGGAAGGGTCTGCAAGGAGCAGGAAATGTCTGCAATGGGCAGGAAGGGTCTGTAAGGAGAAGGAAGGGTCTGTAAAGAGCAGAAAGGGACAGAAGGAGCACAAAGGTAAAGTAGAAGAAGGAGCAGAAAGGGACAGCAAGGAGCACAAAGGTGAAGTAGAAGAAGGAGCAGAAAGGGTCTGCAAGGAGCAGAAAGGGATCAGAATGAGAAAGGAGCAGAAGGGCACAAAATAAGCAGAAAGTAGGAGAAAGGTAAAGGAGCAGAAGGAGCCAAGGATAGAAGAGAGTGTCAGAAGAAAAAGAAGACTGTCAAATGAAGGAGAAGAAAAGGAGATTGGAGCAGGAAGGACAAATGAAGTGAACCCTCCACTTTATTCTGGACACAACATCATAAGGCTTTGGTACCTGGGATTGGCAGGGAAACTCTGGACTTTCTCATCTCCCCAGGTAAAAAAAAATCAGTGTTAATGTGTTCACTTTTATTTACTGAGTGTTAGGAGTGCCACTCTATAGGGTGTCGCTGATTGGCTAGAGTGGTCAGCAGGCACTCTAAGCCAATCAGTAGCTCCCCATTCAAAAAAAGTAAAACATTTTTATGAACCGGGAACTAGCGATTGGCATAGAGCGTCAACTGTCCACTCTAGCCAACCCTTGCCTGACGTCAATCTGCACTTCCTGACACTCTGTTCCAGAAGCCGAATACCACTGAGCGACCTGGAGATCTTGAGCTAGAGGAAGCCTTTTGAGAGCGGTTTAACCCCTTAAAGGAAAGAAAGCACCCAGGGGCTTCCTGGCATCATAGCATTTTCATTTAGATGAAGTTGTTATGGTGACCAGAATGTTCCTTTAATTTGCTTAAAGGAACACTATAGTTTCAGGAATACAAACATGTATTCCTGACACCATAGTTGTGAAAACGCTTTTCACCCTGGCTTTATGTGATAATGACTATGCCCCTTCCCTTTCATGACACTGTCAAAAAGGTACCAAGCATGGGTGTCATTACAATTATGAAATTCCTGCGGATGCCCATGGTGGTGTATAAGAAAAGGGCAAAAGGAAAAGCCCTATAAACCCACTATTGTAGGTGGACTGTATAAATCAAGCTTTTACAGTTTAACAGTATATCAGTGCACACTGCTACAAAGATATTGCAAAGGATGGGTTATAAATGGCACTTGGAAAAAATCATGTAACAGCCTTCTATGAGCAGACTAAGTAGAGATTCGACTTGGAGGTCGCTAACTAGAAAAAAATTGAAAAACAGAAGGCTTGATGCTGCCAAAAACACAGACTGAGTAGGCTGTAAGATACTCCCTTGGAACCCCCAACCAAACAGCCAGATTCCCTCCAATTTAGTCCATATAACTGATTTGCTGAGAGCCTACAAAAAAATCCCCATTGAAACTAACTAACCTAAAGAGCCATTGTGTAAACAAAACTTGATGTGCCAATATCAAACAAAGTAAAGTGATTTGACGCGCGTTTCAGCGCTACTAAAGTTCCTTTGTCCGGGGCATTAATAGTAACTGCTCACCTGGTCCCCTTATATCAGATCGAGACCACAGGCCACGTGATAGCCGCAGCCAATTGCGTCTGAAAGGGGTGTGTAATAAAGATGCCGTGTAGTCTCTCAGCCCTACCCCTATTATTCCGCCCCTTTGTAAATGTTCCCGACCATCTCAGTATTGCCTAAGTGCGATGAAGAGAGTTGGAGGAGCATGGGGAGAAAGATAACTGATTGCAACGATCGCACAATTTACAGTGCCTTGCAAAAGTATTCACCCCCCTTGACTTTCAGCCTTAAGTTCAATGTTTTATTAATCTGAATTTTATGTGGTAGATCAGAACACAATAGTCTAAGTTGGTGAAGTGATATGAGAAAAATATATAAGTAAAACTATTTTTTAGAAATAGAAAACAGAAAACAAATGTGCGTATGTATTCACCCCCTTTGTTATGAAGCCCATAAGTTACATAATTAGTGAAATGATGTCTATCTGTGTGCAATCTAAGTGTCACATGATCTGTCATTACATATACACACCTTTTTTGAAAGACCCCAGAGGCTGCAACACCTAGGCAAGAGGCACCACTAACCAAACACTGCCATGAAGACCAAGGAACTCTCCAAACAAGTAAAGATGTTGTTGAGAAGTACAAGTCAGGGTTAGTTTATAAAAAAATATCCAAATCTTTGATGATCCCCAGGAGCACCATCAAGTCTATCATAACCAAATGGAAAGAACATGGCACAACAGCAAACCTGACAAGAGACGGCCGCCCACCAAAACTCACGGACCGGGCAAGGAGGGCATTAATCAGAAAGGCAGCACAGAGACCTAAGGTAAACATGGAGGAGCTGCAGAGTTCCACAGCAGAGACTGGAGTATCTGTAAATAGGACGACAATAAGCCGTATGCTCCATAGAGTTGGGCTTTATGGCAGAGTTGCCAAAAGAAAGCCATTACTTTCAGCAAAAATCAAAATGGCACGTTTTGAGTTTGCGAAAAGGCATGTGGTAGACTCCCAAAATGTGTGGAGGAAGGTACTCTGGTCTGATGAGACAAAAAATCGAACTTTTCGGCCATCAAAGAAAAAGCTATGTCTGGCGCAAACCCGACATATCACATCATCCAAAGAACCCCATCCCCACAGTGAAACATGGTGGTGGCAGCATCATGCTGTGGGGATGTTTTTCAGCAGCCGAGACTGGGAAACTGGTGAGAGTTGAGGGAAAGATGGATGGTGCTAAATGCATCTTGAGCAAAACCTGTACTACTCTGTGTGTGATTTGAGGCTAGGATGGAGGTTCACCTTCCAGCAGGACAATTACCCCAAACACACTGCTAAAGCAACACTTGGCCTAGTCAAAGCCCAGACCTCAATCCAATAGAAAATCTGTGGTCAGACTTAAAGATTGCTGTTCACAAGCGCAAACCATCCAACTTGAAGGAGCTGGAGCAGTTTTGCAAAGAGGAATGGTCAAAAATCCCAGTGGTAAGATGTGGCAAGCTTATCCAAAGCGACTTGGAGCTGTGATTGCTGCAAAAGGTGGCTCTACAAAGTATTGACTTTAGGGGGGTGAATAGTTATGCACATTGACTTTTTCTTTTTTTTTTTTGTCCTATGTGTTGTTTGTTTCGCAATAAAAAAAAAGAATTTTCAAATTTGTGGACATCCTCAAACAATCCATGTTAATTCCAGGTTTTAAGGCAACAAAACACGAAAAATGCCAAAGGGAGGTGAATACTTTTGCAAGGCACTGTATATACTAAGGGGATGAAGGAGAAATAAACATGTTTGCAAACATCAATCTGCACGTCTAAACCTCCACCCCCTATTATTGTGTTCCATCGATGGCAATCAGACCCCTTTATTTTAACTGGTAACAAAGGAGTAGACCATGTTTCTTATTGTATTGTATTCCACTAAAACTGCTATACAGGTATATATCATATATAGTAGAACTCAGAGGCTATACTTGTAAAAGATAAAAACCTAAGCTGAACAGTCCAGTTTACATCTGATTTCAGTATCAGAGGTCCCTGCATGATAATTATGTGTCCACATAACTGTTCATAGTGTAGTAATCGATTGTATACTAGAATGTATACTAAATACTCCATAATGTTAGCAGAATGTTAGCAGAAGAAGGGATTATAGCATCAGATAAGGATCCCTAGTGAGAACATCCAAAAACAAGAGAACGGCCCTCGGTGTATAGAATGTCCCTTTCCAAACGTACATAAACAATATATACAAAACACAAAAATAATAAAGAATCAATAAGAAATGTATATACAAATTCAATATATAATCTATCCCATAAATTATACATGAGTAAAGTATCATATCATACACAATACCAAAAACTACTTATGAACATATACAATATTATAGCCCACTTACACACAAATACAATATTACAAAGCAGTTGCAGCATCCATATAACACAAGCACAATACAGCAACATACACACATCAATTGAAGAAAATAGGCTCTTCAAGATCTTGTTTTGGCACAGAACTACTACTACGTATGCAATGGTAAAAAGCTGTAGAGCTATCTACGGAGGGTTTGGCATGGGACTTCAATGGACAGTGAATGGATGTATCATGTAATCCTGCATTATATAGAAGTCTGCTGGAATGTAAATTTCGAATAGGCAATAGATGAGATACTAGACAGGCAAGCACACAGAGTGGTGAATTTATTTGACTTTTAAACGGTTGTTTAAGTTTGCTGTAGATTCTGTGATGTAGTTAGATCTGGCTATATATACATATTTCATGCACTAAACTAAATCCAACCTAAGAGACAAAACAAGTTTACTGTGAAATCACTCTAACAGGTTATAATAAAATGGTAAAACTATTCTGGCTACACATATCCTAATATCTCACTGCTGGCTCACAGATATTTTCTTACCCACAGCTCTCAGTTTGTTCATAAACGTAGGCCAAAAGGTCTGCAGCTCTACCACTTCCCTCGAAGACAACAACTGGCACAGGAGGACTTTGCTGAAGGTATTCCAAGACTGTGTAGATGCTGTTAGGGCCACCTTCAATGAAAATAGCCACAAGAGGAACACACGTGGCTGTCCCTAGAGGGTTGTTAGAACACATCAATATACGGTAATAAAAAAAAAAAAATTAAGTATGGAACATGCTTAAAACACATCCAAAATTATACCTCTATATTAGAGCAGCATACAATGGAAAAAGCCATTTTTATTGATTTGCGTTTGTGATTGTGCTTTGTAAGAGCTAGTTAACAGACAAAAAATAAAATTTTAAAAAAATATTTAAAGTGAACACAGTGTATTATTGTTATTTAACTTAAAATCTCACTTGTATGAATTTGCTGTTGACTGATTTTCTTCTCCAATTCTCTTCGTATATGAATCTCCCCTCCATGCTTCCCAACTGTCCCGTCATCCACCAGTAAGAAATGAGAATGGTGACTATTGAGGACATGGAGTTTGCTTAGTGGATTCTTCAAAGCTTGATACTGAGCCATAACCTGAACCAAAATAAATCTATATTCAGGGTTGTATGACTAGACAAAAGAAGGGTCATTTAGAGAAAGAGGAGACTTACGTTTTGCCCAAGAAGATCATCTCTTCCTTCAATGACACCCCATGGGGCTATACCCACTGTACAAACTGTGTGGGTCATCCTGGAAGCCACTTCCTTTATGGAGTCTCCTATGTGTGCTGCTACTCCTGTATTGAGAAGGAAAACTAGGTGTAAAGATCTCTAATAGAAAATTTCAGTGACTGTCAGATGAGTCCATTCATTTTTAGGCTATTTATATTGCAGGAAAATGTGTTGTCTGAGTTTCAACTAGGCTTTACAGACCCATATAACAGAGGGCCTACAGTTGTCTATATTGTGCTCAATCAAAATAACTTTTACATAATTTCATGCATGAGATCAATTGAATATATGGAGAGGGCAGATTTTTTTCCCCATTTTTCTCATAGAACATGTTACTGTTGTTTAATCCACAAGCTCTCCTTAAATCTTTCTTACCAATTACAGTTTCTGTGCTGCAGGTATGTTGGTTCTTGTAACATGTAGTCTCACAATACAGAACTTTCTGCATCTAATTATTTTAACAGTTAATTCAGTAAGAAGTTGGGAAGCTAAACATAGACGTATCAGTTATTTTACCAGTGACATGAGCTAAGAATATTCACCAATAAACTGTGAATAGACTCCAAATTCCCAGTTTATACTCACTTGTCAATGAAGACCAATAACTGCTGAAAGGTCAAACATTTACACCCCTGTAATAGTGAATGTAAGCACCAGCTATGATGCTATTTTCCTTCTACTGCATATTAACAGGAGAATGATATCCTTGCTCATTACCAACAATTGCAGCCTCCAGATTTTACCCCCAATATAAATAACGGAATGGATTTGTTAAATAGACAATAGATAGATGAGGACCATTGATAGGCATAAATCCTATGAAATGCAATATAAAGACTTCCACTTACCATTATTTATCCCTCCTGTTAGAATCCAAGCTCCCGTTGTTTCTGCTACCTTGATAAGACCCTTACAAAGCGCTTCTTTCATTGTGGGGTGCATCTCAAATTTCTGAGTTCCACCGTGGACAGAGATAACCAGCTTTGGTATATTCATCCTCCAATAGTTCACCATGAGGTGGACTATGTCTTCAGTTTTGCTGTCATCTGACAACCTGACGTACTGGGGGAACATTAAATTAAAAGAATATAATTTAAAAAAAGGTTTGTAACTCACAAGTTGTAACATGAAAGTGTGCAGGTCTACTAAGCATGCACTAATACTGCCAGGAGAAAAATATATGTATGGCTTTTGTTACTTAAAAAGAACAACTTCAAACAAAAGTTCATATTTCATGTCTTACTAACAGCACAAAGGTTGATAGCGAGAGCTTGGAAAACACATATAACTCCAAACATATTGGATCTAACTGAGGAGATAGACAAACAATGTATATAGGAAAAAGGCTTCAGAAGCATTTTACCCCCAACCCAACTCCTGCAAGATGCTTGGAACTTGTGGGACACCTGGAGATCAGTAACTCAAGCATATATGTAACCTTTGTAATACTCACTATCAGGTTGTACTAAGGATGCCTGCACAGGACTGCGAGAGAGGTGCCGCACAGATCCCTGGAACTATAGAACATATATTTCTATATCTATTGTATTATTGTATTTCCATGCAATGCAAGCTGCTGAGATGTGCAAATAAGGTGCTTTATACCCCCTCCTTCCCCTGTTCCTTCTTTTTCTGTACCCCCTCCTATGTCTTATTGTGGAATCAATAACAACTGTAAATATAAAAAAAAAAAAACTTGCTTCATTTTTTTTTAGTTATTGTCTTAATATAATATTTAGATTATAATATTATTTTATTTATTCATGTCTACTGCAATTTTTGAAGAAATCACTTTTTCCACTTCTATTTTCTGACAGCCATCTTTCTGTGCTTTTGATCAGATTGTTGGTTATCTGACCCAATGCTCACTATTTTGCAATTGACCAAAAGAGCTCTTGGCGTTTCAAATCTCCTTAAGCTGGTTTTTGAATCTCAATTTTAGGACACTTGGAAATCTATGCATAGTGCAGTCCATCTTCTCCAGACTCGTTATTCTCAACTTACCTTATAGGAAACAGATTACTGCAGAAGATGAATTGCATTAGTTACCACCCGCAATTCAGCATCAACATAACACACTGACCTTTTTACAAGACAAATTGGATGACCCAGAAAACAGGTGCAGGAGGAACAACCTCAGATTTATTAGCTTCCTGGAATCCATAAAGCCAGTGAATATTATTCCCACTTTTCAGTCCTGGATCATGTACACTTTACAAATGGCAACCACCTCTTACACTACTCCTATTATAGAACGATCACACATCCTTGATCCAGACATCTCTGGCAAAACCTTGAGATCGCAACCTTAAGGTTTTTAAACTTTCATGATATGGTTCACATCCTCGCAGCTTACAGAATCATAGAACAATCTACATACCAAAGCTATAGAATTCTAATTTTTAAAGATCATTCTGTAAAAGTGTCCTCAATGACACAATGCCTGTGTGCTCAACATTACAAAGGAAGGGTATACGCTTCGCCCCCTTCTCTTTTCTGCCACTCTGCGTTAATAAATTGCTTATCGAAACCTTACCACAATCTCAGTGACTGAGGCCTCTGAATTTCTACAATATGGCCTGCCAAACTGGGACAAAGTTTCTCCAGGCTTGTTGGCCAGACCCTCATGAGAAGCATTAATAGTATTATCACTTTTCTTTATTGGATCTAATTGTTGTATATAGTTCAGGCCCAATGGCCCTTTTCTATTTCGACTTGCTGTGCACCCCACTCACTCCTGCCCTGGTACTTGTCTGTTCGCTCAGACTGGAAAGGATGGAACACCAACTCTAATCCTTTTGCTACATTCTGCTACATCCCTATCCAAGGTATCGGCTACAATTATGATCTCTCCATTTATCACATATCTTCCTGCCTCTACTATTAGGTTCTTGAGCTAGACAATGGCCTCTTTGTGGGTCAAAACATTGCACTTCTTGTTCTAATAAAGCTGCTTCTTGATATATCCTGAGTGATTGGACCTTATTTACTTTCTATCTATTATACTAGGGTTTTCCAGCCCTAGGCCTGGAGCACCTGGATTCTAATGTAGGAGTGCAGTATCCTTTCCTGTGTGATCTACTATTAAGCTCAGCTCTGGGAACGTGAAGGGACTGAATAAGCCAATCAGGAGACAAAAAAAATATCTCATACCTTTCCAAGCACCAGTGCCAGATTGTTCTACCACAGGAAACTCATTGGTCCCATTCTGAGACCACCTAACTCGAGGCTCCATGGATTCAATCCTACATAGCTTTACCATTAACAGTTCTTGTTGTGCATTGTCAATGTATATGCTCCAAACTCTTGCACTAAGCTCCTTCTGTTGCTTACAGAAAATTGACATTGACTTTAATGCATTCCTCATCAGGATTTACGCCTCCCACAGACGGCAATTGCAGGCTCCTTTACTTTGCTTCTTCAAATAATTTGGAGGGATTCTTCATGGTGGTGAGTTAGATTATAAATTCCCTTCTCCATTTCATGACTCCTTCTCTCGAATTGGTATGTTCCTGGTTACCCTGGCGGGTTTTACCTTATGTCGCCAGTTTCACTATAGTGATGATCCCCTTCTTGGATCACGCACCTATCACTTATGGCCTCCCTCACACCCATTCTCTGTACATTGGCATTTCCAAGCATATCTTAAAATCTGTCTTCCCAGAGTCATTTAGGATGATTTGTGGATGATAATCTGAAACTCACGATGACCCTACATTTCTATGGGAGACATCCAAGGCAGTCATGAGGGGACAGATACTTTCTTATACTGCATCAGTTAAAAAAAAAACATGGAGAAAAGACTTCACCTTACTTAAACGTGATATTAAACTGGCACACAGACAATACTTGGTCAACCCTTAAGATGATCATAAACAAACATACCGAGATGTCAAATACACCCTTAACACTTTTATGGCGATCCATGCACCATGCACAGTCAAAGCTAGAATTCAAAAAAACTAAATTTCTTTCAGTGGAGTGTAAGGTCTTGGAAACTTTTAGTTCGATTAGCCAACCCAGAGGGCAATAGATTTACCTCGCAAGCAGCCATCAATAAAATATTTTATGAATATTACCGACGACTGGCCAAAGCCCAGCCGGACGACCATGCCTAAAACAACATGGCTTTTCTCAGGAGACTTCTCAGTTGAGTGAAGACTCCAGGGAGCTTGTTAGTGAGCCAATATAAGAGAATTAAATTCACTTAGCAACAGAGACACTTAAAAATGGGAAAGCCATAAAGCAACAAGGTGGCGACAGAGCCCCTACCTTGTGATCTCCAACTTGTGCAGCTCAGGAGGGAATCCCAAAATACCATAGAGCTAATACCCAACATTGCACCCTAAAAGTTGCTACCTCGCCTATCTGCCGTAACTATCACATATGCCTTCCGAATGTGGGTATAGGCTGAATGCCTACCTGGTTATATATGTGGATGTTGTCTCCAATAACCACAAAAGCATGTAATGGCTAGCACAGGGCAGCACTATAGCGTTCAAAGCTTTTGGTTTCCACTCCGTCGAGATAGACCACTGATAGACCACTGATCGGTGGAACACTCTGACGCACACAGCTTCACAAATCCAAGGAAGCTGGAAGTTGAAATAAAGCTAGCTTCAATCAAAGCATTTTGCCCTTTCACTTTGGGCTTTTTCAAGATAAAAACATGTTTTTTCCTTGAAAAAGTCTAAAGTAAAAGTGATAACTGAGGCGAGCGGTATTTCATCTTTCAGCTTCCTCAAATACGTGTGTGGGATAAGCACTGACTCCAGTTCAGATATTTGTTTAAATACTTAAGCTAATAATCATTGATGTTTGAAACCCCCCCCCCCCAAAAGAAAAAAAAACAAACAGGAAAGCACCAGGTACTGATGAATTTAATGCAGCATACTACAAATCCTTAAAACAAAAAATAAGTCCCATTCTCAAAAACCTATTCCATAAAATATATTTAGAAGACCTACTGATGATTGTGTTTAACCAAGCCAGTATAGTTCTTACAGCCAAACCAGACAGTCACAGGGATGTTGAGACCCTGGCATTATATCATCTAATCCCACTGCTTGATCAAGACATGAAACTCCATACTTTCCTACTGTTAATATTATGCATTCACAATAAAAAAATAAAAAAATGTTAAAAGTCAGACATGAGAAGGTATAAGAAAAGATTATTCATATAATCTAAACATTTCTTTGATAAAGCTTTCTAACTTTTGCAGCATTACTGGAAGAAAATGTTAATGAAAATTGTTTTAAAAATAAAAATGCAATAACAGCTGAAGTTCAACTGTTACCAAATTAAAACAAGTGGGGAAAAATTTGGCAAATAAGAACACTCCTTTGACTTATCTGTTCTATTATTTTCCCAAACTACATAAACATACATTACAGGTTCCAACTTTAGTGGGATATATCCATTCAAAGACAACCAATAGTTTGATTAAGATATTTCCCGTTATCTTTTACCTTAGCTTTACAGCCTTGTGATCCACCCTGAAAAAGGATTGTGCCATAAGCATCTGTGGGACTCTTCACAGTGTGCCTCTCCACTGTCCAAGGTCCTAATTCCTGGTGGAGATTTGAACCCTGGTGTTCACTAGAGGAGCTACTACCCAGATTACCAGTGTAACGTGAATGTTGTTGTATTAGTTGGCCACAGCAGCACCTATCATTAAAAATAAATAAATACATTTTTAAAAAATAACCTCAACTCTATGGGGAACTTCAGATGGAGCTATGGGTACAATTAAAAAATGAATGGTATGTTAACCCCTTAACCACTGAGCACTTTTTGATTGAAAAATATTAGCATAGCATTTATTTAAAGCAAGGGATGCAAAGCTAGAAAATAGCAACATATCATAAAACACAAAAAAGTGTATAAATCAATTTGCAGACAGACTTAAAATTGAAATTATGTAAACTTTTATTTTTCCATTATTTATTCATCCTACATAAAAATATTTGAGGAGGGGGGCGGAGCCGACTGCCAAGCCGCATGGACGTGTGCTAGAAGAGCTCCTCAGCCTAGGAAAGTGAATCCCAAAACATCGGGCATTAAACTACATAATGGGACACCCCAAAAGGCCCCAAGCCTCCCAACAAACATCGGACAAGACTCCCGCCGGAAAATCGGGGGCACTAACAAAATTTTTCAGAGATACAGCGGATCACCCGCCCGACTCGATAGGCCTCAACCCGACACGGGACTCACCTCAGGCCTCACCGCCGCCATCCAGTCCCTCGGGGTCGGAAGAAACACTACACTCCACTAATGGGGATATTAGAGACATGCTGCGAGCGCTACCTTCTAAACAAGACCTGGCCCATATGCTACAAAATCTGGAGACATCCTTCCAGGCCAAGTTAGAGGCCATAAGCGCGGACTTCCGACATACAGCGCAACGGGTCACGACTTTGGAAGATGACAGAGATACCATGCAGGCGCAGATAAACAAACTTAGAGAAATGGTTGGCGCACATACAGACCACTACTCTGCCATGCAGCGCTCGATGGATGACCTTGACAACAGGGGGCGCCGCAATAATCTCAGAGTGAAAGGCCTACCCAAAGCGGAACGCGAAAACCTACAGGCCATACTGCAAGAATTATTCAACCTCCTACTGAACAGGCCCGCCGACACCCCGGTGCTATTTGATAGGGCGCATAGAGCCCTGCGCCCAAGAGGGGCTCACACGGACCAACCCCGCGATGTGGTGTGCAGACTCCACTACTACGAATGCAAGTCAAAAATCCTGGATGCGCTCAGACAGTCGCAGCAACCACTTCTATTCCACGATGCGACCATTGCGATATATCCAGACGTCTCCTGGCTCACACTCCAGGCCCGATGAGCCCTGAGGCCCATTACGGACCAGCTCCGAGCCAGAAATCTTCGATACAGGTGGGGCTTTCCCTTCTCACTTACCGTAATCTGCAAGGGCATCCCACACGCCATCTCTTCGATTGCTGATATACCACTGTTTACCCGCGACCTCGACCTGTCAGAGGTTAGGATTCAGGACTGGTACGGCCCCATCCCTACCCCGAACACAAAGGGACAGCCACAACACACACACAGGCAACTCTCGCCTATGAAGCTGAGGGTAGACTTCCCAGACAAGCCGTCAGGGGAACCAACCCGACATCTCACCCGCCAATAAGAAATGATCTCCCCAAAACTTACACAGCAGATACACCACACGGCAGGTGCTGTGCCTCACGTATCCTCCTCGAAGATGGTCCACGCTACAACACGATCAGGGCCCCGACGTCGCATAGTTCGGACGCCGCAATCACAGAACTAACTAGCAACAAGATCAGTAAACTGCCGACCGCACTACTAGACCAACCCCGAAAAAGGCCACACAGACACACGGGTCACGTAGGATCTCTTTGCCTCTGACTACTGCCGGACTATTATCCCCTCTCTAAACAAGAGATGCAACCCACTGATGACCAACTCCATTTTCTCAAGGACCCTTCTGCCTCCCGGGTATACCACCATGACCAGCCATGCGGGCCCCAAACTCACTATGGGAAAGCCCGACCGGGGGACTTGACACCAGCATGTAAGGAACACTAGGAGTGAGAAGAAGGGAGATTCAAGGGCCATGATTGACTTATCAGGTTTGACTCCTATGCAGACGGTACCGGTAATCCTGGTGTTCACAGCAAAACGGGCGAAGGGGGCTTGCGGTCCCACCTTCCATCCGGACCCTGCTGGGTGGGCCGACGGCAGATCCCCGGGCCCCACCTGCAGGTGCCCGATGGTTACCCCATGGTTGAGAGTCGGGTACTGCTGGTGCTTAGCTAATTGATCATATATTCATTGCTGCTGTGTTACCACTGGATTGCATTTAAATGATTACTGCTAACTGTATTAATATGTATCAGACCACAGACCGGACACTGACAGGCCCCAGCCCATTACTGCCCTGCCCCCGACTACAGCACTCTCTCTTAGACAAGCTCTTACCTCCCCCTCCCCCACCACTCCCAGCCCCTCAATAGGTTGCAGAGCCGATGACTAATCCCTCCTTCCCCACGCCATGACGCACGCCGACCACAGGTGACCATCCACACCACTGAACGGCTCACCCCCCCGCAGGTTACAGGTAAACCACGAACTGATGGCAAGGTGACAGACGCTAAGCAGACAGCAAACGGCTCCACTACCAACAGGGATTCACAGCATACTGACCAAACACGAAACAGATATTTCAAGATATGACAGGAGACTAGACGACGGACAGAGAGGTACCAATTGGATGTTGTATTACTATCTCAATATGAATCGCTCCCCCAAGAAACTCCCGCAATGAAACTGTATATATACAAAACACGGCACCATCTCTGCCAAAACCCGAGTTAGTCTCACAGATACACTGGTTTAGGAGAGCAGAAGGCGGGTATGATCCACTCACCAACTGTCAGTGGTTCCTTCACATACCTAACCATGCAGATGCTGGGGACAGCCCCAAACTGACACCCTTAACCCACACAGGTGGCACAGCACCAGCTAGTTACACGCCCACCCCATACAAAGACAAAGCCCACTCCCAATCACACATAAACACCACAATCAGGATTCCTTTCCGAAGCAGACATCCCACATTGTACGGATAAACTACACCGGTATACGACAGAGAAACACGTATACCCTCCCTCACATGCTTACACTCCACGCTCGGCTCCACAACCAGGTCATACCGACCTCACCCAGGTGCACACAGGATACTTAGGAGCTCCACTCTCACCTAAGTCAGTACACCAAGGGAACCCCCATACGTTCTACACCCCTGCTGATATACTCAGCACCTGTAGACGTTTCGACCCTCTGTACATAGTTATCTAGTTGACGTTACTACCCCATACACCCACCCTTACAAACCCAATCCCCCTACCCTAAGCCAAAGACGGCAAACCCAAGCTTACCCACTGTGACGAGACCAATCTCGCCACATTGCATTGGAGAAGCCTGGTTGCTCGCCTGCTGCCTTTGGACTATGGCCCCCTTTTAAAAGACTTTATTTTTGCCTGCAGAAAAGCTGTATTCGTGCTTTTCTGCCTGGGTTTCAGTAGATTTGTTTGAATGTGTTATACCCCAGATGGGAATCCCATGGAGCCCATTCATATGAAACTGACTGTAAAGACTTTGGCTCCATGGTGATTAAACTGTATTTGTGTGGTCCGAGCGCCATTCACTTAATAATGTGCGCTCGGACCTGAGCTATCTGGGGATATGTGAAATGTCTGTGTTTTATGTATAAATGTGACTTTATGTATTTTAAAGTGCTTTGTGTCTTTTTGCAACCATGTGCTTAATGGAGTCTTGTGTCTGTCCTGGGAGATAATTCAATTACTTATCTCCAGGATAGAAGACTCTGAAACTGGTTTGGGCCAGAAAGCCATGCTTCATTTAGTCACAAAGGACTTTTTACTAACTTTTGAACCCCTTGTCTGATTTGTGCCATTTTTGAATATGTTGTTCCCCTGAATGGATTGATTGTGCATATGTAATTTTATGTGAATGTGATGTATGGTTTTAGAGTTATGAAAGTTGGGTAGAAAGTATGTTTTAACTGTATGTATAATTGAGTTTCCTCAGGATAAGGGGAGGGAATATGTGGGATGTAACTGTGATGTGATTGGTTGTTTTATACCTCCCTGTGGGCGGTCCTGTATTTGCAAGACTGTAATAAAAACCAGGCTGGGTGTGCCAGCACCTCAGACCACTGCTTGACCCTCAACACAGAGCCTTGTCTCGTTCTTTGGGGGATTCACTGTATGCTGTTAGAGACTGATTGCCAGGAGTGTAAGCTGCTTGTCTGTTTTTCCTGTTCGTCTGCTAGCAGCTATTTGGGAGGTTCCAGTTCGGGAGTTGGAGTGTTATTTTGTATCCAGTTTGGGAGTTTGATGTTCTGCAGTAGCTGTGCCTGTATCTCTGGAAAGGGGGCCGATCGCCTAAACGTTTTTTTCCCCTTTTGTGCAAAACGGTCCGTTACACCCACACCTGGCAATTCTCTGATGGCCGATATCAATATCACCACCCTCAATGTGAGGGGATTAAACACCCCCCAAAAGAGGAAAATGACACTCAGCGAATTACACAACCTGAAGGCTGACATAGCCTTCCTTCAAGAAACACATTTCAAGGAAGGCACAGCCCCCGCCCTGCGAAACAGGAAGTACCCGACAGGCTACTTCAGCAATTATAAAAACTCCAAGGCACGAGGAGTAGCAATACTCATTTCAGCCCATTTACCCTTTACATACCTGGCACACAAGACTGACGACACGGGGAGGCTTCTTCTTGTCAAGGGCCAAATAGGCCAAACCACAGTCACGTTAGCTAACGTATACCTCCCAAACAAACACCAATGCAAAACCTTTAAGAAACAAATTAAAGGCATAGAACGATTTGCAGAGGGTATTCTGTTGGTGGGAGGGGACTTCAACATCTCCATGGATTCCAAGTTAGACACTACTTCCCATACCACACTCTATCAGGCATCCGCCCGCAAACAAATGACAGCAATGCTGGACAAAGCACAGCTATATGACTGCTGGCGCACCATCCATCCAGCAGCCAAAGACTACTCTTTCTATTCCCCTACCGCAAATACCTACTCTAGACTGGACATGATTTTTGCCCCCCACAGGTACTTACACCTGATACACGCTACCAACTACGGACCTATTACATGGTCAGACCACGCACCCCTGTCTCTTGCCATCCATATACCCACGTTGCCGCAGAAAACCTTTCAATGGAAATTAAATAATCTGCTTCTTAACGACCCAAATGTAATTGCAAAGGTCAAAGACTCTCTGCAGAACTATTTCTCTACTAACACATCACCCACCACGGCCCCGCCAACTACGTGGGAAGCCCACAAATGTGTCCTCAGAGGAGAACTCATAGGGATAGCATCCAGACACAAAAAACTACGAGAAGCAAAAATCCCAGCCCCCTTACAAAAGACATTAGATCCCTCGAACAAACCCATAAGCAAGACGCGCGACTAAGCACATACATTACACTTACAGCCAAAAGGTCTGCCCTACAGGACCTGCTAAACGCCAAAATCAAACGATCACTGCTCCTCACAAAACACTCTTACTATGCTCAAGGGGGCAGATGCGGCCGCTTACTAGCACAATCAATTCGACAACAGAGACAGTCGATATTCATTTCCAAAATCAAAATCCCTAAGGGAGACATATCGTATCGACTTCCAGACATTTTGCAGGCATTCCAAACATACTACACAGACCTTTACAACCTCAGGGATGCGCCCCCCTCACATACCGATATCGAGCACTTCCTAGCCTCCAGGATTAACCACACGATCCCAGATCAGGCGCTAGCGACACTAGACGCCCCACTACATACGGATGAGATACACTCGGTTATTAAACATCTCCCACTAGGCAAAAGCCCAGGGCCCGATGGCTTCACGGCCAAGTATTACAAGACCTTCCTGGAACAACTGTCGGAACCATTTGCATTAGCATTCAATTCTTTAGCATTGACGTCCACCCTACCCATTCCAGCACTAGAAGCGCACATAACCCTCATCCCCAAGCCAGGGAAAGACCCAACCAACTGTGGCGGCTACAGACCCATATCCCTTATAAATCTTGACCTAAAGATCTTCACAAAAATCCTGGCTAACCGCCTACGCCCTCTGCTCCACTCCCTGATCCACGTAGACCAAGCGGGATTCGTCCCAAATAGAGAGGCGAAACACAACACAACCAAAATCTTAAACCTCATATACCTAGCACAACGCCTCCCGTCAGAGAGCCTCCTGCTGTCCATCGACGCGGGGAAGGCATTCGATAGGGTGGACTGGACCCTACTGATAGCTACTCTTCGCAAACTAGGCTTTGGACCACACTGGATAAGATGGATGCAATCCATTTACTCCTTTCCCACTGCTAGGCTGAAGGTCAACGGACAACTCTCAGATCCAGTCCAAATCAGAAACGGCACGAGACAGGGGTGCCCCCTGTCCCCCTTACTGTTCATCTTAACTCTCGAACCCTTCCTAAACGGCATCAGAGGGCGTCCAGAGATTAGAGGCATACATGTACAACAGATGGAATACAAAATAGCGGCGTTTGCGGACGACCTCCTCTTTATCATACAGTCACCCGATGTCTCACTACCCCCTCTTATGGAAGAAATATCCCTATACCAAACACTATCAAATTTCAAGGTACACTTCTCGAAAAGCGAAATTCTCCCACTTCGCATGACCACCCAAACGCGATCTTCCTTACTACAAAAATTCCGATTTACATGGGCTGATACTGCAATTACATACTTAGGGGTGAAACTCCCAATACACCTAGACTCTACATTTGATCTTAACTTCGAACCACTTGCCCAAGCCATTTCCAAGGATCTTACAGCATGGCACAAAATGCAACACTCATGGTTGAGTAGAATTAACATACTCAAAATGAACACCCTCCCTAAGATCCTATACCTGTTACAGACCTTACCTATAACCATACCCAAACCCTTCTATGCCAAAATCAAGAGGATGTTCACCACTTTCATATGGGCGCACAAACACCCCAGAATTCTATATGACATCCTCACTAGAAGCAAATCCGCAGGCGGACTAGGGATGCCTCACATAGAGAAATATTACGAAGCGGTCATATTGTCTCGAATATACGAATGGTCCATTCAGCCCCCAGCTAAACAGTGGACCATGTTAGAAAGCTCAATATTCAAGGTCCCTCTACACACCATACCATGGCACACACAGAGACAGGCGTTGATGACACCAGATCACGCTTCACACCCCACAATCGCCCCCACACTCCGGACTTGGGCACGTATAAGGAGATTAGGGGATCTCTCCCCACATCCATCCCCACTGTTTCCCATTACTCACAATCCGTCATTCCAACCAGGATTGCAGGCAGGACCTTTTCAGCGCCTCCTAAACATCTCAGACAAGACACACATCACAGTGAGCACTATACTAGACGGACACTCCCTAAAACCTCTACAACACATAACAAGGCAGGAAACCCCTACAGCTATGCAAACGTTTCTTTACATACAAATGTCACACTTTATCAACGCCAATCCCGTTCTCTATGGAGGGTCGCGCCCTCTCTCTACTTTTGAAATCCACTGTAAGGCAAACAACGTCAAATCTAGATAACTATCAACATTTTATAGACTCCTGTGGACACGACCCAGTGTCACCTTGCCTCGCTACACAGAATCCTGGTCCGCAGATCTAGACATCCAAATTTCGCCCACACAATGGCATACTATCTTTACACAAATGCACAAAACTTCCGTATGTACCACCATACAGGAAGGCAACTACAAGAGAGTCTCTAGATGGCACTACTCCCCAGCCAAAATCCATAATCTCTTCCCCACCGTCCCCAAAGTGTGCTGGAAATGCTCCACACCGGGGGCCACCCTAGCACACACCTGGTGGCACTGCCCACTAATCCAGAAATTCTGGGAAAACATAGGGAAATTACTCCTAACTATCACAAATGTCCGAATACCGCACACCCCGCTTACACTATTATTCTTACTATTACCGCGCTCCCTTCTGAAACTGCAACGACTCCTACTCACACACCTCATCACCGCTGCCAACCTACTCATACCAGTCAAGTGGAAAAATTCCGCAGCTCCATCAATCAGGGAATGGATCGCTAAGGTAGAATCAATTAGGATCATGGAGGAGATACACGCATCCCTCTCTCACAAACACGCACTCTTCAGAGACATATGGGAGCCATGGGAGGAATTCATGAATAACTCATAGCCGCAAACACAAGAACCGCACAAACAAAAGACAAGCATTGCGAGTACCTGACCCCCTCTACCCGCAGCTCTACACAAACTCGCCAAAGCAGCCACAGATGCCTTGAACCCCCCCTCTTACAACCCACCCCCTCCCCTACGATAGCGGCCAACGCTATCCAAGTGTTTTGATCTTTATCTATATTCAGCCGTGACAATGTATTCAGAAATGTATAACTTGCAACTTGTATTGTTACTTTAACACAATAAAGTATTAAAAAAAACAAAAAAAACAAAGAAACAGGAAAATGCTACATTAGGTGCTTGGAGCTTAAAAAAGTAATAAAGTGTTTGCATGGTAAAAAAAAAAAAAAAAAATAAAAGATTGATACACGATGATTAATAAAGACAAATAGAACTGATGCATTTTAGACAGATCTGACCTGTTTGTCTGACCCTTTTAACGCTGCTCTGGTGATTACAATAACTGTCATGTATCATTAACTTGTGTACCAAATAAACACTGATATTTTTCAGATCTCCCGTTTAAAAAAAAAAAAAAAAAAAATTTTTTTGAGGAATGAAAAGCTTAAGACAGTATACAGTGTCCCTTCCCTTACAATATTTCACACGAGGTCAAAAATGTTCGTATAAAAGCAAAAAGTTTTCTCACATACAATAGATACATAAAAATGGTCAAATAACTTCCCTATTGGTATTTAACGGAGCTTAAGGGCATTACTAACAGTACAGCTTAGAAACAGAATGCAAAACGAATGTGCATTTATGCATACAACAAATAAAGTTACATAGCTGAAAAGAGACATCAAGTTCAGCCTTTCTCACATATGTTTTTGCTGTTGATCCAAAGGAAGGAAAAAAACCTAGTCTGAAGCGCGTCCAATTTTGCAACAAACTAGGAAAATAATCCTTCTTGACCCCAAAATAGCAGTCAGATGTCTCCTTGGATCAAGTAGCTATTACCCCACTAATTAGAAATGCCATCCCTGTATGTTATGTTTTTGCAAGTATTTATCCAATTGCAGTTTAAACATCTGTATGGACTCTGATAAAACCATCTCTTCACTAACAGAGAATGAGTGAAACAAAATATACACCCTAACACACAAATGATCGGTAGGAATGAAGTACCAGGAGCTAAATTACAAGCTCCTCACCTTGTGGTACAGAACGCCAGATGTGCTGCATCGAATGCACCCTGATACACCTGAAATCTGCTAGCGGTGTGGGGAGGGGGTGGGGACTAACGTACATGTGTGCTGGTCATGCCCAGTACTGACCCCATTCTGGACAATGGTAAACATGAAGACACGAGAGATCACAGGCACAGACCTCCCGCAGCTGCCGCTACCACACTGACAGCACGAAATCAATATCTATGCACTTGCTTACAGCTGCAAAGTCCCTGATTCCAACTCTGTGGAAGCAGAGTGGCACGCCAACTTTCCAGCAGTGGGCCATGGCGGAGGAGATACATAGCATGGAAAGCATGACAGCAGACCTTAGAGGCCAAACAGACAAATGTGCCCTGAAATGGTTCCCATGGACGGACTTCGTTTATAAAGGGAGAATACTAACCCAGGCACATGCATAATACCACAGCACAGTCATGTAACAACAGCCGGGGTATGGGGAAAAACCCTCAATTAGACCAACAGAGCTGAACCACTCCCTTGTAGAATAGGGGGCCACCCGGGGGGTGCCCACACATCAGATCAGAAGGACCAGACACAGAATTGCCACACCAGGAACGGGGGTCTAGGGGTGGTGGCCAACACACCCCACCCCCTCTCCTTTCTTCTCCTTTTTTTTTTTTTTTTATATTTCCCCTTCTTATTTTCACCACCTCATCTTCATACCCGGTTAGAAATAATCACACCACACTATCCTACGCATGACACCATTGGCATACAAAATACGTAGAGAACCTAAGACCAATATACAGGAAGGCATAGCAGTTAGAGAAGATCTACTACCTCAAACCAAAGGTTGGCACTTGAGGTACTGTTAGTAACACAAAGACCCACTAAACTCCTTGAGAACTAACACAAGCCAACAAAAGAGAGGGGCAGGGGGAGGAGGAAGGGAATGAAGAGGGAGATAGGGAAGGAAAAGGAGAAGGGAAGGAAAAGGAGGAAAGCAAGTAAGCAGGTACATAAGCTCAAATACTTCTACTGTGTGCACCTGTATGTTGCAAAATTCTGTTACAAATTTACCTGTATTACTTGACCATAAACAGAAAATAAAGGTTGTCAAAAAAACAACAACAATCTTTGCTAATTTCTAGATTGCTAATCACACATTGAAAATTATTGTACTGTTTGAAAGCCGAGCTTGAGCTTATTTTTTCAGTAAACTTGCAAGCGTTAAATCAGTGGCCAGTGACTTTTGGCAGAGAAATGTATTGTAATCACTCTTAAAGTATAAAACAGGGTAAGTGAGGTTTTATGGACTACATTTCAAGGGACTCTCCAGGCAGAGTAGTTTACTCACCTGGTTCCAGCGCCGGAAGCCTCGTGAAGCCGCGTCCCCTATTTCGTCAAAATGACAAAATAGGCAGGCGCGAGCAGGGAGCAATCAGACGCTTCCATTTGGAAGCGTCATTGCTCCCTTGTGCACATGTGCGGCTTTGCCGCACATGCGCACATACTTCATAGGGCGGCATTCATGCCGCCTTCTGAAGTCTTGAGCGCACTATCACGCATGCGCGCAGTGTGCGCGGCCGCGAGCTGACTGACAGCTCAGCTCGCGGTCTTTGCCCACCCCCTCTCCTCTGCTGACAGGCAGAAGAGAGAAAGTGCGCACACAGTGCCTTCTCTCTCCTGCACACGTCAGACGTATCTTAATACGTCTGACATGTACAAGGCCTTTTTAGGGCCCTACATGATAGGAAGTCTCTCTGGTGGCCGTCTGAGTGACGGCCACTGGAGGTATTCCTATCAATCAATGTAAACACTGTATTTTCTCTGAAAATACAGTGTTTACATTAGATTGCCTGCAGGGAGCTATAGATCTCACCTGAACAACTACATTAAGCTGTAGTTGTTCAGGTGACTATAGTGTCCCTTTAATACTGCAAAATACATGAAAATAAACCCTTTAAAAAAATATATATATATACTTGATTTTGGTCACAAAGGGGTAAATACGCTGAGTATAAGAAAGCTGCATCCACCAGAATCCACCAGAATGCCGAGCCTCATAAACTTACATTTATGAATACAGTTTATTTTTTACTAAAAAAAAAACTAAAAAAACTATTCTATGCCTTGCTAGTCATTTCCAGCATGAGCTCTACTTCAATTCGATTTCAAGACACTGTAAAATCTAGAGGTTAGCAGGAAATGAGTAATGGGGTACAGATCATCTTTAATAATGGCTTCTAAAACATTATAAAGGATAGAATTATTTAATATGCAGATTAACACAATTAAGATTTATAGCCATTTAAAACAATTTAAAATGTTAAAATATACTCTTTTTAAAGAAAGGAAAATGTTGGTAACTAAACACATCAGAACTGTGTTTACCATACATTTCATTAGGCATGTGCTTAGAATTTATTTTATCTTGGGACGCCGTTGTTTTTTGCAAGTTTTACCCACTTTCTGATCACTCTCTAGATGTTTGTGTAATTTTTACATTTAGTTTTTTGTGTTTTTACATTTTTTGCCTTCCCTCCCCTCACCCCCTGTTTCCTACACCCATGTGTGGAGCCTATGGAATATAAATGTGACCCTTGATATACATGATCTGTCTAGTTACAAAATACACTTAATGAACATGGCATTACCGGACAAGTCGCTGGCAAATCTGACATCCTGGAATGCACCTAAACAACAATAAGCAAATAAAAAAAAAAAAAAATCATTTTAGTTTTTGGAAGAAAGAGATGGAAATATATAGATACAACGTTTCGGCCTAGAGGCCTTAATCAGTGATATAAGTGAATTTCAGCAACTATAGTTGGATGGAGACATATTTTATTTCATCAGTTTATCTTAGTACATTTTAACAATGAATTTAGTCCGGTGCAACATGTTACTTCAGAACAGAATTTATGATCAGAGTCAAAAGAATGGGTTTCAGGCCCAATACAGGCAACTAAAGCCAGCGTTTTCAAGCTCTGTATCAGCTGATTTCCTAATGGTCTCCAGCAGTTCATGAGTTAATGTACCTGTATTATACCCTCCAGTTAGTGTTGAACTAGATCAGCATGCTCGACAGGCCATTCTGGTGTGTAAACAGGTATGCAGGGATACTGGTATCTACAGTTTGCTATCTCAGCAGGTTATCTTAGAACAAATGTGCTCAATAATGTGGAGTTGTAACTTGTAACTAAGCATATGTTGCGAGAACTAGGTTTGCATACCTCCCAACATTCCAAATTGACAAAATGAGACACTTTCATACTAGGGGTGTGGCTGGGGGTGTGATCAAGAGTGGAGCTGTTGTGAAATATTTTAGGTCACAATAAAAAAAAAAGTTACTTGCACACTATCCTTAAGTCCTATGCACATTAAAATAATTGAGATTTTTTTTTTTTAGTATCAGTAATTAAAGTGTAAGCTTGCCTGCCACATGTGAGCTTACACTTTAACCCCTTCCCAACCTCTGAAGTAGCAGGTACGTGCGACAAAAAATGGTCGTTAACGACCGTGGACGCACCTAGTACGTTGATCCCAAATTTGGACTTACCTGATCGCTGGCGATCCCCCGCCTGCGATTGCAATGTGGGGATTTGCTTGGCATCCCAGGCAGTCCCCCTGCAGCTGTTCTGGCTCCCCGGGCCATGTGATTGTGGGTCCTCGCAATCACATGGACGGAAAAGACGGCTTGTGCAGGGCTTGCAGGGCTTGCAGGGGGAGTGCCTGAGCTCTCAGGCTGTCCCCCTCTTGCCTGCAAAAAAGTTTTAAAAGTAAATAAAAGTTATTAAAAAGTTTAATAACGTTAATACAAGTATTTAAATCATATATATATATATATGTATATATATGATCTAAGTACTTTTATATGCACATACACATAAACAATCCATTATTCTAAGTGTATTTTAATATTAATATATATATATATATTAATATTAAAATACACTTAGAATTATGTTAATTATATATAAAAATATATATAAATAGAAAAAAATAAATCCAATTTTAAAAATATTATATTTAAATTTGTTGTAACTCTATTTTTTTTTTAATTAACATTTTTATTTTGACATTTCAACATATTTAATAACGAATAACAGAGTACTGTGGAATGATACTAATTTTTCACTTCATTAATGGAATAACCCAAAAAACAAATCCAGTTACAAGGAATTCTCTTGTAATTAAAATAGCAGGAAATATCTGAATTGGTTATGTGAATAACATCATAATAAGGTGTATCCATTCTCAAGACCCACAGCAAACATTTTTCCTATTCACAACACAGAACACATGTCTGACTGCTTCCACTAATGGCTGGTGAAACATTTATTTTTCTAGTTTTTTTTTTTGAGTTTATAATATTTTAGTAAGTTTTTAACATAAATACATATAATCATTCATGCAAAGACATTGTCATTTTTTACAGAGTCATGGCACAAAAATTACATTTAAAAGCTCTTTGAATTGCAGTACAAAATCTATTATTCAGAACCAGTCTCATTGTACTTTTCCCTTCTTTTCTAACAATAATCCCATATCATGCAACAAACAGATACAAAAGATCAATACATTTATTTTCTAATGTTGACATTACATATGGATTTCTGGGTGCGCATTCAGCCGAAAGGGAGGAGAGGAGGAGGAGAGGAGGCGGAGAGCTCCCCGCCCGGCACTGGAGAAAGGTAAGTTTTAACCCCTTTCCTCTCCCCAGAGCCGGGCGGGAGGGGGACCCTGAGGGTGGGGGCACCCTCAGGGCACTATAGTGCCAGGAAAACGAATATGTTTTCCTGGCACTATAGTGGTCCTTTAAGTTTTTCCAATTGGATACAACTTCAATTATCTTAGCATGAATTAGCTGCAACAGCCCCTAACAGCATGGGCCATCCGATGCCATGTATTTCCAGGGGGCTCTGGAAATACATGGGCAGTCACTTCCTCCCATCGCAGTTTGACATCAACAGAGGGGGCCTGGTTGCACTGTTAAGTCATTTAACAGTGCAACCAGGCCCCCTCTGTTGATGTCAAACTGCGATAGGAGGAAGTGACTGCCCCGGTCACTCCTCCCAGCAACCACCGGGAGCCGTGCGGGAGGAAGGAGAGGAGGGAGTCAGAGTCGGGACTCTGACTGCCATCAGGCTGAACCACTGGACCCCAGGGAAAAGGTATGTGTGTCTGTATGAATCTCTGTATGTGTGTCTGTATGATTCTCTGTATGTGTGTGTATGTATGTCTGTGTGCATGTATGTGTATGTCTGTATGTATGTGTGTATGTGTGTCTGTATGTATGTATGTGTGTCTGTCTGTATGTGTGTGTGTATTTATGTGTGTGTATGTATGTCTATATGTGTATGTCTGTCTGTGTGTGTGTCTCTGTATATGTGTGTATGTGTGCCTGCATGTGTATCTGTTTGCATGTGTGGGGGAAGGAAACGCATGGGAGGGGGACGGTAGACGTATGGGGGGAGCGTGACAGGGGGGTAGATGTATGGGGGAGGTCCAGGACAATTTTTGCACAGGGCATCATGGTTTTAGTTGCGCCTCTGCTCGGGAAACTTCACTGGACACAAATATTAGTGATTCAAAACCGTAAAACATATCACAACAATGATATCGTCAGTGAAAGTGCAGTTTTTTGCATTTTTCACACAAAAATGGCACTTTGACTGGCGATATAATTGTTGTGATACGTTTTCTTTTTTGAAATACTAATATTTGTGTTCCGTTGAGTCTTGTGAGTAAAACCGAACCCCCCATGTACAGGTTTTATGGTGTTTTCAAAAGTTACAGAGTCAAATATAAGGCTTGCATTTCCTTTTTTTTCCACGTTGAAATTTGCCAGATTGGTAATGTTGCCTTTGAGAACGTATGGTAGCCCAGGAATGTTGATTACCCCCATGATGGCATACCATTTGCAAAAGGCCAAAATTAGCGTTCAAATTAGTTTTTTGTATTTTTCACACACAAACAAATATGAACGCTAACTTTGGGTATTTATAAACTCAGGACAATATTTTGAAACTATTTAGCACAGGTGTTTTTTGGCGGTTGTAAATGCGTAACAGATTTTGAGGGTCAAAGTTAGAAAAAGTGTGTTTTTTTAAATTTTTTCATCATATACATTTATAATTTTTTTATAGTAAATTATATAATGTGATGAAAATAATGGTATATTTAGAAAGACCACCTTATGGCGAGAAAAACGGTATATAATATGTGTGGGTTCAGTAAATGAGGAAAATTACAGCTAAACACAAACACTGCAAAAATTTAAAAACAGCCCCTAGTCCTTAACAGTCAGAACATTTAAACATGGTCTGGTCACTAAGGGGTTAATGGCCATTGGAGTGATACTTAAACCTCCAGTTATTTGGGATTTCCCAAATGTGCAAGTAACTTTTTTTTTCTTTGGTTTTTATTGTATGTATTGGGGATGATGTGCACCACAGTCATTGCTGTTGCCCAGTTTGGGCGCCGGGCTTCATTTTGTATCTTTGTGCTTACTAACAACAATGTATACAACTAAAATGTAATGTAGAAAAGGAACATTGTATCATATTTCTAAACACATTTAAAGTTAAATACACATTACTGTGAGTATTATTGCTGTGGAGCTCTGTTATACACACCAGGAATACTCAGCTCCTATGTAAGAAAAGGCAGAGGGATATGGGTCTCCTAAATAGGGACACTTGGGAGGTATGGGCGTAAAACAGCACTCCTGATATGAGAGGGACATGTCCCAGGCTGGTTTCCTGAGTATAGACTGGAGCTATATGTTTTTATTTATTTTACGTTTCTTATATACTATCACTGTCACGTTAAATGGTCCACATTGACATGGGCAGCAGAGATAAAACGATGTGTGTATGTTCATGCACTGAAATCCAGGTATTTGTTTACCATAACATTATTAATATAATTGTTATACATTTACTTACCTGTGGGGTTCTCTTGACCTTGGTAGGATATTCACACAATCCCTTTTATGAAATGTCTTTTCTATCCACGGTATATTTTCCTCAAAAGGAAAAAGTACAATAATTCATTAAAAAGCATGTCTGACAAACTCATTTCAACTATTTTGCAATCGCATTACAGTATATGAAATATTAAAACAGACCATTGAGAGGCAGTTTTCTAGCAGGCTCTCTAAACCTACAAATTAATTAAATACCAAAAGAGAAAGGCAGTATTGGGGCATTGCAGGTATAATAAAAGAAATGACTAAGCCATCATTGTTCTCTTATCATCACAATTACACAGGTTATATATATTTTGATAAGATCCCATTTTGTTACCATGGGTTGACTGTCTAGCATAAACAGGTTGCTCCTTCATGTTATCTGATTCTCTTACTCTAGCTCAGGATAGAGCGTGCCTCATTACATTAAATAGCTGCACTGAAGTGGCAAGTAATTGGAATGGAAGATGGTGCTATTATTTTGGCAATATTCACTGAGGATTACAGCCCATCATACATTCTCTCTCCGACAAAATAACTTTATTATACAAACAACACTTTGTATTATACCAGACACAGTCTTGTGAGATAGAATGGTTGGACAAAATATTGATCATTTTGAAATGAAAAAAAAGAAAGATATATATATATATATCTTGCACTCCAGGAAAAACAAAATGTTATATAGGATAAAACTCACAGGATATATATAAACAGCTCCAGGGTGCCTATAGGGTTCCTCTATAGTCACCATCCGGTTATGTGGAACATTCAGCGATCTGGTTATGTGGAACATTCAGCGATGACCTTTGGGGTAAACTAGAGACATTCCGCTCTGTAATGGGAGGCATGAGACAAAGGCTAAGCTTCATCCAGAAATCCGCAAAGAGCCTGTCCAATTTTGCCATTGTAGATGGCTGTGTACTTCGAGAGTCTTATGACCACATGGAGTTCACCATCTTAGCGATATAGCTGCCCAAGTAATGTGCACGGAGACATCTAACAGGTCACAGCATCTCCAGATAGTATAAGTGCCACTGAGATAACCTTCTCTGGCTGGGGGAAACCGGGATCAAATCAAAGATTTGAGTCCCAGAAAGTTATGGTTGGAGAGATTAGCAGCCACCACCTCCCCTGTCTCAATACGATTTAGTCTAAAGAAGTCAGTGTCACCCAGTCAGTGAGCCCTTATAGAAGTTGAAGAGCCCCTGTGAAAATATAGGGCCCAAAATAGAAAAAAATATAGTGATCTGAACGGAGCTCAGATCCGCTACGAACGAGCAGCATGACAGTCAAACCCTGCCCCTATGTTTTTTTTTTTTTAATATACATTAACACTGGTTTTGTAATATAATTGTTTTAACATTTCAGAGTTATTCTTTAAACTGGGAATTGTGAACTGACAAGAGAAATGCTGGAGTTGGAGAACAATTCAATTTGCCTATTTTAACCTACAACTTCATTTTTCCTTATCATTTTCTACAATTTCCATTTATTGATTAACTCCATCTTTTTCAAATTGTCAAAAGTTTTCTTCTCACAAAAAGTTTTCTTCTCACAAATCTGTTTTCACTTTTTCCTAGACTATTTTAAAATAAGGTTTATTCATTAAATTGGTAGCAGAAATCCCCACACATTTTTCACGAAAGTTTGCCTGTGGGGATGGCGATAAGGCCTGTGTGAAACCCCTGTGAGAAACCTGTCACCAGATAATCTACCAGATGCCTAGCTGGGTGTGAATGTAGATAGTATTCCAGGATAGTGGCGTACATACCGGGGTATGTATGCGACCCGGTATGTACACCAGTGTGGACAGCGTCCTCTCGTAGGGGGCCCAGGAGCTGCCCACCTTAGGGCCCCCCGAGGCTGGCCCTGGTGTCACCGGGCGGCTTGTCCTGTGGGCGGGCGAGGGAGCACTCTCCCCTGAGAGCTCTCTGCCCAGCTCCCTCGCACACCGCACTGATGCCGGAGACGGAATATGACGTCATATTCCAGCTCCGTCATCAGTACGCGGCACGCGAGGGAGCTGAACAGGGAGCACTATGGGGAGAGTGCTCCCTCGTGCGCCCGCCAGCCAGCCCGCCTGGTGACCAGCCACCCAGCAGCACCACTGGACCCCAGGGAATCCCCTCAGCACACCCAAAGGTAGGGAGGCTGGGGGATTAAATTTTTTTTAAAACGTGTTACTGTTAGAGTGTGTGTGTGTGTGTGTTAGTGTTAGAGTGTGTGTGTTAGTGTTAGTGTGTGTGTGTGTGTTAGTGTTAGAGTGTGTGTGTTTGCGTTAGTGTTAGAGTGTGTGTGTTAGTTTTTGTGTGTCAGTGAATGTGTTAGTTTGTGTGCATCTGTTAGTGAGTCTGTTTGGTGTCTGTTAGTGAGTGTGTGTTTTGTAAGTGAGTGTGTATGTGTCTGTCTGTCAGTAAATGTGTGTCTGTTAGCTAGTGTGTATGCGTCTGTTCGTGATAGTGTGTGTGTCTTCAGCACTTACCTTTCTCTAGCGCCGGACTCCCTTGGTGCTGGGGATCCCTCCGCCCCGATCCACCTCTCAGCTCCGAATGCGCATGCGTGTGAAGAGCTGCGTGCGCATTCAAACCACCAATAGGAAAGCATTACTCAATGCTTTCCTATGGACGTTCAGCGTCTTCTCACTGTGATTTTCACAGTGAGAATCGCGGAAGCTCCTCTAGCGTCTGTCAATGAGACAGCCATTAGAGGCTGGATTAACCCTCAGTGAAACATAGCAGTTTTTCAGCTGAAGGGTTAAAATTAGAGGGACCTGGCACCCAGACCACTTCATTGAGCTGATGTGATCTGGGTGTCTGTAGTGTATGTGTATATGCATTCACTGGCGTACATACCGCAGACCAGGTGCCCGCCACCAGGTGTTGCGGCCCCGGCCCGTGCAGAGTAAGCGCGGGGGGGCCCACGGATCAGTTTTTGGGTTGTGTGTACGCCACTGTTCCAGGATGTTAATGTTAACCTCAGTCAGGCATTTTTTAGGTGACAGACAGGCAGGACAAGTGGACTTGGTGTGGGCTCTGGAGCAGATGGAGCAGATGTGCAGTGCCCTGAATGCAGTGAGCTTACATACCCCTGCATTAAATTCATTGCACACCCGAGCCACGACCAGAAATGAAATCGGTCTGCCCAGCTTGTATCTCTGCCTGGCTCCCTGTCTAGTGTGTGAAGTGAGGGAGTGGTGAGAAGTGGGAGAGTCTGTCTTGCAAGTGCACAAGTCGGGGAAGTGGGAAGAGGAACAACGAGAGGCACTGGACGGGGGCCTCAAACCAGAGAAGTGACGGAAAAACTATTCTGTGTCCATCTGGCACCAGTTGATTCTTATGTTGAACCGTGCCAGATGGGAAGCTGCCTTGGCCGAGACTGATTTATGAAAATCATAAAATGAGGACCCTCCGTACCTGATACCTAAGTCAACCATCTTGTGCAAGTATGAATCCAGCTCTTCCCTCCTATGTGGATACACCGTGCAGATAACGTCCCGGTAAATGCCAAAGGCAATAACAAACTGAGGAATGGAAAGTTTGGGGTTAAGTTGTGTGTCACTGTCTTTCAGGTCTACTGAAATGTCATCATGTATATAACCCTTGGTCTCTAGCAGTGCTTGGGAGGTTAGGAGTAGTGACATCAAATTGACGTCCTTTCCCTCGGATATCCTTTTTAATGGAATCTGGACCAGAGTGGGCCGGTGAAAGGTATGGAGTGGGTATGACCGAGACCGCCAGGGGAAGGCCTGCCGAGCCTAACGAGGCACCTGGTGTGGCTATAGCCGATTCCACTTTTACCAGCCTGTTATTGATCGTTTGGAGGCTGGCCAGTACAGCGACCAAGGTCTCTTGTGTGGAATCCGAGGTGTGAGCTGGTGGCCCTAGTGAAGTAAAGCCGGGCCTGGGGACGTTGGCCTGAGCAGTCATGAGCCTGTATAGTTCTGCCTTCCTGGCAGTAACATTCCTAAGTCTGAGCTCCTCTGAAATTTTAGGAATGGTCCAGTATCTCAGGGAACTGTGGGGAGAAGGGGTGAGGGATTTCTCCGGAGACCCAGGCCTGGCTGGTGTGCTGGGTATTTCGGCGGACAGCAGATGGATAATCGGTTCTTGTGACATTCTGAAAAGGAATAATGATTTGGATAAGTAAGGTGTAGAGGAGGTGGGAATGAGACCTCCGGAGAACTGGCCTGCTAGCTAGTGCCGAGGTGAAGAGTTTACCTAGAACCAAGTGACAGGTGAGGCCCTGCTAGTGTCAAGTGGCGGAGAGAGGCTCTACCTATGATTTGGGGTGAGGGGATTTTGTGGCCACTTGAACGTGGTGTCAGGATGTTGGCCTCTCGGTGACCGTAAAGAGATTCAAGACATGTGGCCATGACTTGGGACGCCCTAGCTGTAGCCCAGAAGGAGAGCGAGCGAGGTGGCTATCTATGATTTGGTCGTGGGGGCCGAATCTCCGTGTATGAAGTGGGGTGTAGACCTTGCGGGACCGTAGTATTTACTTGGGATAGCTAGGGCCAGCGCCTAACCCTAAAAGCCAATTCTCTAACCTGAGGGGGGCTTGTCTCTCGGAATGATGTACTTGGATGTATGTAGATACTAACCTTGAGTGTTTGTCCTGTTTGTTTGGACAATGCGCGGGAAGACTTTAATGTATAAATATATACTTCTGCGGAGAATGGGTCCAGTCCAGGAACCTAAGGGGAAGATAGATGCTAGTGGGCCTGAGGCGTGCCACTGGTATGCCAAGTGTAAAAGTGTCGAATGTATGGATAGGTGTGTATCAGAGATACTGTAACGTAAGAACCTGTGTAAGCTGAGGGACCTGAACGTTGACCGTAAATTAGAGACAAGCCCCTGAGTTCCCACAGATGTAAAAAAAAATTGAATGTTACGAAGGCGAAGTGAGGCCTTTAAAGAGAATGTAATCGTAGTGAGTTAGATGAACGATACCTGATACTGAAATGCAGGGGACCAGGCACCCTGTTGGTTGTTGATGGCGTAGCGAAACTGCGATAATGACGCAGTTCTAAGTAATGATATGTAGAAATGACAAACAAGAAATGATACATTAATATAATAGTAACACGGTGTAGGTTTATGAGATTGTTGTTGACATCTTAGTGAGGAATCTTGGACCTGGTGTGATTTTGAAGTTTAGAATCCACTTTGGGAGGTGGGGAGGCTGTATAAGGCCGTGGAGGCTGAATGAGGCCTCAAGGGAAACGTAAAAATGGTAAACCTTCTTACCTTATACCATGAAACGGATACTGGATACCACTTCCTGAAGATTTTGTTTGAAGAAAAGTAGTAGAACTTAAAACATATGCATTCTTAGTATAAGGAACCCGAGTATAAGGTCTTTATTTAAGGAAACAGAGATTTGCAATTTGAGCTAATGATCTGAAATGAGCCTGGTGAAAAAGGACGTAAGAACTTAATTATTGACATGTGTGAGCATGGCGACCTTAGTCACGCAGACGACTTGTTTGTATACTAGGGAAAGGGGAAATAAAAAGTACTATGATGGACTAAGTTACAGCGGGGTTAAAAATAGGTGTTTGATGATGTATTGGCCTACTGATATGTAGATGATTTGAGGCCGAACTGTGTCTTTAAGATTCCCCTGAATAAATTGTGTCCAACATTTAATGTGATCATGGACGGGGAAATAGTGCCACACAGACTTAGTTATTTAGGTAGTGGAGAACCATAAACGACACATAAATTGATAAGATAAAGAAATGAAAAAGGGGTGAGCACTTTCGTTATAGTAAAAGGCCTAATGAAGTACATACATGACATATATTGAAATTTTCATGCTGAAACCTCCTGCATTCGGCTAAGCGAACGAACGAGAGGAGTATAAAGAAAAGGCCACCTGGATTCGGCTAAGTGGAAACATACGAAAGACTGCACGGGAGCCGTTTATAAGTGTTCGGCTGTACGAACATAAGACCAGGCGAACTTAAGTAAGTATGTGCGGTCGGTAGTTAATTTAAACGAAAGAAAACGAAAGTGTGTGTACTCTGCGATTGGCTGTTAACCGCACGAACGCAGAAGTACACAAACAGAGTATGTTCACGAACGGGTAAGTAATGAAGGGAGCCTATCCCCGCGTTTTTAGGCCTGAACGTGGTAACACACCATCCCTAATTTGTAGTGATTTATTATAGTAGACAGTGCTTCTCTTTGGTTTACTAGGGGTGTATTATTGTGGGGTTAGATCTTAAGTGTGGGGAAATCGAATGGTTTAATACTGGATATTGACTGTTTTAGAACCTAAATATATATGTTCACTTAACACCCATATAAATGAATGGTTGTCTAACATAGTCCATTATTAGTATTACCTCATTTGGATTCCAATACCACCTGTACGCTGATGACACCCAGATATATCTCTCCTCCCCGGACCTCTTCCCTGCCGTCTCTGACTGGATGTCCTCCCACTTTTTGAAAGTCAATCTCTCTAAAACTGAGCTCCTTGTCTTTCCTCCTCCTAATACTGATCCTCCTCTTTCGCTCTCCCTTTAAGTTAGTGGTATCCACATAAGTCCATCCTTGCAAGCGCGCTGTCTTGGCGTCATACTCGATTCTGGCCTCACCTTTGAGCCTCACATCCAGTATGTTGCCATCTTAAAAACATAGCCCGCATCCGCCCCTTTCTTACGTAAGATGCTACCAAGGAGCTTGTCCATGCTCTAGTAATTTCCGGCATGGATTATTGTAACCCTCTCCTATTTGGTCTTCCCAAAAGCCGTATTGCCTCAGTCTGTAATGAATGCTGCCACCAGACTGATTTTCCTCTCTAGTTTGTCCTCTCATACCTCACCCCTCTGTCAGTCCTTACATTGGCATCCTGTAGGAGTCAATTCAAAGTGCTAACCCATACCTATAAAGCACTGAACAATCCCTCTTATATCTCTTCACAGATCCATAGGTATGGCCCTTCTCGGTCTCTCCGCTCTGCCCCTTACCTTCTCTTGTCCGCTGCTCGCAGGCGTTTGGCCAACTCACGCTTGCAGGACTTCTCGCAGGCGGCTCCCTTCCTATAGAATAGCCTGCCTACTGCCATCAGACTCTCCCCTAGTCTTTAATCGTTTAAAAAGTGCCTTAAAACTCATCTCTTAAAGCTTATGCCTTAAAGCTTATGGCCTCCCACAGTAACCTCTACCTCACATACCTGTCTCTTGCTCTCTCCCAAAGGGCAGCACTTTACTCTCTCCTCCAGCTCTGCTTCACTCCCACCTTATTTGATGGCTATTTCCTGTCCTAATGTGTTTTATACCCCACCTCCTATAGACTGTAAGCTCGTTTGAGCAGGGTCCTCTTCAACCTATCGTTCCTGTAAGTTTTCTTGTAATTGTCCTATTTATAGTTAAATCCCCCGTCTTATAATATTGTAAAGCGCTACGGAGTCTGTTGGCGCTATATAAATGGCAATAATAATGAAAATGGTAACAATGAATGCCAAGTCCACTGTTTTTATACTTATTACATTTTGGATTTATTATGCCACAAAACTCATCTCTCTGCCTTAATCAAAGTTTATGGCATTCTTAACATCAGTATTTTTTGTAGATAAGATAGCACAACAACAGTAAGCATTAAGGAAACAACGGTATGGTATGCAAATTATCTAAAAGAATCTCATGAACACAGCTCTCTGAAGACAGATTGCATTTATTCTAATAATGTCTCTGCAGTGGCGGCTCTAGGCTTTGTGAGGCCTTAGGCGAAACTCAAACATGAGGGGTTGCATAGTGAAAAAATAAATAGGGTTTGCATTGTATGTGTATAAACTGCTGTAGCTATATTGACCAATCAATCAATCAATCTGCCCTAAGGCGAGTTAAATGGCTGCGGGGCACCAGTTAGCACGAGATCTTAGGCAGCCGCCTAACTCACTTAATTAGAGAGCCTCCTCTGTATCTCTAAATTTACTTAAAATAAAAATCCATAAATGCAACTGCATGACACAGCACCCTATCTACCATAAACCACAATTCAAATAGAGTAATACAGGTTTTAGTTGATAAGAAAGTTTTCTGTTCAGTTATACCACCCTAACATTTTATTTCCATTGACATTTCTCCACAATGCACAATATAGTGAATAAGATAATGCTGCTAGAAAAAAAAAAGTTATATTTTATTAAAAATACAATTAAAACTATAGATAAAAGGCATGAGTGCTGTGATATAGCAATGCACCATACATCACAACAACACGCCAGTTACAGCATCCACACAAATGAAGCTAAACATGAAAACACAACATTAATCATGCAATCATATCTGCAGTTTTTTTTTTTATCTCATACCATTTTCTCAGATGAAGAAGTAACTCTGGAACCTTCTTGTTTAATCTGTGATTTTTGCTGTGTTTCTGTCATATTCCTAGGTTCCTAATGTGGATCTCCAGATCTGTCTAGTTCAAAGTGGAAAATGACTGCATTCTCGGTGGTTCCTTAAAACACCTCCATTCAGTGAGCTTAAATTTCATTAGCTAACTTTTAAAGTCTGTCATATTCTGCCCATGGGAGTTCCCACAGGACCAGATGACTTTCGGCCTAAGCTTATTATTTAATAGGTTAAAATCATCAGTTGTCAAAAAGCAAACAAACTGGTCTAACTCAATAAAAAAAGGCTTGAGGTATTTGGACAAAAAATAGGAATGTAGATGAAAGTGCTTCTTTCTATGAGAAAACTAGTGCTGCTGTGACTGTGTTTATGTGCAAAATGTATATTAAGGTAATTAACGCCCAAAAGCACTATTATACAAATATGGAAAACCATTAAAACAAATCATGGTTTATTATATAGGTTTTCCTTGTGCTTTTATTTTTAAAGAGTCAGTTAAAGGTGTTAGTTTGACTTATTTAGTCACTAAATGAGCTGCAGTTCTTTGCCATGGTGTACTTTTTATTAAGTCCAAGATCTCTCTGTTAAAATAAAGTAATTATAGCGCACTTTATTTGTTTTCATGCATGAACACATCTGTATGCATTTTGCAAACACATAAAACTATAGGCTGCGTGCGTCATGCACAAAGCTGTTATATCTCAGTCTCTTGTGAACAGGTAAGACAGCCTGGCTGTAAAATATGTAGTTGCGGGAGGTGAGAACCGATATAGGGAGGAAAACAGAAAATTGATGACATACTCAACATAATTTAAGAGACATGAATGATTAATTAAACAATTCACAGGTGATAAAAGGCCCCTCCTCTCTGAGCTCCCCAATTTGTTAAAAAGCTGTATCTAAATAGAGGGAGTGTGATGCTGGCATGCAACATGGCCAAGAAAAGAAAGTTACGGTATGTCACCAATTTTTTTGTCTTCCTAACTAAACATGGCAGCATCACTTATGGTTTATATCTACACATGAATCTGCATGAATTCTTCTATCATTTTATGAATTTGGTGGACACCTTATAGTTATTTAACACTATTTTGATTGCACAGTAACTTACCAAATTACTTGCACATTCTTTAAGCACTTTAGTAAATTTCTAGTTTTTTTTTTTGGTAATTATTACTTATTAGCAGTTTAGTACTTTGTGACTTTTGCCTACGTAATTATTCGTGCCATAACATATCAGATTTTGTCTCACATCCGCGTGATGAAAGTCATGATGCCTTGGGGCATGCACTGTTATGCTGACTGTGCTGGTGGATGCGCGTTTTATATTAGCACCTTCTGACCCTGGTGCGAGTCTTTTTAGGGTTCAATTAAACACCTGGGATTTGTAACGAGAATATACCCCTACACGCAGGATCCAGCTAAACAGAGGCAAATACAGAGGAGAGATACGTCTACCGGACCTTAGAATGGCCGGACTCGACGTATATGAGAGGAGACAGAGCCAGGAACAAACCGAGGTCAAGGGCACAGAGAGACAGCGTAAACTAGGACAAGCCGGGGTCTGGTACACGGAAAACAGCAAGCCGGCAAACAGTACAGATAAGGATAAAGCGAAAACGAAGTCAGAATACGAAGCCAAAGTCAATACGAGAAAACACAACTGAACACCACAAGCGCTAAAGGGAACTGAAACAGAAACCACGATAGGGCAACGAGCTAAGGGAAAAAGGTAAGTTTAAATAGCTTTTAAACGAAAGTGATTGGCTCCTGTCACTTCCACACCCCCTATAGGTAATTGTATAGGGAGTGTGGTATGACAGGAGCCAATGGGAGCCTTTTGGCAATTAGGCTCCCACTGTCTCTTTAAGAGCGCGCCCGAGACTCGCGGCGCGCTCTTAGTTTCAGGCGGGACACGTGACCGCTTCACGCGGTCACTGCCTGCCTTCCATCCAAAGCAGTCGGATGAGCCACGCGCGGCTCGTGCAGCCGCAGGACCGCGCGCGGCTTGAAGAGAGGATCGCGACCGGCCCCCGGTTAAGGTAAGTAACGCTACAGGATTGGAAGAGAGTGCAGTTTTCCCACTGCCTGCCTTCCATCGAGGATTGGAAGAGAGTGCAGTTTTCCCACTGCCCGCCTTCCATCGAGGACCGCGACCGGCCCCCGGTTAAGGTAAGTAACGCTACAGTACCCCCCCCTGAGGACACGCCCCCCGGGCGGGTAGGACCAGGCCTGGCAGGAAAACGAGAATGGAAAGAGCGCACAAGACGGGGAGCATGGACAGCATCAGCCGAAATCCAACTGTGCTCCTCAGGCCCATAACCCTTCCAATGTACCAAGTACTGAAGTCGACCCCTAAGGAAACGAGAGTCAAGAACAGCAGACACTTCAAACTCCTCATGACCCTCCACCGAGATAGGAGGGGGAGGAGGAGTATGCCGGGTATAGCGGTTGCGTACGAAAGGTTTCAACAATGAGGTGTGAAAAACATTAGGAATACGTAGATTCTTAGGCAGGCCTAAGGCATAAGAAACAGGATTAACCTTATGTATAATACGATAAGGTCCAATGAAGCGGGGAGCCAATTTCATAGAAGGCACCCGGAGACGAATATTCCGCGTGGAAAGCAAAACCCTGTCCCCCACAACATAGGACGGAGCTGCTCTGCGATGCTTGTCAGCCTGAGCCTTCTGGCGAGTAGCAGAGTCCACCAAAGAACGCTGAACCTGCTCCCAAGTATTACGCAAACCAGCCAAATGCTCATCCAGAACTGGCATGCCCTGTGAGGAGAATGCAGCCGGAAGAACAACGGGATGCTGGCCATAGACAACGTAAAAAGGGGTCTTGCCGGAAGAATCATGAGTGGCGTTATTCCGAGCAAATTCAGCCCAAGGAAGCAGGTCAGACCAATTGTCCTGATGGTGAGACACAAAACAACGGAGGTATTGCTCCAGAGACTGGTTGGCACGTTCAGCAGCCCCATTAGACTGGGGATGATAAGCGGAAGAAAATGAGAGAGAAATACCCATTTCTGAACAAAAGGCCCTCCAGAACCTGGAAATAAATTGGCTACCCCTATCGGATACAATAGATACGGGAATCCCATGTAATCGAAATACTTCTCTAGCGAAGATATGAGCCAGTTCCTTGGATGTGGGCAACTTGTGAAGAGACACGAAGTGAGCCATTTTGGAGAACCGATCCACTATCATCAGGATTACTGTGTTACCATTTGAAGGGGGTAATTCAACAATAAAATCCATGGACAGGTTAGACCAAGGTCTCTCGGGAACGGGTAACGGATGCAACAGCCCACAAGGAACTCTACGGGAGGATTTCATACAGGCACAAGTAGTACAAGCACTTATATAGTCAGTGACATCCTTTCGTAAGGAATCCCACCAAAAATACCGAGAAACAGCTGACACCGTTTTGGAAATACCAGGATGTCCAGCAGTCTTAGTATCATGATATAATGACATAATATCCTGTCTCTCAGGAACATCAACGAACAGTTTATCATTAGGCCTCTCGCTAGGTGCCATGCTTTGTTTCGCTTGTATGGCCTGCAAGAGGGACGAGGAAATAGACAAAATAGTAGTAGCTATTATCCTGTCTGGGGAATGACAGGAGTAACATCAATCTCCTGTTTGTCAGTAGTTTCGAACTGTCTGGACAGAGCGTCTGCTTTAGTGTTGCGATCACCTGGCCTATAGGTGATAATAAAATTGAAACGGGACAAAAATAGTGACCACCTAGCCTGCCTGGAAGACAATCTTTTGGCTTCGCTAAGGTAGGATAGGTTCTTGTGATCCGTAAAAATGAGGATAGGATCCTTAGTTCCTTCTAACAAATGTCTCCACTCTTTAAGTGCTAAAATAATAGCAAGGAGTTCGCGATTACCCACATCATAATTTTTCTCTGCTTTGGACATTTGTTTAGAAAAGAAGCCGCATGGATGCAATGGCTTTTCAGGCGACTCTCTTTGGGATAAGACAGCACCTACCCCAATATCCGAAGCATCAACTTCAAGAATATAGGGCAGTGAGGGGACAGGATGCTGTAAAATAGGTGCAGAGGCGAACGTAGTTTTAAGAAATTCAAAAGCCTGAAGTGCCTCGGTAGACCAAACACGAGTATTGCCATCCTTTTTAGTCATACGGGTAATAGGTGCTACAATGGACGAGAAACCTTTGATAAAACGTCTATAATAATTGGAGAACCCAAGAAAACGCTGAATAGCTTTCAGACCTTGCGGTAGAGGCCATTCTATTACAGCAGCAAGCTTCTGGGGATCCATACGAAAACCTTTAGCGGAAATCAAATACCCCAAGAACTGGACTTCGGTTTGGTCAAACAGACATTTTTCTAGCTTGCAATAAAGACCATTAGCAAGAAGGGTCTTCAAAACTGTCGTAACATGTCTGTGATGAGTGTGTATATCTGTAGAATATATTAAAATGTCGTCCAAGTATACGATAACAAATGTGTGAATAAAATCTCTTAAGACATCATTAATAAATTCTTGGAATACTGCTGGGGCATTGCAAAGCCCAAATGGCATAACAGTATATTCGTAATGACCGGATCTAGTGTTGAATGCAGTCTTCCATTCGTGATTTTCCTTTATACGTATCAAATTGTATGCACTCCTAAGGTCTAATTTAGTGAACACAGTGGCATGTTTCAGCCTGTCAAATAATTCTGTAATTAAAGGTATAGGGTATGCATTTTTGATAGTGATTTTGTTTAGACCTCTATAATCTATACACGGTCTTAAATCACCTTCTTTCTTCGATACAAAGAAGAACCCTGCTCCAGCTGGAGAAGAGGATCTCCTAATAAACCCCTTTTCTAGTGATTCCTTAATATACTCCTCCATGACACGGTTTTCTTGAACCGATAAGGGGTACACCCTGCCCTTTGGAGGTATAGTGCCAGGCAACAAGTCAATAGCGCAATCATAGGGTCTGTGAGGCGGTAATTTCTCAGCCTCCCTTTTATCGAAAACAGTCTTTAGAGATAAATACTGAGGGGGTATAACCGTAGACAAAGGAGGACTGGTAGGTACCTCAATAGAATTCAAAGGTGTGACTTCCAACGTACAAGACTCGTGGCAGGCCTCACTCCATGATTTTATTTGCCCTGTCTCCCAGTCAAAAATGGGATTGTGAGCACGTAACCATGGATACCCTAATACTAACTGTGAAGAGGGAGAGGTGATGACCTGGAATCGAATGGTTTCATAGTGTAAAACCCCTGTGTACATGTGTAATGGTACAGTCTCATGAGTAACAACTGGAGAACTTAATGGTCTACCATCTATGGCCTCAACGGCCAAGGGTATCTCCTTCTCTCTGATGGGAATGTTGTTTCTCTTTATAAAGCCAGAGTCTATAAAATTTTCAGCTGCCCCAGAGTCAACCAGAGCATATATGTTGTCAACTATACAAATCTCTCCCATATATAAAGAAACCGGGAGAAGCAAGCGGTTAGGAGGCAATTTAGGAGACTTAGATATCACACCCAAGGCCAGTCCCCTATAAGGTCTTAGGTGCGAGAGTTTTCCGGGAGTAAAGGACATTCCTTTACCATATGGTCTCTCCTACCACAGTATAGGCAGAGTCCCTCCCTTCTCCTATGTAATTTCTCAGTATCAGAGAGTTTGGCAACCCCTAATTGCATAGGTTCCTCCTCAGACACTTTAACACTCTCTGGTATATTAACTCTGGGGTTAATGGGTGTAACAAAACATCTATTCCTGTTCTTGGTATAGAGCCTGTCACGAATTCTATTATCTATATCAATGAGGTAATCGATAAGGTCCTCTAAGGCAATAGGAAGCTCCTTAGCTGCTACCTCATCCAATATCGTATCTGACAAACCTTCCATAAAGGCAGTAGTTAACCCATTGTTGGTCCAATCTACCTGCGAAGCAAGAGTGCGAAACTGAATAGCATAATCAGCCACAGACCTAGAACCCTGTTTAATTCTCATTAATGCTCTCGCGGCATTCTTTGACCTTTTCATTGTGTCAAAAGTTCTACGAAAAGCCGTAAGAAAACTGTTGAAATCATGTACCATAGGTCCATTAGCTTCCCAAATAGGATTTGCCCACTCAAGTGCCTTATCGGTAAGTTGGTGCATAAAGAACCCAACCTTAGACCTCTCTGTGGGAAATGAACGTGGATACATTTCGAAGTGAAATTCAATTTGATTAATAAACCCTCTGCAAGTCTTAGAGTCCCCTCCATACCTAGGAGGAGGTGTTAAATGGGCCGAAGTATTAGGCAAAGTAGATACTTCAGGGAGAAGGGGCGTAGGAGGGTTAGGTGTGGTTGCTGGAACGGTTCTAGCTAGGAGCGTCTGGAGAGCCTGAGCTATCTGATCCATACGGTGATCCTGCTCTACAAATCTTGCCTCATGGGACGCCATCTGTTGAGCTAAATCTGCGGGGTCCATGGCCCTATCGTAATGTAACGAGAATATACCCCTACACGCAGGATCCAGCTAAACAGAGGCAAATACAGAGGAGAGATACGTCTACCGGACCTTAGAATGGCCGGACTCGACGTATATGAGAGGAGACAGAGCCAGGAACAAACCGAGGTCAAGGGCACAGAGAGACAGCGTAAACTAGGACAAGCCGGGGTCTGGTACACGGAAAACAGCAAGCCGGCAAACAGTACAGATAAGGATAAAGCGAAAACGAAGTCAGAATACGAAGCCAAAGTCAATACGAGAAAACACAACTGAACACCACAAGCGCTAAAGGGAACTGAAACAGAAACCACGATAGGGCAACGAGCTAAGGGAAAAAGGTAAGTTTAAATAGCTTTTAAATGAAAGTGATTGGCTCCTGTCACTTCCACACCCCCTATAGGTAATTGTATAGGGAGTGTGGTATGACAGGAGCCAATGGGAGCCTTTTGGCAATTAGGCTCCCACTGTCTCTTTAAGAGCGCGCCCGAGACTCGCGGCGCGCTCTTAGTTTCAGGCGGGACACGTGACCGCTTCACGCGGTCACTGCCCGCCTTCCATCCAAAGCAGTCGGATGAGCCAAGCGCGGCTCGTGCAGCCGCAGGACCGCGCGCGGCTTGAAGAGAGGACCGCGACCGGCCCCCGGTTAAGGTAAGTAACGCTACAGGATTGGAAGAGAGTGCAGTTTTCCCATTCTGTTTTCAACTAATATTATTCACGACTAGTCACAACAGCTATCTTGATGAGTAATGGCAGGCAAGAAAGGTAGTGGCAAGGTTGAAAATCAGCCCTTTGCCTTTTTTATTTTATCACACATTTGCAGTTTAATGGGGTCATAGTAGGTATAAAAGAAATCCGTTTGTATAGTCTTAGATTGTGGAAACACTGCAGAAATTGAAGGACGGAAAAGGAGCTGAGAAGATCACCAGTCATGCTCTATCCAGTAAGGCGAACCATGAAAGATTGACTTGAACACAGACTGGGTTAGAGACTGGAGCAGGTTCTGCCAATGACTGATTTCATTGAAAAGCAGATGGAATCATGAAACTCTACAATCAGTTCTTTAAGGTCGTAGCCCATCTGTTTCTTGTTTGACATACAATAAAAGCTATGAATACTGTTCATTAGTACTTCTTCCTACCCATCACTAACTCCCCTCTCTTGTGTTATTTGGTGCATTTGTATGGTTCCATGGAAGAAGTGCATCTCCTTGTGTGATCTAGTGGATGATGATGTCATATCTCTATTCCCAAAACAGAGTTCTCTCCATCCTCTCGCTAGATCATCTAAGTAAAGGTTAGGTGCCATGTGATATGTATGTCTTTCTTCTTTATTAGACAAATAATCTCATGGAATGTAACTGTTTTAATGTTTGAAGTACACTACTGCATACTACAGTTGAACCTCATGCAGCCCTGGAGCTCACTAATTTTATGGCAGCATAGTGTGACTGAACCCCCTATATTTTTAAATGTATTCTATATAAACATTTTTAACGTTTTAAAGCTGTTATATTGAGGCTGAACATTGATCAGCTAATGTATTCTGAGTGGTTTTGGTTATTTCAGCAAAAGGGAATTGGGGGGCACAACAAACGTGCATTCCTCAATAGTGGTGCTGCAGTAAAGACTATAATATATACAAAGTGTACCTCCCCCTGAGCTGTCTGACAGCCAAGAGGATGTAACAAGATTAAATTATAGGAAGGACAATTTCCATTGATATTTGCACTTTGTAAAATTAAAAAAAAAGAGGCCACTCTCGTCACATATAAAGTACTTCAATAAGCTTAATTGCTTTAGGGCAGAGGTGTCCAAGTTTTCTCTGCAATGGGCCCCTTAATCAGAAATGTATGTGTGCGGAGACAGCGATAATTTTTCACTGAGAGGAAATATAACCTTTTAGCTGTACAATGCATGTTAATATTGGGTTAATTTGGCAATAATGCAAAAGCAGTCAAAAACAGTTTTTAGATCAACTTTTATATATCATTCTAACAATACAAAATAATGTAAACAGTAAAACAAAGTCAATCCACAAACCATTTAAAACAAGTTTAGCCAATGAAAACTATACAATAAGGTTACGCAATTTAATGAGAATACTGGTAACGGACTGAACACTTTTTGAAAACTCTGGAGTGTATTCAGTCAGGGCACATTTTAATTCAAACACCAAGTTAACATAACTTAACATGGCTCTCAGCTTGGATTTGAGCAGCTTCATAAACAAGAATGTGCTCTCACAGAGCCAAGTCAAACTAAACATTGCGCAGAGGGCCAAGTCGACCCAAACATTGCCACAGCTTGGCAACATAGGTTGAAATTTTTGGAGAGTTTTACAGATGCTGCAATATGCAGATAGCAGGGCGATAATAGGGCACAAACTGTGTAAATCAATGCACCCATTTAGCTTAATGCCCCTGGCATGTGGTGGTGTATGCCAGCAAAGAGTCGCCACAAACAGGCCTTTTAAAACCCAGAGCACCTCATTTGAATGTCATTATTGTCTGTGCATCTCTTTATGGGCACAGTTTACCAGTTTTCAAATTGGTACTTTCTGCAGACACTATTATCGAAATGTGACAAGTTGAACAAAGTGTGTTGTGTGCTCCAAAACAATCAAGTAGAGCTTTAATATATCATATTAAGAGCACAAATTGCCTCCAAATGGACCAGAAAATCCAGTGATGCAGTTTACCAATGCACATGACTCATTAGTAAAAAGGTGAACTGAAACCATTCTAAAAGAATTGCTCAAGCAAGCATGGCTTAAAAGTGTAAAACCTTTCCTACACGCTGTCTTCTTTCAGACATAGTGGAATGGTTATGGTTGTCAAATTAACACCATTTATTCTAAATATGCCTCTTAGCACGCCATGTTTGATAAAGCATAACCCGTTGTAGTGTCTTTCCTCTTTCTTGTTAACATTATTAGAAGGTTTGAAGCTGTAAAATGTACTGCTCATAATCTGACAGATAGTCAATAACCAATATTCTCTAATTTTGGCCTGGAGGTTCATGGTCTCACAAATCTAAAGTTAATATCAGTTTATTCCTCAACCACTTCTGGGTCCCATTACTGGTTAACGTTTACACTACCACCAATAAAGTGCAAAAAAAATTAATCCAACTATTCATGTGACTATGTAATATAGCATTCCTAGAGTTTTTGACAACGGTACAGAGATAAAATAAGTAGGACATAAAGTTTCAGTAATTTGGGGCAAATTTCAGATACTTCCCATGATGCAATGTCTGATCAACATTTTCATGCTGTGGAGACTTACAGTGCTTTATAACAATACGTTGATCCTATTGGCAACACACTGGTGAAATGACATCAAAGTGAATTTTAGGAATTCAGTCACATTACATTATCATGTGATTGGGTTGGTTGTTTGTTCAGTGCTGCTACCATGAGTTGTACCAATGAGGGAATACTTGACTGACTGGTAGTCATCATCCTGTAAGGGGTCATTTTTCTTTAGCTCTAAAGAGAACAAGTTAAAAAGTTAAAATTAACACAGTAACAATTCATGCAGTGTGTAATTCATATGTAAGGTTGCCATCTTTATTGCAAAAAAAAAAATGTAATGCTAATTTGCATAATTAATTATACAGTCCATAATATTATAGAAAATCACTATACATTTTAACATAACTAACTTTAATCTGTATATATATATATATATTGTATTTCTCATTTAAAATTTACCTGGAAGTTTTAAATTCCTGCAGCAAGTGTTACATTCATGCCGAGAGCAGAAGTTTTGGATGGCGTCATCTCCAAGGTTTGCAGGACCAAATATCATATCATGTGATCTGGAAGACATAGAATATTAACAACAAAAGAGTATGATAATTAAAAAAAACAGAAAAGGGTGGTATGATAAGAGAGATTGGTAAAATGTTTCATCAAGCATGTCAAACATGTGGTCCGCGGGACGTATATGGCCCACAATGAGTATCTTTGCGGCCCAGGGCCAGACAGGCCTACCGGGATACTGGGAAATTGCACAAGAGTGCAAAACATTCTTCCACGCCAGCCATCGGATGTGTGCATACAGAGTATGGAGTCATATCCGGTGTCTGCGCAGCAATGCTACTGTGTGCAGAGTGGCTGGCTGTGTGCAGAGCAGGCCAGCCACTCCCCTTGCCTTGCTGCTCGCAGTGCTAGAGGAGCGTGTAGCCTGCTTGAGCAGAGAAGATCATGCAGGGCTGGACTGAACGGCTTAAGGTAGCGGAAGAGGGGCTTGGGGGAACCTTCTTGTAGTGTAGTGTATTAAATGGGTGAAGGCAGAAGGGGGACAATGTATTAGAGTAGTGGGAGGGAGGCAGTAGAAGGAGAAGGGGCAGTGTATTTGGGTGGGAAGAAGGGGACAGTGTATTAGAGTGGTGGGAAGGGGCAGTGTATTAAACTGGGGGAAGGGAGGAAATGCAGTGTATTAAATTAGAGTGGTGGGAGTGGGGACAGCGCATTAAATTAGAGTGGAGGGAGTGGGGCAGTGTATTAGGTTAAGGAGAAGGAGAGGGGGCAGTGTATAAGAGTAAGGGAGGGGAGGCAGTGTATTAAATTAGAATGGTAGGAGTGAGGGCAGTGTATTATAGTAGAATGGATGGAGAGGGCAGTGTATTAGATTGGGGGAGGGCCAGTGTATTAGAGTGGGGGGACGGGCTGCGGGAGACTGTGTATTAGTAAAGATTTCTGGTCCAGGCTCAGAGACTGCATGAAAGCAACAAGAGGTAAACCACCAATACTTACCTTGCCTCCTTCCTATCTGCTGGGAAGAAGCTTGCCCCAGAGGGCTGCGTGTTCAGAGTGGACCGAGGCTGAACACGTGGGATGGTGAGACAGGTCCGGCTGCGGCAAATTCAGCGCTTAGCCCAACACCAATCATACGGCAGAAGGTGCAGTCCTACATACTGAGCAACTAGCACACCTGTGCAGAAGACATTGGTGTAGCAGTCTGCAAGACACCTCTCACTACAAGCCCTGCCTAGCCCCCCCTCATTTGCACACTGGAAATCCATGCTCCTATGGATCTGCGTTTTACCCTTTCTGGGCACAGATGGACTGTGATTTATGCCCGACAGGCATAGGCTAAAAGGACATGGTTCTGCTTCCTTCCTGACATGGAACTTTGCCACTGATGTCACTCACCCACTTGCAGCCTAAGATGGATATATTTTAAGCATGTGTTTAATTTGATGTTTGTTTTACCCTATACGCTGATCATTAACATGATTCTTGTTCACAGTTAATCCATTATGGAAGCGACTTCTCTTATTATGATTTTCTAACAAAAATGGGGCAGTATTTTTATATTTGTGACATCTTGTTTACAATCTATTTGCAAGGTCTTTATTTTCTTGTGTTGTTTACCATGCACTACAAAAACAAATTATTTTTTTTTTAAATTGCCCATCTCCCTAAAGACCTGAAGCTTGATAGAAATTGAGCCAAAATAATCTGATTTTTCTCCTCATATGTCATACTATCTTCTATTTCTTCTCCTTCACACTTACAAGAATCGACTAAATGTAATGCTAGATCACATAAAGAAGTTTATATATTCATATATTGATTAGGGAGACTGGGTGGAGTGTCACAAATAGCAGAAGATAGCTCCATGGAATATATTGAGAATATTGAACTTGTTGGACTTTGGACAGTTGTTAGCAGCATTATGTCATCCTGTACGTCATACAATGTTTTATGATTCTGCCAAAAATCTTAATATATTTGTGTCAAGTACTGTTATAAAAAGGACTAACGGTAAACCATTTCTACAATTAGAAACTCTCACCTGTCTCCTCCAGCCTTGATAACACACGGATCTGTCAAATTCTCGCCAACACCTTAAGACAAAGGTTAACAGTTATAATTTGTCCCAGCATGGTTATTGCTTTATAATGTTTTGTTCATTTGCATACCATGTCTAATCTTCTCTGTATTTTATCTTTGTTAATAATTTGAAGAGCCTCAAGTGAAAAGTGTCAAGCCTTGCAATTCTTTGTTATTTTAAATTATTCCCGTTCACGTTATATGCAGGAAATAGTGCAGTAAATCTAACATACAATGTAACACTGAATGATATTACTGTGGAGTACTGGACTCCAAAGCAGGTTGGAAAATTGCACTACAAATATGGTGCCCAAATATGACAGCCCATATGTAATAAAAGCGACATATATGTAGGGAATCCACACAATATTCAATACTATAATGTTAATCTATATTTATTTATTATTTATTACTGGTATTTATAAAACGCCAAAAATAAAGGTCTTACATGACTTTGATGGTCCGGGCTGTTTCCCGAATAGGTCTGCCTGTCTATTAAGATAAAGATGACATAAGTGCGTTGGTTTAAAACTTATCGTTCAAAGTTGGTGAACAGATGTTAGTAAAAGATATATCGGGTCCACAAGCCCCGGCCCGAGGGAACACTTTCCTCCACCTTTGCGTCTCTCCAGTAAGTCATCTTTATCTCAATAGACCGGCAGACCTACTCGGGAAACGGCCCGGACCATCAAAGTCAAGTCGGACCTTCATTTTGGATCTTTGTTTTAGGTTTTTGTCTTTTGGTCTTTTTTTCTTCCGGTTCTTCTTTCCCTTTTTAGGGAGTCAAAAGTGCGCACACTTGGGACTGGAAGCATTAGTGTTAATGCCCTTTCCTTTTCTCCCCCGCCCCATTCCCTGCCTTCCCCCTCCACCTTTTTTTAGCTTTCACTATATATATATATATCTATATATATATATCTTTTATTGCAAGCTTTTACATTATTATTATTCTTAAGTCTGATGTTATTTGAATAAAAGTATTGTATAGTGTATACATTTTCTATATAATGTTTGTGTTTTTTCTTTTCTGCGCTCTTTTATACTTTGCAATAATGTAATATTATATAGTGCAGTAAATCTAACATACAATGTAACACTGTGCGTTAAACAGTGCAGTAAATCTAACATTCAATGTAACACTGTGCGTTAAATAGTGCAGTAAATCTAACATTCAATGTAACACTGTGCGTTAAATAGTGCAGTAAATCTAACATTCAATGTAACACTGTGCGTAGTGCAGTAAATCTAACATACAATGTAACACTGTGCGTTAAACAGTGCAGTAAATCTAACATTCAATGTAACACTGTGCGTTAAATAGTGCAGTAAATCTAACATTCAATGTAACACTGTGCGTAGTGCAGTAAATCTAACATACAATGTAACACTGTGCGTTAAACAGTGCAGTAAATCTAACATACAATGTAACACTCTGCGTTAAATAGTGCAGTAAATCTAACATACAATGTAACACTGTGCGTTAAACAGTGCAGTAAATCTAACATACAATGTAACACTGTGCATTAAACAGTGCAGTAAATCTAACATACAATGTAACACTGTGCGTTAAATAGTGCAGTAAATATAACATACAATGTAACACTGTGCGTTAAATAGTGCAGTAAATCTAACATTCAATGTAACACTGTGCATTAAACAGTGCAGTAAATCTAACATACAAATATAACATACAAACCTGGACAAACAAAAATGAGAGATGATGCTGGCCCTCCTTGAAAACACTAAAGGCAATATAACTAGACTAAAGGCACCCGAATGAAGATTTAATATATTGCAATTGTGCTAAAAATATACAGTATTTACATAAATGCATAAGATATGGAATTAGTTTTCCATAAAAGTCTACATCAAATATGTTATGTAAAAATAGAATAGAAAGTCAATATGTTTGCCTGGATAAAGGTCATGCAAACTAGTCCACCTGCTATATGTATATATATACATGGACATAATCTAAAGGTGATAGCATGGTATGTAAAGGTAGAAGGAATTCAAGAATCCAGTCATATGTTACAGAGTCCAATCCAAAGAAAGAATAGCTGAATCAATAACAAAGAAAAAATACCTTACATGTTGGGAAAGGAGAGAAAGCAGGAAGCCAGAGATGGAACACTGACAATTGTATAAGGAAATATTGATATATGTTTAAAGGGAAACTCCAGTGCCAGGAAAGCAATCCGTTTTCCTGGCACTGCAGGTCCCCTCTCCCTCCCAACCCCCAATCCTCTGTTGCTGAAGGGTTGAAAACCCCTTCAGTTACTTACCAGAGGCAGCGACGATGTCCCACGTCGCTGCTTCTTCCTCTGCCGCCGCTCCTCCTAGTGATTGCATCGGCCGGTGGACGAGACTGATCCCGCCCACCGGCCTGGGAAGACCTAATGCGCATGTGCGGCAATGCCGCGCATGCGCATTAGCGCTCCACATAGGAAAGCATTTCAATGCATTTCAATGCTTTCCTATGGAGAATTGAGCGACGCTGGAGGTCCTCACACAGCGTGAGGATGTCCAGCGACGCTCTAGCACAGGTTTCCTGTGCTATGATCCAGGAAGTGCCCTCTAGTGACTATCCAGTAGACAGCCACTAGAGGTGGAGTTAACCCTGCAAGGTAATTATTACAGTTTATAAAAAACTGAAATAATTACAGTTGCAGGGTTAAGGGTAGTGGGTGGTCTGGGTGCCTGGAGTGTCCCTTTAATTCTTATATCGTACAGCTTAGAGAAGGATCCTGATTGTTAAAGTAGATGATATTGGACTCAAGAAGTGGTGGTAGGTGTAATACTGACTCTAAAATGTTTGGAAGCAGGGATTTATGAGACTTCAAATTAAAAAGCAAAATTATATTTCTGTATTATTCAAAATTAAAACTATTAAACCTATTAAAGTCAGCTACCATTTTAAAAATACTTACCTAGACCCTGATGTCAGCTCCTTGCATCAATGAAAGTAATGGTTTAATTAGGTGTTCCTCTAGAAATGCCTCATACACTGGTCAGTGAGTCAGTCCTCCGGAAATATGGAGGAACCGGTTCAAAACCAAACCTTGTCCCCCACCATAGAGGGACTTGCTGACATATTGCAATAGTAATCTGATTTAACATTTTGCTACAGAATCCAAATATTAGGACTAATTGGTAGCTTGTAATAGTTACTTTTAACATATAACAGAAGACAGTCCATCAGTCACTTGCAATTTGTAACAGTTACTATTGGAACATCACATTGAAAAATTCAGCTATGATGATTGACTTATTTATGTGGCTTTTTCCTACCTTTAATTCTCTCTGGCAGTTTATAGTTTGCCTTTGACAACTTACAGTAGAATCCCAACAAATGAACTCATTGCGGTTTGTGGCTGGTTTCTACCTTTACCTAACGGCCAGACTAACGTAGGGGCTATTTGAGGGGAAGCTCCAGTCCTATGTTTTGTAATAATCCCAAGTTGTTGCATTTCTGTTTTGTGATCAGCCCCAACCTGAAATGCTGGGTGCCATATTTACTTGTGTGTGGCCTATAAGGCACAAATATCTTCTTTTGCCTGGCTGAGCATCATAGGAAACACCGTCCATAAAACCTAAAGTGCGAAATATAGCTCTGGCACTGGGTATAATAAACTGTATCTGATCTGTGCCCTGATGCACCAAAATGTGCCCTAGGATCATTACATATAAGAGTCGCCAAGCTGATGGTCCATAAGATGGGTTCCCTGTGCCCCATAGGATGAGCACTAACCACTTTTTGCTTTTCCACTGCATTTTTCTGTGGCAGACAATGGCTGCAAAGTCTAATTGCAGGTGGGGTTCATGCGCTTGAGAACAGAAACACAAATTCAAGCTTTATATTTTAGGACTTGTGTGTAGTTTTTAGCTCAATGGCTATGACGTCACTAATCTAGTACTGCTTTAGCATTTTGCAGATCTGAAGAAAAGCTTGCTATAGTTTTCCTCACACCCTGCATTGTCTTTAGATTGTAAGCCCATTTGCCATCTCTCCATGCACTTTGTATAAAGCATTTTGATTGCTATACTTTAGGCTCACAGACAGGGACCTAATTTCCTTCCGTACCAGTTTGTCTAATAAGGTAAAGAACTGTTTTCTCTCCCTATGTTTTGTTAATGCATCCATTGTATACCACTGAGGATGATGATGTCATGCCTGCTTTGGCTTGTCAGGATATTTATATCGGCAGACATTTTGTGCTAAGAAAGAAATTAAAAGTATATATTGCCAGAGTCACTCAGAACAGAGCAGACTCCATTTTGCTATCTTTAGGATAACAAAGACATAGTTTCTTCCTACTTTCTGTAACTAGCCACTTGCTTGAGCTAAAGGAATGCATTATATAAACACAGACACTAGTGACAGAGAAGACTAAGTAATTAATTTTACTTTCTAAATTTTACAAGGTTCCATTGTAAGTAAGGGGTGAAATTGAGTTTAGAACTGTCAATTTTACAAATTACGATCAAAGTAGTTGCCACAAAGACTGAGACAAACGCTTTGAACTGACAGCAAATCTAAGTTATGGTAGTCATTTTAGATAAGCCAAATGACGTCAAAATCGTCATCAAGAAAAGTTAACTCTTTCCTGGATAGGAAGGTTTAGTTAGGCAAGACTGCCCTCTATGGATCAAATACCTAAATTGCGATCCATAGATTGAACATACCTTTCAGTTTCCTATTGGCTTATCAACTAATGACGTACAGAGAGTCTGGCCCTTTAAAAGTTAGGACAAAGGGAAGATAAGGTAGTTGAGAGAGAGAGACAAGTTGGAGTTTGGGGATTCCAATTCGGACATGCAGAAAGATCCAGGACATTCTCTGGGACTAACACTCTACTCTTAAACTCTCTTGGACACTCAACTCTTAAACTCTTTGACACTTAGAATTTTACTCTGACTTTCTAACCAACACCACTTTCTCTATTACTCACGCACCTCCATACAACCAATCAAGTTTCAGGGACTACTTACTCATCTGATGAGAATATCTACATAACTGGTAATTATGCTGGTTTTATTTAATTAATTTAAATTAATTAAAATTTACTAATAGCATGATATATGACTGGATAAACCACGGTCAGATTTCAATATTTAGAAATCTTAGTTAACTAAAGAATATATAGTTATAAACAATCCATTCTGCAGGTGGAATTAAGAATAATTATATATTAATGTGATAGTATAACGTGTTAGCATACCGCTGTTTTTATCCAGGTGTATTGATTTGCTCTAATATAAGATAAGATATTTTTTTAGGCAAATTAAAATTCAACTTTTGTAAAAATCTGGTAGATTATTCTTATTGGATGGTTCCAGGAAATGACTAATGAGTTGGTTCAAATGTTATTTTAATTGAAAATCACAGGAGAATAGGATACTATATGCCTAGGGGGATCTAGCCAGCATTGAAAGGGTTACTCAGTTGATTTAACTGTTAGCCAAGGTTTTATGGCTTTTCGCTGTGAAAAGCTTTACTTTTGTCCATGAAGTACCCTCATAAATCTTAAGTGACAGATGATGCTGTTAGCCATTGGAACGTGTATAGCCATTCCATTGTATTGTATACTTATGTTATACTAAATACTCACTGATTATTATCATGCATGCTGCCTAATATTATTTGTTAATTAATTTGTTACAATAAATTAAATCTATTTTTATAACACATTGTGATCTTAATTGTATGGCGTACTTTTCACTTACATGATAAACGATCTCTAAGATCTAAGAGAATTGAAATAGTGGGCAATTCTCCACTGTTTAATATTATCACCCCATAAATATCCCCACAGGCTATGCTGAGAAACTATATAATTGAAGAGTCAGGCTACATGTAATGAGAAGCTCTAATGAAAAGCTCTAATGTAATGCTTCAATAAAGCACCTAAAACTAAACATGCACTACAAATACCTTAATTCTATACCAACATTTGTTTTATATTTGTACTATAGTGTTACCCGCTTGCCTTATACTTACTACTTAGTTGGTATTTGTTTCCTTTCGATAGAATGCATTGTCTCATTTTTTTTAACAAAACATGTTTGGGTTTAACTTTTCTTGGTATGAAACATGCATATCATTACCTTGCAAATCTAGGACCAGAAATTCTCCTTTTGTGTACTCATACGTCCAGTGGCTGAATGCTAGCATGGTCTTCTCAAGTATATTTCTCGGAACATTTTCATTCCCAGTATTGTTATTGTATTTCCTAAATTTTCCAGCCATACACTCCTCAATAGTGAACCACTGATTAGCTGAGTGACAGTATAACAGGAACACTTCCAGAATCCTGTCCAATACATAAACAAATTAAATATTTGTAAATCCCCCCAAAATGAAAATAACCAGATATGGACAGAATTTGCTAAAAAGGAAAAAGACATTCCTGGCACTGAATGAATTGTTCATGTCCCAAACAACGTAAAATGTTAAATACCACCAGAACACTATGGAAGTTGCTCAACAATGTGCACACTCTATTCCCACAGAGCATTACACACACAATATTAGAACATGTAAGACACAGGAGAACACCAAATACTTAACAAAAATAAAAACAATCTTTATTGTCAATAATATTATAATAATGTTGTCATATAGCAGCTCATTAAATTACTTAAAACATCAGTAATTATATAACTGACACAAGTTTGTTCAAAACTGAAAACCACACTTACAACCTACAATATAGGCATTAAGAGAGATCATCCATATGAGTTAAACTTTCTCAAAAGCAAGGGGTCCTCCCTTGAGAAAGGTTGTTTGCTGAAACGTGGGTAGGTATTTTCCTTTTTTGTTCTCATCTCTATATCATTGGATGCTGGTATTGCACTCATTAGGTATGTATATGTTCATGCTTTAATGCTATTAAGCCTTATATCTGAGTAACCTTAGCTTATATCAATGTTCTCTTTTAATGCCTATATTGTAGGTTGTAAGTGTGTTTGTTTTCAATTTTGTTCAACCGTATGTCAGTTGAATGAATACTGATGTGGTCATTTGATGAGCTTCTATATGACAACATTATCTCTGAGAGTAATTTCTTATATTGAGAAAAATCTTTTCATTTTTATTAAGTATTTGATGTTCTCCTATGTCTTACATGTTCTAATATCATGTTACAAACAATACCATCATAGGTACAGGAAAGGATTTGATATAGAAAGAAACCATTCAAATAAAACCCTCAACAACATTGATCAGATGTTTTGTTACCATAAGGCACTGGTTAAAATTACCCAAAATCTTGTGGGGGAAAATATTAATCGATATTAATCGCACATATCATCCAACACAAGTCAATGCTGAGTGATGATATGGATAGCCTTGGGGGGATGAAATGGATAACTTGTGGTGGATGACATGGATTACACATGGAAGCTTGATCATTCCAGTTAGAAGTAAACATTGCTAATTACATTTCTTAATGAGGACATTGGCAGAGATAGTCTATAATGTTGGACAGCACCTATAATTTATTTGAGTACCAGTGCTAAAACAAAAAAATAATAGACTGACTGACAGCTAAAATAAGTTGGTAATTTTTAGACTTAGGCATTCATTTTTGGAAATCTTGTTTTGGCCCTGACTTTTGGCTAATTGTCCATTTGTCCAAAAGACAAATAAACAAATACAAACTACAATGAATGCGATGAAGACCGAATTGTTTGTTGGATGAAAGTTTGTCTGTGCAATTTGTTCTTTTAATGCATTACAAGGAGGGAGGTTCCAAAGTTGTTCTTGATCAGATCTGAAGTCAAGATAAACTGTATCTACTAGGAATGTCACGTCAAGCATTGTATTAGAACAAACAAGAAACACAACTTACTTTGGAGAATATGGGATAGTTTTGGGCTTCATTTGGTTGAAAGCAAACAGGAGCTTCTGAGCTGCTCGTTGTTGTTGTATTTCCTAAAATGAAAAGACATAAAAAAATCAGAACAAAATCTAAATATAACCACCAGGGCTATGAAAATATGTATTCCACCATTAATGTGTTTAATGGTTAAGGTATCATGCTGGAGGGATGACAGGCATGGCGCACATATGATAAGGCATCCTCTGGACTGCACTGGCTTGTTTTATGTTCCGCGCTGTTTTGAAATTAAGCATGACCTCACACTCCAATTTTTATCAAGGAATTGTATTGTAGGTTTAACAGAACAGAATTTTTGAACACATGGACATTTGTAAAAAAATATACAGATCTACAAACAAGCTCTGGCCTGTATACCATCGTCATCTGTGATGCTGCAGTGCTGTCTTCGTCTAGGTGGAGTTGGGAAGTAACATTCTTCTTGTACACTAAGTATAGAATGTATTTACTATGGTTAAATGTCAAGTACTTACTCTAAGACAGAGTTGTAACACTGTGTCTTCTTTGTATACACCTGACCAAGTATCCACAACCTCCGGAAGGAATGATTTGATGATGTAGAGTTGCCCTCCTTTAAGGATACCATCTTCACACCACGCACATGCTACTTTCAAAGCCCGTCTCAGGCCTCCCCCCATCTCCTCTCTCCCGAGAAACTCAATCTTGGCATAGCAGCCTTGTTGTGACCAGGAAGACATGCTATTGTTCATGATTTCTGGAGAGCTCTCTTCCAGACGATAAACTGTTACCAGTTCTCCTGCAACACATAGACTATTTTAATGACAAGGGTGTGATTTTTTATTTTTTTTTAAGTATGTTACTGGTCAAATCCCCACTGACTCTTGAGTGAACACATTACATTAACAATATTGTATAGCTGGGATTCCCTTGGTAATTAAGGCTGCAAAGATATGGTGAAAACAGTGTTCCAACACCTGCCATACAGAACTGAAATACTATGCCAAGGTATTCAAGTAGCCAGGATTCCTGGTGAAATCCAGTGTCTCTCTTCTTCCACCAACTAAAGCATGGAATCAGGACGTTCACAAAGACCCATATTAAGCAGAACAAGTGTTCTGTCCCCCCTGTCAAGTCCCAGTATGGCCCATAATATTTTAACATATTAAAACGTAGCATAGGGTTTGATATTAAGATGAGGAGGCACACATTGGAACAGTGGATTGGACACTCCTGTTCCTTTATTAAATAATGGTAATGTAGGACTAGGCATTTGGGCAGCTACTGATCTTATGTGAATATTAAAAATGGGTCAGAAGGACTTTTTTCATAATTGCCAATGTTCTAGGCTAGAACAGTACCATAATTTTAGAATAACCAATAGTTTATTTCATTCAGTTACATTTCTTTAATAAATGTCTTTGTGAAATGACAATTACATATCGTATGCTCACCTATTGGTGGTAAAGGTGTAAAGAGAATACTCTGGGAAAGGCGATACAAGTTGTTTCTCTCAATAGCTGCAAGAAAAACACATACAATTGTATCCATTCAATGATCATCAACATTATGCAACAAGAGATATTAAATAGGTTTTCTTACAAGAGAAGTAGAACGAGATGTCCATGGATGGGGTGAAATGAGATTTAAATCCTGAAACAGAGAGAAACAGCAATAAATTATATCTCCGGAGTAAATGCCAAGGAGTGAAGTATATTCAGCTCCTTAAAACGAGAAGGAGATAGAAGAAAAGAGGAGAAAAAATAGAGGAGTTAAAGGGGGAGGTTTAAGAAGAGGGGGCAGCATCAACCAATGTCTAACAGTAAGGCCTGCGGGCAAATATCTAACATTTTGTAACTGCTAGAGAAAGTGAGCATGCCTCACACCCATGATGTCACTCTTCGCTCGAATCTCCTGATTTGCTCATGATGTAGCATGATCCATGTTGGATTTTTCCTTCAGTTCAGAGTTTTAAATTTGTTCACGTGTTCTCTGAATAAATTTGGTTTGGTCTGCTGTTTTGATTTAATTGTATGCCATCTTCCTGTTTCTGTGCAGCATTCTATAATCAAGACAATCTTGACTTTTAAAGCCCATTTGGTAGGTCTCCTTTATTTTACTACTGGCATTTATAATGTGCCAACATATTCTGTAGTGCTGTACAATTAGGGGAGAACGTAGAATATACACAGACCAATACAAAAGAAAAAAACCTGCCCTTGAACTGAGATCTAGTCACTGAAGGCCTTTTATACAAAGTGTTTAGTTAGATTTCCCATGAGCTTACAATCTAGAGGATATAATGGGGATTTCAGACAAGGAGTAGCAGGCGTAATTCGGAAGTAAAAAAAAAAGGAAGTTAATGGAGAGTTGCAGCTACTCATAAAATGTAAAGGAAATGATGAGGTAATTAAGTAAGATCTCAAACAGTTAGAGGATCATGCTATAAATTTAGTGGGAACCTGGGTGGGTGAATGGGTGGGAAGTACTTAGAGAAATGGAGATATTTGGTACTGCTTCAGCTCCTTCAGTTACTGTTATCATGACCTTACACCACATGTAGATAGTGAATGTGGAGTTACCATAGCTCAATGAGTGGATTCCAAACAAGAGTTTAGTGCGAACCTGGTGGGCCTACTAAGTAATTTATGCTTCCAATGTTTATGATTGGAGTTTAAGTTTGGTGGGCCACGAGGGGCTATGGAACAAGGAATTATGGCGAATTGAAAAAGGAATTGTGTATCTTGCCAAAAATAGGAAAAATACCAGAGTAGGACATTTTTTTCAATTGCTGCTATTATAGCTTAAAACCTGCAACACCTCTTTTAGTTATCCACAATTCCCAGTTTAGTGAATACATTCCAATAGTATGGTTAGTGATACCATGTGACCTATAGCAAAGTTTTAATTTTAATATTGTAGAGTGCTGATGAATAAGTTAGTTCTTTAAAATAATTTCCCTACATGATTGAAAGAAGAAACACGGACTTGTATATTAGCTAGTGGCTGAAACATGGCTTTTCTAGAGCTAAAAGGAGGCTGAGAAGCATTACGTGTATAAATATCAGATATAATGCTTCCAAACACACATCCATCCAATTATTTATAACAGGGCACAAGGAAACTCGATACATTTTAAAATACCAATGCAGATGTTTCATTATGAGTATATATAGGCAAAATAAGAAAGAAAATTGAAAGAAAACCAATTAAAAAGAAATTAGTACAATCACATTGTCACATATTTGACAGGTTTTATCTTACTATTCAGGAATTCTTTCTCCAGAGGCCTGGAATTAAAATAGAATAAGTAAATCAGGAGTGTTTAAAACATTTTATATCAAAGAAATCGTATTATATAGAAATATTATCAGAGGTTGTATTTTCTCTCCAGTGTGAATTGTTTAACAATTAAAAATTGTCTCTGTCACTTTTGGAGGTTGTGAAAGAAGCCTCCATGTCAGGACTTTTGGAAAGGCTTGAAGGCCAGCCTCTTGCCCACAAACTATGAAACTGGTCACAGGAACCCATGAAAGCATGTGACAGCAGCAATCAATGTACAAACTATACATTCTCGTTCTTCAACATTCTATATAGTTGTATTTTAAATGTTTTTCTGCTTTTCACCACATGCTTAAGGATTAGTCCCCACTGGCTATTCCTTGTCAAAAAAAAAAGAATGTTATGTAAGTTTCTTTTGGAACTGTGTGTCCTGTGTGTATTAGTTCAGGGATCCCAATAGCAAAGTCTTCAGACCTGTTGGCTGGCTGCTTGATCCCTGTATCCCGAGACAAGTCAAAAAGATCCAGGCCTAAGAGCCGCAAATGCCTTTGTAAAGGCAGGAACTAATCACATTACAGGCAGAGGTGTGAATACCTGCCTGAGAAAGAAGCTGAAGATAAAAAGGCAGAGGGGATGATATCTGCCTGGAAGAAGAGAGCTGCAGCCTGGTCGGGTGGAGGAGTTGCAGAGAGACCACAGTCAAGCTTCGGTGACTGGGGCTGAATCGTTACAGGGTCCCCTGTGTCAGCAAAGAAGATAACCTGGCGAAGGTACTCGGTCAGAGTACAGGAGCCCCGTTACAGGGGTCTTTACACTGTTTACAAGCACCCTGGAAGGTGACATTCCCATTTTGTGTGTGACAGTCCACAGCTGAATCTAAAGTTAGTTAATCTGGAGATATCCCTCCCAAGCATAGCCAACTTTCTTCTTTTACTATTCAGAGATTCATCTGCCTGGAGCCGTTATCACTGCTGTACCCTTGTGTAACAGAGGTCTTTGGATAATGCCGCAAGCCCTTGGGATCTCGCACAATGCATGAAATGATTATGGGAACTGACAAAAGTTGCCAATTTTTGTCAACCTGGACTTTGCCCATAATATATTGTTTGGTTGCGTTGGAATTTCAATTTTATTTCATGAAATACGCATAAGGTGACCAGAGGTGACAGAACTGCTTTTTACTGTACTATCATTTCTATCCGTAAGTTTATTTGACCTTTTTATCAAGAATAGTGACATGCATCACAAAGCTTTAGCTTCTTCTGTCTTATGTTTTCAACACCCACTCCAGGCAGAAAACGGATCTAACCAGTGTCCTGTCTGTTCTAAATGCAAGCATTTCGTAGACAATCAGGTGATTGTGATTCAACTAATCAGTATTGACTTATAAAACATAGAATACAGTGTAAGGTAAAGATATACCTTTACACAGCTAGAAAATTATAAATAACAGACATTACATTGCAAATAGCGCACAGGATCTCATGTAGAAACTCACAATTTACTGCAACTTGAAGAATATCTGCTGGAATAGGACTCCTATGATAAAGAAAAAAAATATGCAGTAATTGAATGCAGGGAGTTCCTTTCAAAAATTCATAAAAAAAAGAAAAATCTGAGGGGGCAGCCTTTCATAATTATCCCAGACCTACTTAGGGTAGCATACATTAAATCAGGTTGTTTTCTACGGGAAATTTATCACTAAGAAGTCTATTTACAGGGAGTGCAGAATTATTAGGCAAATGAGTATTTTGACCACATCATCCTCTTTATGCATGTTGTCTTACTCCAAGCTGTATAGGCTCGAAAGCCTACTACCAATTAAGCATATTAGGTGATGTGCATCTCTGTAATGAGAAGGGGTGTGGTCTAATGACATCAGCACCCTATATCAGGTGTGCATAATTATTAGGCAACTTCCTTTCCTTTGGCAAAATGGGTCAAAGAAGGACTTGACAGGCTCAGAAAAGTCAAAAATAGTGAGATATCTTGCAGAGGGATGCAGCACTCTTAAAATTGCAAAGCTTCTGAAGCGTGATCATCGAACAATCAAGCATTTCATTCAAAATAGTCAACAGGGTCGCAAGAAGCGTGTGGAAAAACCAAAGCGCAAAATAACTGCCCATGAACTGAGAAAAGTCAAGCGTGCAGCTGCCGCGATGCCACTTGCCACCAGTTTGGCCATATTTCAGAGCTGCAACATCACTGGAGTGCCCAAAAGTACAAGGTGTGCAATACTCAGAGACATGGCCAAGGTAAGAAAGGCTGAAAGACGACCACCACTGAACAAGACACACAAGCTGAAACGTCAAGACTGGGCCAGAAATATCTCAAGACTGATTTTTCTAAGGTTTTATGGACTGATGAAATGAGAGTGAGTCTTGATGGGCCAGATGGATGGGCCCGTGGCTGGATTGGTAAAGGGCAGAGAGCTCCAGTCCGACTCAGACGCCAGCAAGGTGGAGGTGGAGTACTGGTTGGGCTGGTATCATCAAAGATGAGCTTGTGGGGCCTTTTCGGGTTGAGGATGGAGTCAAGCTCAACTCCCAGTCCTACTGCCAGTTCCTGGAAGACACCTTCTTCAAGCAGTGGTACAGGAAAAAGTCTGCATCCTTCAAGAAAAACATGATTTTCATGCAGGACAATGCTCCATCACACGCGTCCAAGTACTCCACAGCGTGGCTGGCAAGAAAGGGTATAAAGAAGAAAATCTAATGACATGGCCTCCTTGTTCACCTGATCTGAACCCCATTGAGAACCTGTGGTCCATCATCAAATGTGAGATTTACAAGGAGGGAAAACAGTACACCTCTCTGAACAGTGTCTGGGAGGCTGTGGTTGCTGCTGCACATAATGTTGATGGTGAACAGATCAAAACACTGACAGAATCCATGGATGGCAGGCTTTTGAGTGTCCTTGCAAAGAAAGGTGGCTATATTGGTCACTGATTTGTTTTTGTTTTGTTTTTGAATGTCAGAAATGCATATTTGTGAATGTTGAGATGTTATATTGGTTTCACTGGTAATAATAAATAATTAAAATGGGTATATATTTGTTTTTTGTTAAGTTGCCTAATAATTATGCACAGTAATAGTCACCTGCACACACAGATATCCCCCTAACATAGCTAAAACTAAAACAAACTAAAAACTACTTCCAAAAATATTCAGCTTTGATATTAATGAGTTTTTTGGGTTCATTGAGAACATGGTTGTTGTTTAATAATAAAATTAATCCTCAAAAATACAACTTGCCTAATAATTCTGCACTCCCTGTATATAATAGAATAACTAACTCCTTTAACATGTTTTGTATTTCTTGAATTTCTTACATTTTCATAAACAGTGTATCATATGATCTTAAAAGCGGCACCAGATTTTCTGGGGGGATTCATCTCTACAACGCACCCCCTGATCAATGAGTGTTTCTAAGATCTCATGCCCATGGTAATTTGAAGAGACAAGAAAACAAATTGTTGTCTAAATGGCAAGTTGTCATGCAAAAGTCCATTCCTGTCCATTTACCTGCTGAAGAAGTCTCTCCTCACTATGCTAAATATAAGAGACAACACTTATAATATTATGTACAGGGAGTGCAGAATTATTAGGCAAGTTGTATTTTTGAGGATTAATTTTATTATTGAACAACAACCATGTTCTCAATGAACCCAAAAAACTCATTAATATCAAAGCTGAATATTTTTGGAAGTAGTTTTTAGTTTGTTTTAGTTTTAGCTATGTTAGGGGGATATCTGTGTGTGCAGGTGACTATTACTGTGCATAATTATTAGGCAACTTAACAAAAAACAAATATATACCCATTTCAATTATTTATTATTACCAGTGAAACCAATATAACATCTCAACATTCACAAATATACATTTCTGACATTCAAAAACAAAACAAAAACAAATCAGTGACCAATATAGCCACCTTTCTTTGCAAGGACACTCAAAAGCCTGCCATCCATGGATTCTGTCAGTGTTTTGATCTGTTCACCATCAACATTGCGTGCAGCAGCAACCACAGCCTCCCAGACACTGTTCAGAGAGGTGTACTGTTTTCCCTCCTTGTAAATCTCACATTTGATGATGGACCACAGGTTCTCAATGGGGTTCAGATCAGGTGAACAAGGAGGCCATGTCATTAGATTTTCTTCTTTTATACCCTTTCTTGCCAGCCACGCTGTGGAGTACTTGGACGCGTGTGATGGAGCATTGTCCTGCATGAAAATCATGTTTTTCTTGAAGGATGCAGACTTCTTCCTGTACCACTGCTTGAAGAAGGTGTCTTCCAGGAACTGGCAGTAGGACTGGGAGTTGAGCTTGACTCCATCCTCAACCCGAAAAGGCCCCACAAGCTCATCTTTGATGATACCAGCCCAAACCAGTACTCCACCTCCACCTTGCTGGCGTCTGAGTCGGACTGGAGCTCTCTGCCCTTTACCAATCCAGCCACGGGCCCATCCATCTGGCCCATCAAGACTCACTCTCATTTCATCAGTCCATAAAACCTTAGAAAAATCAGTCTTGAGATATTTCTTGGCCCAGTCTTGACGTTTCAGCTTGTGTGTCTTGTTCAGTGGTGGTCGTCTTTCAGCCTTTCTTACCTTGGCCATGTCTCTGAGTATTGCACACCTTGTGCTTTTGGGCACTCCAGTGATGTTGCAGCTCTGAAATATGGCCAAACTGGTGTCAAGTGGCATCGTGGCAGCTGCACGCTTGACTTTTCTCAGTTCATGGGCAGTTATTTTGCGCTTTGGTTTTTCCACACGCTTCTTGCGACCCTGTTGACTATTTTGAATGAAACACTTGATTGTTCGATGATCACGCTTCAGAAGCTTTGCAATTTTAAGAGTGCTGCATCCCTCTGCAAGATATCTCACTATTTTTGACTTTTCTGAGCCTGTCAAGTCCTTCTTTTGACCCATTTTGCCAAAGGAAAGGAAGTTGCCTAATAATTATGCACACCTGATATAGGGTGTTGATGTCATTAGACCACACCCCTTCTCATTACAGAGATGCACATCACCTAATATGCTTAATTGGTAGTAGGCTTTCGAGCCTATACAGCTTGGAGTAAGACAACAAGCATAAAGAGGATGATGTCAAAATACTAATTTGCCTAATAATTCTGCACTCCCTGTATATGGATATATTGTAAGCAGTAGTATTTAATAATCTATGGGAACCTTACATTTCCTATAATGGAGGGACATAAAGTTTCAGGTTTATTCCTGGGTGTAATAGCAGATCCCACGACTATTACTTTTTTCGTTTTCATTTAACTTTTTTTTTTTCTGCTCCAGGGTTAGCTGGATGCTGTTTGCCATGTATAATACTCGGCATTGTTTTTTGAATTTGTCTGCATTATTCCGGTCCATGTTAAACAGAGAACAGTAAAAAAAGTTTAGACATGAATTGACACAAACCTTTAATAAAGCTGCCCTTGAGTCCGACTGCTGTAATTCTTCATAAAATGTTGCTGTTTCGTCAGATTGCCCTGCTCATGATATAGTAAGAAACACAAGGCAATTGTTAGATGGCATTTTGGATGCAGACAGCAGAAGTGTAACAGAGACACAGTAAATGAAATATTCACAGTATCTGTACTAAATCCATAGCTAGATATTTTATTATGTCCTGTAAAGATTTAAAATATGTAGTACTGGGTTCATGATGTTACTGCTTATGAATAATGTAATTAAAAACATTTATATAATGCAGCTAAGGTGCTGGTCCATGCCACTGTCCTCTCTCGCCTTGACTACTGCAATCCGCTTCTTAGTGGTCTTACATGCTCCCAATTTGCCCCACTGCAGGCTATAATAAATCCAGCAGCGAGGCTCATCTTCCTGTCCGCCCGCACCTCCCACGCGTCACCCCTCTCTCAGTACCTGCATTGGCTTCCCGTAAGATATAAGGCTCTATATAAAATTCTGGTTCTTGGTTTCAAATCTCTACATAATGCTGCTCCCACCTGTCTATCCTCCCTAATACACAAGTATGTCCCGTCTTGGCCCCTACGCTCTGCCGAAGACCTGCGTCTATCCTCTGTTCGTACTCCCACCTCTGATGCTCGCATTCAAGACTTCTCTAGGGCTGCACCTCTTCTGTGGAACGCCCTTCCCTTTTCCGTTAGACGCTCACCCAGTCTCCACTCCTTCAAAGAAATCATTAAAAACTCAAGTTTTTACAAACGTATATCAATTAAACTGTTAATGGCTCCACAAAAAACCCCACACTAAGTCTTCATTGAATACTATTCTACCAATCTACTTCCCTAATACTTCTCTTAGCTTTTGTGTCACTATACCCCACTCCCTCTAGCATGTAAGCTCATTGAGCAGGGCCCTCAATCCCTCAAAACCGCTTCCATTCAACTTGACAGGAGAAAATTTAAAATGAATCATTATAATCGGCAGAAGGAATTACACAAGTCTCGTAGTCTATCCACCCAAGGATCGATTTATTAGGTACTCTTACTCAGGGACGGACTGGCCACTCTGGCCCTTCAGTCATAGTCTGAGGGGCAATGGCAGTCAGGGGCCTGCTTACAGAGGAATGTTTGGGCCAGTTGGGATATCAGCAGATCTCCGAAACTATCCCTGCATCATGGGTGGAACTTCCACCAGTGCTGTGGGGCCCACACACTTTGGGGGCCCATTCGGTGGCCCATATACTTAAGGCCACTCAGTGGGTATTGCTGAACAGGGACCCTGTCAGGCGCTGCGCTCCTTTAAGAGCGCGACAGACGATCACTTCCTCATAGCTTTAAACAGAAAGCGCGGGAGGGAGAATGTGGCGTCACACACAGGTAGGTATTTACTGAACATTTTTTTGTGGAAATCTGACATGATCACAAATTGTAGACTAAATTAACCAAACGGAAAAAATCTGCAACTCAGGTATTTTACCAGCTCAGCTATTTTGGCCTAAAAGTCTCCTTTTTAATCCTCTAATATTTATTACTAAGAAGCTGTAGTGTTTATTCACTAAAGAGTAAGATGAATAGCAAAATGTAGGCTAATATAGCCATTTTGTAACTATAGTAGTGAATGTTTTAAAATGAGCCGTTTGGGTTTCAATTTATTGTAATGCACTCATTATTAAATAAACAATGTGCGTCTGTGTATGTATTGGACTTCAAGGGTGCCCAGATTGCTATCAGTCCGTCCCTACGAATACTTGCTAATGTGAATAGCCTAATAGCTAATGTGACTGGGTGTGATGCATATTTAATCATGCAGATAAGATCAAGAGGTTTATTTTTTATGTATGAGAAATATAACAGTGACTTTGACCATAGTCTGAGATGTAGTGTTGTGCATGCTTGTTTGGCCGGATGGCACTGGGTTGCTGTGCAGGCATGATGTCATCAGCTGGGCGGAGCTTGCAGGTACATTTGAAAAAGGGCAGTTGACAGTTATCTTTTGGACAGTTGGAGTCAGTTAGTAAAAGTACCAGTTGCATACAGACATGGCCTGGCACATTTATTACGGTTTAAGGAAGACATAACATGATTACTGCTCATAAACATGACAGAAGTCATGACAATCTTTAGGGTTGAGAGAGAATAATGTGATTAACAAAAATATTCTTATAGCAGCAGTTATGTAATGGTAAAAGCAACCTGTTAGAGAGAGAACTTGAGGGAGAAATGCCAAATTCATCTAAGCTGCATTCGCAATGTTGACAAATGTTGATTACGAACATACATATGTTTGTATTTGCTTTTGTATCACACAGCCATGTTACAGTGCTGCCGCCAATCCCATGTGTTCCCTTTTAAGAATTAATAAGTAAGTAGGGGTTTAGAAAAATACCCCTCTCTGTCTCATTAGAGATTTTACCGTATAGCTGAAGACTACAAGGTGAATTGTTAGTGTAGGTCAAAATTTTGGCTTGACAAGGTGGGTGAGCGTACACCTAAATGGCCACTGGAGTGATACTAAAACACCTCCAGTAATTTAAATGTGCATAGAGATTTGGGATAGCACGCACGTAACCTTTTTCTTTGTTTTTTATGGTAACGCAGAAAGATGACAAAGCTCACACCATCTTCAGCTGGTCCCATGACTGGAGTAGTTTACTCACATGGATTTGCAGAGGCTCCAATTTGGCAGACTTTTGAAAAAGATAGATTGAGAGGCTAGTGGCATAAATGTGTGATTAAATAATTCGTAGGAAGTATAAAACAGATGGACAAAAATCATTAAAGAATACTTTTAGCACCTTATTGAATCCCTGTCATGAAGAATTCTGGCTGTACTACAAATGGGTACTACATGTACCCAATAAAGCGGACAATATAAATATATTCGGGACCAGTACAAACCATTATCTGGAAATCTATTCATAAACAGGACTATACATAGGACACGTGCTCACACATTTAGGCTGGAAGAAAGGAGATTTCATTTAAGGCAAAGAAAAGTGTTTTTTTTTTACGGTGAGAGTAATAAGGATATGGAATTCTCTGCCTGAAGAGGTGGTTTTATCAGAATCCATAAAGATGTTTAAAGTGAAATTGGATAAATACTTTCAAAAACATAACATAGAGGGATATCATTTCTAATTAGTGGGGTAATAGCTACTTGATCCAAGGAGACATCTGACTGCTATTTTGGGGTCAAGAAGGAATTTTTTCCTAGTTTGTTGCAAAATTGGAGGCACTACAGACTAGGTTTTTTTGCCTTCTTTTGGATCAACAGCAAAAACATATGTGAGGAAGGCTGAACTTGATGGACGCAAGTCTCTTTTCAGCTATGTAACAATGACTGGAGCTTTGAATTTGCAAGACACCTAGAATAAAGTCAATATTGTCACCACCAATTAACAAAAAGATGACTTTCTTGTTTAAAAGGACACTCTAGTCATACATTGTGCACCAAAGCAACCATGTACACATTAATGCTGTTTTACTTCACATTCATATCTCATTAGTTTTGCTGAAAAGGCAAAAGGTTTTGCAGCTTTCTGCAGTGTAATATTTTTCCCAGCTTATTAAATATATTAGATATTTTCTACATACATACCCAGCTCATCCAATGAGAGATCGGTGTGAACTGCACAGCTGACACAGCTCCACACCGAAGCCAATCGCTGCCCTCTTAATATTTATCCCCTTTCCTCTAAGCACGGCTTTTAACAAATACTACATGGTTTATAAGAGAACAGTGATTGGTTGCGGGAAACAAATCAAATCAGCAACTCAGCTCTCACTGATATTTATTGGTTGGACTACACTTCTTACTTTACAATGAGGAAAATATTTTCTGAAAAGGGAAGTCATGGCCAAGAGTTATAATGAAAAGCATTTTTAAAGCAAAACTAAAGAGATTTTAACAGTGAGAAATTCAAAGCATGAATATGAATCAAAAAGCTATTAAAACTTTTCAAATGCACTTAATTTATGTTGGTGTCCAGCATGTTACTTTATGTCCAAAATATAGACAAGAGAACTATTGATCAGATAGAAGTATAGGACATATTACAACTCACATTGATTTGTTGAAGCAGAGTGATAGCTTGATCTACGATCATCCAGTTTTTCACAGTTTTTTACACTCTCTTCATCTTCAAGACATTCCTGAAAATATTAAGTACAAAATGTGATATTGTGCAGTGAAAAGGAAAATATTTTTAATAAACCCCAAACTCACTTTTTGTCTGCTCCATTCCCAGCTTTCACTTTGTATCATTACTATGCAAGACTACCCCTATGTGACGGGAGCAATCTCGCCACATTGCATTGGAGAGGCCTGGTTGCTCACCTGTTGCCTCATGATAAAACGCTTGATTTTCCCCTGCGGAGACACGAAAGCCGGGTCATTCGGTGCTGGCCCTGTTTGAGCGGTGATACCCCAGATAGCTATGCCATGGAGCCCATTCGTATAATGAGAGACTATGGGAAAGACTTTGGCTCCATGGCAATTGAACTGTATGTGTGTGCTCTGAGCGCCATTCTGTAATAATGTGCGCTCAGATCTGAGCTATCTGGGGATATGTTGAATGTACCTGTTTTGTGCAATGGCTGCACAGTTATATGTTTTTATGTGTTTTATTGTCTTTTGCTGCCATGTGTTCAATGGAGTTTTGCCTCTGTCCTTGGAGATAATTGGATTACTTCCCAATTATCTCCAGGATAGAAGACTCTGTGGAACTGGTTTTGGGCAGAAAAGCCATGCTTCCTTTGGTCACAAAGGACTACGATCTATCTTTTGAACCACTGGACCAATATGGATGATTTTGACATATGTTTGTATTTGGAGTATGCTGATTCTGAAAATGTAAGTTTTATGTGAATGCATACTTTTCAAGTTATGAATAATGTGGAAAAATTGTATTTCTCTGCTTGTGATAATTACATTACCCATTGTGTAAGGTAATTGTATCACAGGCAGAGGGCAGACTTTTATGTGGGAGTGTCTGAGTGTATTGTATGTGTTTATTGGTTGTGTTCCAAAACCCTGTGGGTGGTACTAATGTGTATATAAGAACAATAAACCCACAGCTCTGTCTGTTCCTGCTTGACCCTCAAAACGGAGCCTTGTCTCATTCTCGGGGGGATTTATTGTGTGCTGTTCCAGTTCGACTGCTAGGAGTGTAAACCTTTCGTATGGTTTTTCCTATTCGGCTGTTTACAGCATTCGTATGGTTCCGGTTCGGCTGTTTACAGCATTCATATGCTTCTCCGGTTTGGTGGATTGGTGTCTACAGTAGCTGTGCCTGTATCTCTGGAAGGGGAAGATCTACTAAACGGCTGTTAACCCCTTTTATGCCTGGGGATACCTTTACACCCTACGTCCCCTCATACATTGTACTGGAACTCAAAAGTACAGTGTTGTAGAATGGGAAGGAGTTTGAATAAAATGCTACAACATGCTGTGCTGCCTGATACAACAGAATCCGGCAACTAGATTTACTGTATATGGGCACAATACCCAGAGTGGCTATAATAACAATTGGCATTCCCAAAAATGCATGCAGTTTCTTTACAAACTATCCGTAAAAGCAGGATGTTTGTCTATTCATTTTTGTTTTATCTCATCTATGGTATTAATGAAAATAAATGTGCTTATATTATTTTAGGAACTGTCTCTTAAATATTGCACTGTATGGGATACACTTTAACCTCTAATATTGGTTAGCCCTCAATATTTCTGAAAGGATAAATGAATAAATTAGATTAATAGTATGCAAATTTGCACCATTTTCATTCTTAGACATCTTTGAACAGTTATGTACACACAAAATAACTGTGGGGGGAGGAGGGGGTAGGGGAAAATTTAATATAAGCATCCCATGTCTCACATAAACATAAATGTGGGAGACGATAGAGCACATTTGTGCTACTAGATTATTTACCTTGGCAGGGTGCTTTAAGCATCTCCTTTTTGTATACCCACACCCAGTCTTCCTAGTATCACCATGCTTTATAAACTGCCAATTCTTTCTAAACACAAATAATTTAATTACCCTCCCTTCCACCACCACCCTGTCTCAATTGTGTAACCAAAGGGTCATATTATACAATGCCAAGAGCAGAGTATAATTAAAATATATAAGTACAATGCTTGTTAATTTAGTGTGGAACTACTTATATATTTACAGGAAGGTACTTTTTGAGATTCTGTCGTCCTTCGTTCTAAAGTGGCCAATAATATGTACTTAACATTTTGGTGAAAATGTGATACATCTACAGAGGGCAGAAAAGGGTCTGAACAGCCTAAATTCAAAGTAAGATAAAATAAAAAATTTACCTCCGCTTCTCCAGAATTTGTCTCAAATGACATCTGCTTCCCTGTGTGTGCGTGGTCTCCTCTTCCTAAGTCAATTATAAAAAAATAATCATGAATAAAACTTAAAAAACTAGTGAAAACTGTGCATTTTACACAGATACATTATAGCAGTTTATATATTTTGCACTTACTGGTCCAAAATCTAGAAGCTAACTAAATTAATATTTGTAATATTTAATCACTATAAATGCACACAGCCAAACATTAATAGGCTCCTCAATACCTGTAACAAAATGGCAAAAGAACTAGGAGTAACTAAGAAGGGGTATGGTATAGAAAGTGTAGGAATTAGCATTGTATAGGTATTGTAGGAATTAGCATGGTATAGAAAGTGTAGGACAATCTCTGATTGTGTAATATGAACAACCTATCTATGGTTTATGTGTACATTATTTTTAATATAGGGCAACGATCAAAAGCAAGTGGTAAAATTGGCAACTTGTAACATGCCTTGCTTCCACTGGTCCTCTTTAAAATCTAAGATTTTTCATTTCTTCTGAGATTCTCAGTGCCACTGCATGATAGATACATAGTTTAAGATTGTGGTCTCAACCCATAACCATGGTCTGTCTATCCAAATACATAAATCACATCCTGAAATCCCTGGCCACATGTGTGACTATATACTTTATTCTTTAAATAGAGACTAACATATTGTCAAAATCACTGCATAACCAACTACTCTTCAGCTTAAGACAATAGATGAGGAGATATTTTATCACATTCAAACCCACAACTATTAATATTTTTTTTTTATACCTGTGTTTTTAGATTTCTTCAAAAGTTTCTGAACAACACCAGCAAATCTCTTGCCTCTACCCAAAGGATTTATTTTGTCTTCAACTCTCTCCATCGTATTATCTCTTCTATGTATTTCTTGCATGCTATCGTCTTCGCAAGTAAAGTTGCCAGTAAGTGACTCATGGTGACATTGTGACTTGAGTATGGTAGTGTCATCTGTCTCATCTGTCTGGTCAGCAAGTGGATTTAGAAGATGTTCATTGTTCTTCATACTGTTTTCATAAATATCAATACTGAGGCCAATGTCATCAATAAACCCACGATTAACATATCCACCTTCTTTGCCCATGTCTGCAAGATCTAGACACACACTGTTGCCATGATTCAAGTAGGAAGAAGCATTCTGAGCAGACTTTGTAACATTCACTTCTGATATGTTCCTATTTTTTGCAAGATACTGTAACGATGTCTGTGCTGTTATCACTCCTTTTCGGTACTTTAGTGGCCGTTGTTTCTGACTGTTAAGAACACCATTCTTATCATTATAAAGTGTACCATTCTGAAACTCCAGAGGTGACAACACAACTCTTTGAAACAAAGGACTGTGTTGAGGAGATGTATCAGACATGATGACTTTCCTTTGTGATTTTGTCACACGGGAATTGAAAATTTTTTCAAGACTAGGATGTGAAAGAGAACGCCTCCAAATGTGGTCACTTCTGCTACCCCTCCTGGTGGTTGATTGTCCAAGTCCATCATCAGAAGTTTGTTTTGAACTACTTAAATCTATACTCTGACTCCTGCTGGACTCCAGTGCTTTCTGAGCTGTTAGTGTATTCAGGGCATCAAATGTAAGACCAGAAAGATCTTGCAAGTGTCCAATGTGATTATCCAAACAGCGCAATGAATGTTTAATTAAGCTTAAATGACAGCCAATATCTTTCATCTTAGCACTCATATGTTCAACCCTACGAAAACAAAAGTATCATAATTAGTTTTTTTCTTCAGTATTTTCCCTGATGAAACAATCATAGTATTTCAATGATTTAATGATTATATTGTTTAAATCTAAGTTGAATTTAAAAGTATAGGCTTCACATCCTGGTTGCAATATCTGAATGTTAAAAGCACTCAGACCACCTCATCTTTTCCAGAATGTAAAATATTGCCATAATGTAGGAACGGCAATGTTTTGAATGCAGCATTAAACACAGCATAAGTGCCTGTCTCCCTGACAACCACTAGAGGCTCTTCTCCTGTGAGACTGAGTCAGACTCAGTTCTCAATCAAATTGACTTCCCTATGGAGAAGCATTGGATTGGCTGAGATAAACTACTCATAATAGTTTTATATTTTACAAAAATTGGAATAAACTTAAAAATAACTTGAAAACACAAATAGATCTGTCATTTATATAAATCTATTAATTTTTGTTTAGAGATAATATCATTACAAAGACAAGTTACCCAAAAATGGGAACACATTAAAGGAAAACCATGAAGCCAGGGTCATTTACTATAGAGTGAATTGTCAGGAATTCAAAGTGAATTCAAAGGATTAACATTTTGGGCCAGAAAAGTCAAACCGAAAGAGATTGGCTGTTTTGGCATAACATTTGAAATTCACTTTTAATTCTTGACATTTCACACTTTACAGATTTATTCGCTAAAGTAAGAACTATCGGATTTCAAAGGGAATATCAAATTTTAACCCCTTAAGGACACATAACATGTGTGACATGTCATGATTCCCTTTTATTCCAGAAGTTTGGTCCTTAAGGGGTTAAATAGCCAATCTGGACCAATTCTGCAAGTCAGAGATGCTTCTAGTTCAGCTACTTTGGCATGAAATTAGAAATTTACTTTAAATTCTTGACAATTCTCACTTTATTGAATAACGATGCTGGTGAAAAACCCAGAGAGAGAAGTAATTGATACTAGTTCTAAAGTGGTCATTGTCCAGATACAGTAATTGCTCGCTGCATTGTGTTAACTGTTTTCCTCCGAGTATGAATAAAAATACCTTTCTGTTGTCACTCGGATCCTTTCCTCACTGTTTGACTTGTCAAAGTGCTTTTTGTCATTGAAATACATTCCTACACAGCGCTCTTCAAAGTCATGAAGTGATTTTTGTTCCTCTTTGGTTAGAAAAAGTTCTGTAGACAAACAGATGTAAATCAGATCTAGAATGGACAATCACCAGCTACCATGGATTATGGCTTTAAGAATGATTTGGTCAGCTAAGGGTCTACACATGCTAAGACCTATATACAGGGCCAGATTAAGAGCCCAGTGGGCCTGGTGCTGACAATTATGACGGGCCTAATTACAGAATCATATCGACCAAAAACAGTAAAACACTCCAAAGCATCATGTATCTGATGGTGCTGGAGAGAAAGAAAACAGCAGCTATAAGAAAACACATACCCTAGGCTAATCTCTCTCTAATTTATGTTTTCATCTTTCAAGTAAATCCATAACCCCTAACAGCAGTATCCAGTCAGGCAGGAAGTCAATGGGCATGGTAAAAGGGTGTGCCACTGACACAAATCACGTAACCTGCCAAAAGGGGCAAACATGCCCAAAAAGAGGACATGTCTGCTCAAAGAATTAGAAGGCCAGCCTGGCATGAATGCATGTTAGGCTGCCTGTCAATCATGCAGCTGGCCAACTAAGGGCATACTATGCAGACAGCACCCTGAGCTTGGCATAAATGCATCTAATGATGCGCTCACTCAACGCTTTCTAAGGACTGTCCCCTAGCACTCGCTGGTCCACTTGTCTCCTTACCTTCTTACTAGCAGGCAGAAGATTCTGGTATATGGTCTGGGACAGAGAAAAGCTGTATGTAGTGAGTGTAGAATAAAGGGAACATGCCACAGTGTTAGAGAGACCAAAGTCACTCGGATCACTATAGGGTCAGGAACACAAACATGAATTCATGACCCTATAGTGTTAACACCACCATCTAGCCCCCCTGGGCCCCTCATGCCTCCATAAATATAGCAAAATCTTACTATATTCAAGCCTGAAGCTGTAACTCTGCATGCTGTTAGACTCATAAAAACAAGCAGTCTGCTGACATCATTAGAAGTGATCCAATCACAGTGCTTCCCCATAGGATTGGCTGAGACTGACAAAGAGGCAGATCAGGGTCAGAGCCAGCATGATTCAAACACAGCCCTGGCCAATCAGCATCTCCTTATATAGATGAATTTAATTAATGAATCTCTATGAGGAAAGTTCAGTGTCTGCATGCAGAGGGAGGAGACACTGAATGTTTGGATGCATTTTAGGCAACCATGACCCAGGAAGGATCTCTAACAGTCATCTAAGGAGTGGCCAGTGAAGTTATCACTAGGATGTAATGTAAACACTGCATTTTCTCTGAAAAGCAGTGTTTACAGCAAAAAGCCTGACGGTAATGATTCTACTCACCAGAACAAATTCAATAAGCTGTAGTTGTTCTGGTGACTATAGTGTCCCTTTAACTATATTCATTGTCAGCCAGTCCACACAAGTTTTGTTCCCATACATCCCTCTTAAGTTTCCATACTTAAGTAAGAGTATGTGAAAAGTAGTTAGGGTTGCCACCTTTCTTGGAAAAACATACCGGCCTTACTAATTTGCATAATTAAATATGTATGGGTGACATCACATGATGTAAATCACAAGGAGTGACATAAGAGAAAATGCTGTAAAATCACCAAAAAACTACTTAGTTTGATTCTGCTGTATAGATGGATTCCTCCCAGTGCCCCCATGTCTCCCAGTGCCCTCATGACTCAGTGCCCCCATGTGTCAATTACTCCAGGTCTCAGTGTTCCTATCTATCAGTGTCTCAATGCCCCATGTCTCCCAGTGTCTCTTAGTGTCTCAGTGTCTGCCATAATGTCTCCCAATGTCCCTTAGTGTCTCAGTGTATGTCTCCTTGCAGCCTTTCCCCCATCCCTTACTTCCCTGAGCTGTAGGCTGTATCTACAGGGTGAGAGTTGTTGTCTGGACTCTCTGTAGCTGCACCCCTGCAGATCAGTGAGTATAGATAGGCAGGGAGGGATATGCTCAAATACTGCGACCCCTACTGGCCAGTGCTGGTATTGCAGAGTAATCTCTTGTTTATACTGATAAAAATACCAACATTTGTATTGCCAGTATCACTGCAATATTGGCACCAGCCAGGCAGCCTCAAATACTGGCTGTGCCAATAAAATAAAAGCCAGGTGGAATCCCTAAGAGTAGTGTGTGGAAAAAAAAAATGTAAAAAAAAAAAAAAAAATTGTTTTTTTTTTAAATCAATGGGCCTGGAGCTGCAGCTCCATCAGCCCCTATGTTAATCCGGCCCTGCCTATATATGGGGAAGCCTCTAGGTACTATGATCAATGTAAGAGTCACAGTCCTCACCAGCTGCTGTGCCAGATGTTGTGTGTCACGGTTTATGAGAATCATAAATGTCAGCTTAATAAAGGAATTACATTTTGGGTAAAATAAAAAATCTAAAAAATACAAGTCAAAATAACATTTTTAAATATTTATTTTCATTTCTATACAGTTTACCAAACATTTAATGTTTTTGTTATACTTGGTTCATCTAACTCAAAAGTTCCTTAAAAGCATGTATTTAGGACTTTAAACCCTTAAAGACGAAGGATATTGTCCATGTTCTGAACCAAAACAAATTTGAGCTATATGTCTGTTCAACCATAATTTACCTCTTTCATTTTAAAGGAACCCTTTAGGGTCAGGAACAACAACATGTATGCTTGACCCTATAGTGTTAAAACCACCATCCAGCCCCCCTGAGCCTCCCTAAATATAGCAATATCTTACTTGTGCTCAAATCTGCAGCTGCTGGCTCTGCCTCCTGATCTGCCTGCTTAACTAACATCATGAGAAGTGGGTTTCTGAGCCAATCACAATGTTTTTCCACAGAATTGATTGAGACTGTCAAGGAGGCAGATCAGGGGCAAAGCCAGCACATCTCATATGAGGAAAGTTCAGTGTCTCCATGCAGCGGGAGGAGACACTGAATGGCAGTCACACTGGGCAACACTGCCCCAGGAAGCACTTCTAGTAGCCATCTAAGGAGTGGCCAGTGAAGTTATCCCTAGGCTGTAATGTAAACACTGCATTTCCTCTGAAAAGACAGTGTTTACAGCAAAATGCCTGAAGGGAATGATTCTACTCACCAGAACAAATTCAATAAGCTGTAGTTGCTCTGGTAACTATAATGTCCCTTTAAGTGCACTCAGGCTTATTATATATATAATTTTGTTCAGGAGAAATATATATTTTACTTCATATATTTATATATGAATAAAATCTAGAAAAGTGTGAGAAATTAAAAAATTTTATTTTGCAAGTTCTGCATGGCATTGTAATTGTGAATGTCATAATACTATTATTACCTTTTACTGCAATAAAACACTTATTCGTATGCTGTGATGTCCCACAAGTACAACAATACCCCCATGTACAGTTTTAATAAGGTTTTGAAAAATTACAGGGTTGAATAAAGAGCTTGCCCATTTACATTTTTACAAATTTAAATTTGCCAGATTTGTAAATTTGCAAAAGTAGGCAACAAAGGGTATTCACTATAGGGTATGTACAGTCTTTTTTTAGGTAACCACTTACAGGGGCGGACTGACCACTCAGGCACGAGACAGCCAGGGGCTTAGAGATCTCTCCAACTGGAACGGCAAAATAAAAAAAAAATCTCTTCCATTGATAGATTGTGGAGCCCCTGATGGAGCGCAGGGCCCCAGCAACCTACCGCTCTGCACATCCCCCCTCCCCTCATCCTCAAATGAGACCTGGCAGCATTACCTGCTCTCTCTCTCTGCCAGGTCTCCTGTTTCCTGTCCCAGGCGGCACTCTGAGTGATTTTCCTGGCACTGAAGAGTCCCTTTAATTCTTTCTATTCAGTTATCTTGTATATCTATCAACACACCTGTTTTGTTTGCGTACTTGTGGCTATTGCTTATGTTAATGGGTGGTTTGGCCATCAAATATTTCCCCCACATTCCCCCAGAGTGTATACGTGTGACTGCGTTGATGTGCTTGCGTGTGCGTTCATGACTAGGTTTTAGAATCCCACTAAAAGCAAGAAAAGATGAGGGGATGGGTCTGCGCCAATTTGTACACTGAGTATTGAGTCCAATAGGATCTATGTTATCGTGTCCAAAGTTCTATTTTTGGTGGTATCCAGAAGGTATCGATGTCGTGGAGAGTAATCCAAATATGTAAAAATAGCAGAGATCTTTCTTACAATTTGCAGAGCTTAATCCAGCTCTGGTGTGGATAGCTTACAGCGGTATTATCCCCGCTTACAGGATATACGGCAGGTGTCCTCTTCTTTGTAGTAACGGGTGGCCAAAGTTGGAAAAAAATTAAATAAAAACAGTAATGGTGCAGTATGTTCTACACTTATATAAAAAAATATATAAAATATGATAGATACACTCACATTCGGTAGAGCTTTGACTAGCTCTAGTTGGTTAGGCGTACAGCGGTATCATCCCCGCTTATAGGATATATGATGAGTGATCTTGACCGGAATATCAGGAGCTCGGAGAGAAGGTAAAACAACGATAGTGCTCTCAATAAAATCTTAATGATAAAATAAAATAATAAAATACACTCACAATGTATAGGGCAGACTAACTGCTCTATGTAACAGCATAGGTGGTATGATCCCCACCTAGAATTCTTGGAGTATAATATGCAGGACTTAAAAAATAATAAAAGAAGTATATAGTATAAAATGTATATAAAACGTTTATAAAATAGCCAGGTAACAAAAAAGATGATGGTTTAAACGTAAAAATGACCAAAATCTTTTTATTAACAATATATAAAACAGTAAATATATAAAACAGTAAAAAATATCCAAAAGATTTTGGTCAAAAATATCCAAACGCGTTTCGCCAGTATAAGGCTTTATCCATTGATAAAGCCTTATACTGGCGAAACGCATTTGGATATTTTTTACTGTTTTATATATTGTTAATAAAAAGATTTTGGTCATTTTTACGTTTAAACCATCATCTTTTTTTGTTACCTGGCTATTTTATAAACGTTTTATATACATTTTATACTATATACTTCTTTTATTATTTTTTAAGTCCTGCATATTATACTCCAAGAATGACCAAATTATAAAATAGCCAGGTAACAAAAAAGATGATGGTTTAAACGTAAAAATGACCAAAATCTTTTTATTAACAATATATAAAACTGTAAAAAATATCCAAACGCGTTTTGCCAGAATAAATCGAAACGCGTTTGGATATTTTTTACTGTTTTATATATTGTTAATAAAAAGATTTTGGTCATTTTTACGTTTAAACCATCATCTTTTTTGTTACCTGGCTATTTTATAAACGTTTTATATACATTTATATACATTGATAAAGCCTTATACTGGCCTGCATATTATACTCCAAGAATCATAGGTGGGGATCATACCACCTATGCTGTTACATAGAGCAGTTAGTCTGCCCTATACATTGTGAGTATATTTTATTATTTTATTTTATCATTAAGATTTTATTGAGAGCACTATCGTTGTTTTACCTTCCCTCCGAACTCCTGATATTCCGGTCAAGATCACTCATCATATATCCTATAAGCGGGGATGATACCGCTGTACGCCTAACCAACTAGAGCTAGTCAAAGCTCTACCGAATGTGAGTGTATCTATCATATTTTATATATTTTTTTATATAAATGTAGAACATACTGCACCATTACTGTTTTTATTTTATTTTTTTCCAACTTTGGCCACCCATTACTACAAAGAAGAGGACACCTGCCGTATATCCTGTAAGCGGGGATAATACTGCTGTAAGCTATCCACACCAGAGCTGGATTAAGCTCTGCAAATTGTAAGTAAGATCTCTTCTATTTTTACATATTTGGATTACTCTCCACGACATCGATACCTTCTGGATACCACCAAAAGTAGAACTTTGGACACGATAACATAGATCCTATTGGACTCAATACTCAGTGTACACATTGGCGCAGACCCATCCCCTTATCTGTTCTTGCTTTTACCATTGATTTCCAAGGACACTAGAGGGAGTCCTTGTTTGGGACTGCTGCCTTCCCGATTAGCGCTGACTCTACCCCTTGTTTTGGAATCCCACTACTGGATATATCCTCAAAGAAAATATTCTGCATGTGTTTTTGGGGTGTTTATGAAAAAATAGTTTGCAAAAGCTGCAGACCTGCTGTCTGCAGCCTTTGTAAGCCATTCCCTCTTTCTCTAACACAGATCTTTGGTCTATTTGCAGGGAGTCTTTCCAGTGCTTCTCAATGAGCTGTAATACTGTCTACATTCTAGCCCACACTTCAGCAAGCTAAAGTTCTATAAGTATCTCGAGTGTTCCTTTAAAGCAGCTCTGACCTAGCCGTTCCACCAAAGATGTGCCTGGCATCACCGTCCCACCCCATCCAATGTTTGGAGTTATGTAATCCTTACTTGTTACATGAGGCTTGGATCTTCTTTTCTGTGCAAATAACCAGCTGGTGAAGGAGGCCACGTAACTAATCAAACTTAGTGGTGGAGGAAATATAGGTTTGTTTTGATAAAGCATGACAAAATGATATCTCTGGAACTTCCAAAGCATGTCCGACATCGCTTTACCTTGCATATAGACATTACTAAAGCAAGAAACAAGAACAAAATGTGTTGTTAATCCATGTATGGGTCACCTATAGCTTTGTATACAGTGGGTTAGCATAGTCAGACATACGATATCATTTATACAGATAAGATAGCAGTGATAGATGTCAAAGGCAAATCTATAAATATGCTTTTAAAGGGGACCTTTCACTAACCAGGATTTTTACTTTTAAATGTAGCTATCCCCTACAGTTAACAAATATGTGTTTGTATGAGATCTGAAAAATGAAACTAAATTTCAAAATCCACACAGCTCTGGAATTTTCTGGAATTCAGGATCTCCTCTTGGCTCACTGTTAACCACTGTCCTTTTCTACCAACGGTGAATATCGCACATGGAGGTACTGCTTCTCCTCTCCGAATGCAATGTGTGCCAGGACTGAATTGTAATGTAATTGAATTGTAATGTCAAACAATTGCTAAATCTTTAATAGCATGTGCACACATTATACTAACACTTCCCCTACTGGTTCTGTAAATTGATTGAAAAACAATAAATTCATCAAATTATCATTAGCATAATGGCATGTTTCTGTCTGGCATCCAACAAGGAGCTCTTCAAACATTTTGTTTACAATAAGCTAGCTGTGAGGAAAGTACCTATTTGACTGATCTTTCTCCCTGGTATTAGGTATTGCAGAACATATTCCTCTGCCCTATTTACTTTGGAAGAAAATTTGAACAAGCTTCATGCCCCACTCCCCATCCCATAATCAAATACACATAATTCAATATCCATATGGATTATAATAGATTAAAAACATGCCTGTCATCACTGTACTTGGCGGTCCATAACCTTCACACTGTGATGTAATCTAAAAGCCCATGAAGGTGACAGTTTTTTAACCTTACGATATCTGTCTTTTAAGCTTGTTGTGACAAGACTGACATGTAAACCACAAGTTAGGCCCAGTTTTAAGACAATAAAGTGTTCTGTTTTGGTGGCGTTAAAAGCAGCAAAATTTGACATTTGGATTGTAAGCACTTTGTCAAAAGTCATTAGATGTTACTGAAGTTACCAACATTTGATTGTAAAGCATTCTATAATCTTTCAACATATCTAATTTAATGACTGAACATTTCCATAGAAGAAAGAAAGAATACATTACAAATTTTCAATCCAAAAATATATGGATGGACACTATTATATTACTTTTTAATACTCGTTTTTATATGTACTTACTTAAACAAGGCAATGAGAAGATTAACCAAAAGGATGTACTGTATAATCAAGTAAAATCCCTGGAGAAAAGGCACCAGCCATGTTCCAGGGCCACATAGTTCAGGAACGACAGACTCGTTGGCGCACACTTTGAAAAGGAGAAACACAAATTCATGTAGTGTAAACAAACAACTGTTAAAAATCAATGAAAGCTGAATTGCATTTAGAGAACCATATCTCAAGGTAAACATTGTGAGGAAAGATATATCGCATAGTATAGATGTCATTTAGATGCATTTTATAAAGGGTAATAAAAACTATTTCCCTTTGATCCCTTCTGATTATTAATCAATGTGTCATAGTGAATATTAGGTTATATATATTTATATTTGGCTTTTCTGTCATAATTATATTATTTAACCACAGCACCTGAAAATGATGTTTGTGTTTCTATACTAGTATTTTTCACACCTGTAGGATGCAATATGAGACAGGGGATACTATATCATCTTTAATACTTTTTTATCTCCCAATATTTCTGCAAATGATAAACAAATAAATGGGGAACTGATCTACAAAAGAAGGGGCCGAGTCTTTTTGTTGGTTTTTTTTTTTTTGTGTTAACAGCATGGTGACTATATTTTTACTTATATGTGACATTGCAATTAACTTTATCTGGGCTTGGAAACAAATACATGAAATTAATAAAAAAAAAAAAAAAAGTGTTTAAATCAGTGGTAGTCAACCTTTTTCTACTTACCATCCACTAATGCATCTTTTTGGTTGAAAAAATTTCCTTACCGCCCACCAGTTTTCGCGCAAGTGCGGAATATTTTTTAGAAAGGAGGGTGTTTTAAAAAAAATAAATGTACGTACATTTATCTTTTTATTTCTACTTAATGCATGTTTATAATGTTTTTAACTTTATAAAGTTTAATGAGAAAACAATAAAGTAAATTGAAATTACCTTTACTAGTGATTAATGAGATCCTTGAGGTTGATGCTGCAAGACTAAATATTTGATATCTGGTTCGATTTTCGTAAGGAACAAACGAAGGTCTCCTCTTTCGATGATATTTAGACGACTTCTCTGTTTGCGCATAATATGATTTTTCATCTGTGCGTCAGCTCTCCTCCTCTCCCTCCTCAATTCCCCTCCCCACCTTTTTTTTTTAAATTTTTTTTAAAAATTTTTTTAACCTTCCTTATAGCAATGCCCAGTAGGAAGGCTGAGCTAGGTATCCCACTTACTATTACTTACTATAGCCCACTATAACAGACAGGCACACATACATACATACAGACACACACACAAACACATACATACACACATACAGACATACAGGCACACACATACAGACACACAGACAGGCACACATACAGACATACACACACAAGACACATACATACAAACAGAATAACACAGACATGCATACAGACACACACAGACATGCATACAGACACACAGAAGACATACATACAAAGGCACATACACACAGACAGACACAAGACACACATACATACGACACACATACATACAAAGACACAACACGTACATACAAAGACAAGACACACATACACACACATACAAAGACACACACATACATAAAAAGACACATACACAAGACACACATACAGACACACACATACATACAAAGATATACACACACATACAGACACATACAGACAGACACATACAGACAGAAACATGCATACAGACAGACACATACAGACAAACACAGACACACAAACACATACAGACACACACATACAGACAAACGCATACAGACAGACACACGCACACACACAAGACATACATACAAAGACGCATACACAAACAAACACACTAAATATTTTAGTCACCCTCCTGTTTCCTACCTTTAAGGTGCAGGAGGGTGACTTTCCATGGGGTCCAGTGGTGGCTCAGGTGGATGGGTGTCAGAGTTCCCACTCTGACTCCCTGGTCTTCCTCCGGCGTGGCTCTCAGTGTTAGCTGGGAGGAGTGACGTGCAGTCACTTCCTCCCAGCTCGGTGATGTAATCACAGGGGGCCGGGTCGCGCTGTTAAACTAGGTGGCCCAGCGCTGACCGGGCCCCCTTACAATCCACATCCATCGGGTGGCCCTGACAGCATGGGCCACCCGATGGAACCCTCCATATGCGGCCCCGGTGGTTTGCCGCGCAGGCCGGGGACGCAAATGGTGATGGCGGTACCCGGTCGCAGGGGTACCGCCGGCTTGCATCCGCCCGCCCGGTCTCTCAAAATTAGAAAATCCCTACCGCACACCTGGAATCCTGAAACGCCCACTAGTGGGCGGTAGCGACCAGGTTGACGACCCATGGTTTAAATGAACAGAATTATATTTTCTAGGTACTCCTTAACAACAAATATGAAATAGTTATTTGAGCAAACAAGAAACCTGATTTATTTTATTATAATTATTATAGAATCAATTTTTTCCCCCATATTTTGAAAGTCACTTCAAATTGAGTTTCTTGCTTTGTTTTTTATCATCAATTATTATTATTATTGGCATTCATATAGCGCCAACATATTCCGCAGCGCTTTACAAAATTATAAAATGGCGAAATGTTACAATAAATTAGACAATTACAAAATGTTACAGGAACAATAGGTTGATGAGGACCTTGCTCAAACAGACTTACAATCTCGAGGATATGGGGTTTAAAAACACAATAGGAAGTGGGCAGGGTTGGGTGGTGTGGGGGCGGACTGTCGAACTGACGAGCAGCTCCTATAAAACACCAGATTTGTCCCAAAATTTGCCAACTCGCCCAATTACTTTGCAAACTAGAATGGTGAAATACACCAGCATTATTTTAATGCTGGCTTGTAATCAATCGCACTTTGAATGTGGGGACACCGGTGCTTTGGACCTGCCCCCTGCATTGGCTCCAGCCTGGAAGTCAAAGCTAGAGGCCTGCTACATGCTCCAGATGTCGGAACTGGACGGTCGAAATACACCAAAGGAGCCTGGTTACCGGAAAGACCAAAGTGACTTCTGCCACTGCTTTGCTCCCCTACCAGCTGGTGGGGGTTATCCTGGCCTCCTCTTTAACATTTATTACTTGCCGTACCTGTCTGCGAGTGAACCACCTCTCCTAACATAGCTTACTCATCTCACCTATTCAAGCTTCCTCGATACTCTAATGCTCACCTGAGGAATGGAGCGGTGGAATCTGTGCACACATGCCGCATGGCCTAGTTTACCTTCGCTATGGTGACCTTGGGGGCTGCTGGTCATGGCTGGTCATGGCTCTGAGGCTGTGCCGGGCCAAGAAAGTGGAGCCTCTGCATCTAGATTTTGAGGGGGGCTTGGCAAAAATAGTTTCTGCCACTGTGAGCCCTGATGAATGGTGCCAGCCCTGTGTGGCTGGAGACGGGAGAGACATACAAGGCATCCATCCTGCCCTGCGGGAGTTCTTGCAGCATGGTAGAGGTGCAGGAAGAGGCTGCTCTGTGCTGCACTAGCATGCCTTTGGGTGCCAACTATGCTGGAGGTTTCTCTCAAATGGCAGTGATTATATTAAAAGGTCTGCATGGACATACTATACACAGCAGAACAACTACATTAAACTGCAGTTGTTCTGGTGACTATATTGTCCCTTTAAGCTTAACTTTGTCTCTGCAGTTTCTAGAGTTTTGTGACTGTCAAAAAAAAATAACAACAACAAAAAAAGAAATACCTTTTAATTTCTTGAAAATTCTCTAGCTAGGAATTAATTTGCCCGCATTTTGTCAAATATGCTATAAACCAATATCCCAAATCCTGAAGTGACATTTGTAAAGACTTTTTAAATCCAATAAATAAAAGTATTTTTGATGTGTTGCTTGTTTTTAAACATTTTGTCCTTTATTCACCAACTTTCAGCAACAAAAAGAATTATGTGAATATCAAATTGGCTCACAAAAAGAGCAGATACATGTAAAAATTAGTAATTCAAAATATCAGGACACATAATTTGAAGATTAATATTGTTTTTAAATGTATTTTTAGTTGTTGTTTGATAAACCCATAAATTCACACAATTTATAATAAGTTGAAAATTCTACAAAACATGTAAAATGCAAGCTAACTTGAGAGCATGTTTATCTGCAAAAAAAAAATAATCTACTTCTATAATTTGTAATACGTACCATCTATCTCATATGCAAACATTTCACCGTAAGTCATCCAATATGGCCGAAAAACCACTTCTTTTGCTGTATACCAATTAGGTGGCTCTCGAGGATTGAGGATTGCCCTCCGTGGGACACCAAAGGCAAATATCACAATGCCCATAATCACAATGATCGAAAACATTTTAGTTAACTATAACAAACAAGAAAAATATATATATAAACTTGATTTTTTTTAATTAGTTCACAGGGTATATAAACACATTCTGCTTTTTTACTTAATTAAAATCATAATATTATTTTCTTGGCTTATTCCAGTGTTATGCCTGAATGTAGGAGAGTTTATATAGAAAGAACTATGGAAGGAAAGCACACGTGATGTTGTAAAAAAAAATTACAAGCAATGATAGTAATTTACCTTTCAAACTGTGAACAGTATAGTTCAAAATACACATTAGAACTACTTTAGCAAGTTGGCTGATCACAGGTTAAAAATATCCAGTAACGTGTTCTTTTAAAAGAGAAGTCTAGGCACCATAACCATAACTGGCCATATTTGGCCAAAATTCCAAACTTGAGAGAAATTGATGTCACTAATTCTAAATAACTAAAAATTCCACATTAGTGCAATTACAAAATAATGTCACCATACACATGCCTAGGATCCATGTAAGTGTTAAACTATTAGAAAACTATTTGATTTCTTACAATGGGACGTTACCAGGGGACTCCTGGCACCATAGCCACTACAGCTGGCTAAAGTTGATATGCTTCTTAGACTGCTGCTTTAAGATGCTATTTCATTCAAGTATTTGCTCTGCACATATTTCTTCTTAACTACATCATAGTACTACATTTATAAAGGCAATAAAAAGTTTTGGCAGTTAAAAAGCAAATGAGAAAAATATAATAAAATGAAATTACTGACACTATATTTTCTGCAGAACATTAACTTTTATGTATTTTTTTTATTTTTTTTTACTACTAGTTGGTTACTACGTGGCCACAAACTATAAGTCAATGATACGCTAGCAATTGAGAAGAGTTTGATGTTTTGATGTGCTACTGATTTACCAAATGTTATTACAGGGCAGTACAAAACTGTTTTTTTTCTTCTTACAATAAAATAAAAAATACTTACCATCTTACCAATCATTAGAACGTAAGGGCCAGCATCTTGATTCACATTTAGAATATCCAGTAACCTCACAAACCAAAATATAATATTGAGACAGTAAATTATTCTTCCAGCAATAAAGATAGAATTAGCATACAGATCGTTCTGATTTGCCAACTGGATGGTGCTCAGTCTTAGACCAAATCCAATAAGAAAAATTATTATTGCAAAAGAGTCATTGATGTTCATGTAGCTGTTTAACCACAATTTCAGCTTCTGAGTGGTTTTTCCAGCTTCCGACATGACAATCTGAAATATGAATCAATATCAGAGTTTGAGATATAAATGCAGATTTATGTCAAATCAATCAATATACTACACAGAACATTAAACTGTTACATACTGTAGATTACTTATTATAAGTCACTATTTATAGGCCATTTGGACTATTCTCAGTGGAATTAAAAACACATTATTCAGGGGGATATAATGTTTAATTAGTGGGGTAATAGCTTTTTGATCCAAGGAGAGATCTAACTGTCATTCTGGTCAAGAAGGATTTTTATTCCAAGCTTGTTGCAAAAGTTGAAAGAGCTTCAAACTGGGAACAGCAAAAAAAAATGTGAGAAAGGCTGAACTTGATGTCTCTTTTCAGCTATGTAACTAGCTATGACACTGATTTTACAAGATCTTGTAAGATCATAGTCCTATGTCTGTAGTCACCATCACGGTGGATGGAAGACAGACACTATGTGTGGGTCCCGAGATTCCTCTTCTGTTTTGGCGCCCAGTTTTGATACAAGGTATGTTGAATTTATTGATTGCCTGTGCCTTTTTTCCCGTCCTACTGTTTCCCCAGCAGGGTGTTGTCCCAGGGATACTGCCAGACCAGTATAAACTAGCTGCCCTGTCCCTCTTCAATCTCCCATTTGGTTCTCAGCCCTTACTATTGTCTGGCCCCACCTTACCATGCACTATAGTGCTCTATTCACCCTACTGAATGTAAATGAGGCTGTTGGGGGCATACATATGTGTGCTGTGTTCATTAAAGGTAGTTGTTGTTTTAGCCTTCACCAAGTGTTGTCTGGTGTTTGTGAAAAGTGCTCTGATTACTGCTCTGCTGATGGAAAGGGTGTCCAGGGTTATAATCCTAGTAACCTGGTCCAGGGTGGAGAAGGCCCTTAAAGATCCCATTCAAGCCTCGGCGACTGGATCTGAAGTGCTCCAGGGTCCCTGATATCTACGAGGAAGCGAACTTGGCGGAGGTACTCGGTCAGAGTACTGGAGCTCCATCACATTTGGTGGCAGCTGCAGGATCGACTTCCTCCTTGCAGGATACCTCTGGAACACCTTGGGATATCTGATGGAAAACCAGTACGGGAGTTTCTCATTGGAAGAGGTTAAGGAATCAGGGTTCCTGGAAGATGCACTAAGGAAACTATCCCTGTTTCGGAAAAACCATACCAGCAGAGATAGTGCTTCAGATTATGGCAATGGCTGCAAGAGCAACCATAGCATTGAATTCCAGAGTCGACTGTGGGAGGCACTTAACCTGCTCGACAGATCGGTTTCAGAGAAGTAGCTGAGGAATCTGGGGATCCACACATAGTGCCTGTCTTCTATCCGCAGTGATGGTGACTACCGTCACAAGTCCATCTTAAAATAGATCGAATATTTTTAAGTTTAACAATAAAAATACAGAAATATTAAAGGATCACTCCGAGCGCCATAACCACTACAGATTACCATCAGCTGTTGCATGATCTGAAAGTACCAACAGCCTGGAATATAAGTTGAATGTTGGGTTGTTGGAGGCTAGTCCTTGTGTTCGATGAAGCATGTTGGGGTTTCTGCTCACTCTGTGTTGACTCTGTTTTGGGGAGCATGGTGACAGTCCCCAGACCTGTGTGCTGAGAGTTGAATCACTTGGACTTATCAGCCAAAAGCATCTTTGTAAAGAATTGACTCCTGCCTGGAGGAAGGAGCACTCAGACGAGGTGATATCTACTTGTTTAGAGGGTAGAAGTGAAGACATTACCTTGAAGAATTGTAGTAGTGGTTTCTGGTGCCAGCGGACAGGGAAAGACAACATATCTGGAAAGGTCTTTATACCAGGCTGAGGGCCATTCTACTCTTTTCCTGTTACAGCGTTCACTCATGCTCTCTCCACTCACTCACAAGATAAAGCTCCCTTTCCTTTTAGCACTCTATATATCTGTTGCACTAAAGTGATCTGATAGTAACCCTAATTGAGACAAGTAATATGATAACATATTAGATCAATATTTATGCCAGCATGCAGGGTTGATGGCTGCAAGATGGGCAGACACAGAGTGTCACCATAGAAGCAAATGAGTGCAACTGTGACAACAATGACATAGGTTCACCATCACTGACCTACTGCAGAGATAAAATATAATTAATTATTCATTAACTATGCACCTCATGGATTTTCTCCAAACCCGTAGTAAAGATGACAGAGATCACGATCCATTCCTGAACTGATGGCATAACCTGCATTTCAGTCAGGATAATATACGAATAAAGCATCAGGAACCCCAGGTAGACCATCTAAAGAAACAAAAATCATGATCATGATAGTTTAGTTAGACAATTAATCTGAAAAACTTTATGTTAGTTAAGGAAACAGAGTTGTTTCATGGACGTATGTACATAATTGCAATAGATAAATTTGCTTAGTCTGCAATATCATGCCAGAAAAGCTTTATAGATTCATACAAAGATCAATCACCCAAGAAGTGATTTTAGGCATTTAGTGGATAACACCTCTTCAGTACCTTTAGATCTATATAGCTCATAAAAAGTGTTTACATTCTCATATACTACTATTTTTATAATTTTAGTACATTTCAAATGATATAATGTCTCACTTACTGTATTAAACCAGAATTTCACAATCGGCGCGTGGTAAAAAGCATAGAATGTCCGTACAAGCGAAACGTGTCTACGTTTTCTTTCATGCCTCAGTCCAGAGGATTTTTCTTGAAGACCATCAAAAGTTTTAATCTCATTAAACACATCCTGGAACAAACATTCAAATATACATAACATAAAACTTTACATAAACAGAGTATTGATCAACTGATGCACTGCACACAAAAAATACACAAATAAATAATTATGCTCTCAATAATATATGCATGTGTATTGTTTAGGGTTTGGCAATGTATGCAAAGATTGTAGTAGAGTAGCTCCATCAATTTGTAAGACACATTTTTGAGCAGCAATAGGATTAAGATCAAAATTACATAAAGTTTTTAAGTGAAACTGAAAAAGTGTTGCATATAATGTTAAGACATTAATAGTAAATATGTTGTTACAGGGCTCCCCTTTGATGTATCCAATCTGTGTGCATAGAATGAATGCCAAATAATGGGAGATGCCACCAAGTCAAAACTGGCTAACCGATACATGGCTCACTGGCCAAATGCCTGGTTGTAGATCACCTTTGTTTGGAGTAACTACGAACACATTAATAAGAAAAGAAATGCAAAAATCAGATAGCTTTCCTGTTCATGTTATGTTGCCAACATAACAGCACACGCATGGATATATATATATATATATCTCCTAGTGTATGTTACTATTTATAATACTGCAATAATTAACTGGTAATGCAAGAACAAAACATCGTTTCCAGTTTCGCCGATGAAGCATGCAAGAATGCATTGCATTGACTGCTGGCGTATACTATTCTTGCACACAAAGTTGACTGGACATATGCAAATATGTCATTATCTCCACTTTATCTGCATTGTTCAAAAAAATAATTTGATAACTAGCATTAGGTTATTTTCCTACGCCAGGATAATATATCTATAGAGCCCATCATTATACATGTGGTCAGGCCCTATTAACTGCATGAAAGTAGCTTTTACATAGACTCACCGTTATTATTCCTTCTTCTGAGTATGTAACCACCTCTTTTTCATCTACTATCATCTGGTGGGCATCCTGAGACTGTGGGATGTGAGACATTTGTTCCTTGGTTTTGTATCCCAACAATGGAATAACTGGCGGGAACCAAAGACCTAACATCACCTGCAAAATGTTAAAATACAGCAGCAAATTTGCTTTTAAATGAATATATTTTTTCATATTTACTCAGTACTTGCAATTTAAGAAGATATGATTTATTTCTTATACTGCTGAGAGCATGAGCTAAGGCTGAGCACATATATGGGGGACTCATTCACTCATTCACAAATGAAAATTTTACCATTGTTGAAAACCAGCAATGTACATTCATCCCTCACTAAATGAACCCCATTGTGGCAGTACAATAATGCTACAATAACAGAAAACTATGCATGTTTATTGCTTTGCAATTAGAGATGTCAACCTCAGCCTTCCAATCAGTAGTACACTAAGAGTCAGTCAATGATGCTCATCTACAAAAGGATAACAGAATAACACCTATAAAATAGTGGGAAAGCACTCAGTGCGGGTGAAAAAACAAATAGGTAAATTACCCCTATTCATTCTCTCTATATAGATAAAGACTCCACAAAGTCTTCGAAGCAAAATACAACTAATACCAAAAAAAGGGTTATCTACAATACAGAATATAACAAAGAAACAAGGTGAGGGAGATTCCTCTTTTAGTCACATAAACAATAAAATAACATGAAAAAAAATAAAAAAAAGGCAAACTCTAACACACTATAAATAGCCCTACGCGTTTTGTTTATTTGCATGAACTTCCTCAGGGTAAAATAAGTGACAGATCCTTTCCTTGTGTTGTCCTAATCCTAATGCTGGATTTTCAAGTTTTTAACTTGTTCCAAATGCTTAGCCGTTAGCCAATCTGCGTGGAGATCAAGCAGCTGTGATGTATTGTCAGGAAACTGAGTTCCGACTTGCGTCTCAAGCCTCGTCTTCGAGTTTCTAATGCATTCCACATTCAAGCCGATGCGTAATATCCGCTTCTTGTTATGCGTTCCACCGGGATTTATGCGTTCCATCACCAATATCATAGTCCAGCTAAAATATGCGGCTTAAAAAATCAAGCTGGGAGCTTCGTTCCTTCTTTACCACAAGACTTAACTTTAATGTGCCTGAATACTGCCCACATCTTGTAAGTACAATTTGTATTCAACAGTTTTATGGTTATTGGAAAGTCTGCACTATTATTTCTTTTTCCCTTCCGTATGCACTGAATTTGTCACGAAGATCTTCTACAACTATAAGTGATATGCCTTCAATCAATTTGGGTTTGTGAGTGCATTTCTTAGACTTACACCTCACCCCATTTCTTTGTACAATATTATTCTATGTTTCTTTGTTATATTCTGTATTGTAGATAACCCTTTTTTGGGTATTGGTTGTATAATGATGCTCATCTACAGGATACAATTATAATTTTATGTCAAGACACGGAGGCTCATATTTCTTAACCCTTTCTTTACTGTCCACTAATAGCAGAAAAGAACACAAACAGAAAAAAATAGAACATATACAGTGAGACACCAGCCAATCCCCATCCAAGTCCCAGTATAACAGCAAGCACCGCCTCTAAACCTTCCTCTTTCTTTGCTGCTCCACAGTCAAGATAAGTACCAGAATTTTTACTCTTAGCATTATCTGTCTTTAATTGGATTTTATATGCTTTGGTTATTTTCATAGTTGATTCTATTTTGTTATTTTACTTAATTATACTACTTTATTTGGCTTTTCGTTAATGTTATTTACCTTTGATACACAAAATACCAAGTAGATAAGCTAGCGCAGACCAAATTACGAAAAACCAGTCGTAGGTTAATATGCAGCACCAACAGAATACCCAGGTAATATGGTACAAGCAAGCCTTAAAACAGAGAAAGTGCTAGTGCGCAAGTGTATATATACCAAGACACCTTAAAAGTGAAAAAGTGACTTTAAGATGTATATACAATTGAGAGAATTATAATCCCTCACAAAAACCTTACATGTCAAATATTTGAGAGATCAATACTTATAGCCTGTCAATAGGCATCACTGGTCTCTATGACCTGGGAGAAAAAACAAAAAATAAAAAAGGGGGGGAGACAAAGAAAGCACTCCTAGTGCAATAAAATGAATAAAATCAGTAAAAACCAAATGTCTCTTTAAGAAAACAACTCACAAGTTGGGAGTGGTATGAGCCCCACTCCTGGCTATCTCGCCCATGGAGACGTGACCACGTGTTCGGCTTACACGGAAGTGTTCTGACACATCCACCGGCGAGACACACCAGCTCCAGAACGAGGAGGACTGTTTACCTGCAAATCCCTGCAAGGCATCCAGCTTCATTTGGTGCAGTGAGCTGGCGGTGGACATTATTTTAATTTTCTGATTGAAGTGTGTTTTATGCAATCAATACATTTTGTTATCTGACACTTGGTCACAAGAGCTTGTCTTGGATCCCACGTACCCAAGGGGCTGATCCTCCCTGGGCGAGATAACCAGGAGTGGGGCTCATACCACTCCCAACTCGCCAGAGCTGAGAACAGACAGGTTTACCAGGAAGAACTCTGTGGCTGGGTGTAGAGGGCTATCTGCATTGCAGGCAGTGTTAATACCTCCCTGTCTATTGAATGGCGTAAAGCCAATCTCTTTAAAATAAAGCCCAAATTACCCAATCTTGCCCTCACGAGGTGGGCAAGGATGCCCAAGGCCTCTTGTTTAAGGACTCCTTTATAAAAGACTTGGGGCATTTTAATGGGGCTTTTACCGAGGGTATTTCAGAGGTAGGTCTCTACCAGGGCCCGCAGTTTCAGGGGTCGTCTGTCCAGCCATTACTACTACAACTCCCATGGCTCGGGACGAGGCTCCTATACCCAGCGAATGCCCTATCAGGAAGTGAGAGGCGGGTCCCCCTTCTTCCCTTCACGTGGAAAACCATGGTGGTCCTGAAGCTTCAGATGGAACTCCGTTTCCAGATGCCCTTATGGTAAGCTTACATCTACCTTATGTTTCTTCTCAGGTTTGTGTAGGGGCAGACTCCGTCATGCTTGGGTTCTGGCCACCATTCGGGGTTTCCACATAGAGTTGGTCGGTACTCCTTGCCACATCCCTCTACGTCGCCCGATCTCATTCTCCCTATGAGATCACGGGTTGATAAACATAGAATTGTTGGCCCTCCACGAGAGAGGGGCGATCGAACTAGCACCCACATCCCCTGCCGGGGTCCTCAGCAACATTTTCTTGGTGGAGAAGAAAGGCGGGCAGATGCGTCCCGTTATCAATCTCCGTCCCCTCAATGTCTTGGTGCGCTACCGCCACTTCAAGATCGAGGGCATCCACCTTCTGCGGGATCTACTCCTTCGTGATGACTGGAAGGTGAAACTGGATCTGAAGGACGTGTACTTGACGGTCTTAGTGGCCAAGACGTCCAGAGACTGATTGTGTTTCCTTTGAAAAGACGACACTTGGTGCTTTACATGTCTTACTTTTGGGCTCTCTTCGGCACCTTAGTGCTTCACAAAACTGCTGCGCCCGGCCATGGCTTGGTTACGCAGTCGGGGCATGCATCTGACCGTCTACATGGATGATATCCTGATCATGGCACAGGATCGCTCTGTCCTCCACAGGCACCTGCACTGGACGATAGACCTCTTCTCTCATCTGGGTTTCCTCCTCAACTGGGAGAAGTCCTGCCTGACTCCTTCGAGATGCATGGAGTTCCTTGGTTTCATCATAGACTCTGGAGCCGAGTCACTGAGCCTTCCAATGTCCAAGAGTCGGACCATCCACAAGGAATAACACCGCGCACTGGTGCACCCTCAGATCATGCTATGCCATCTGGCATGGATCATTGGCCTGCTGGCATACTCAATCCAAGCGGTGTTCCCGGCTCCTCTTCATTACCGTGCCCTCTAGCGACTGAAGATTGCACACCTCCACAAAGGCGCCTCCTACGCAGACATGGTCTTTCTGGACACCGAGGCGTAAGACAAATTGACTTGGTGGATCCACAACCTCTCTGCTTAGAATGGCAAGGCCATCTTCGGTTCCCTACCGAAGTTCACCATGGACTCGGACGCAAGTCTCCATGGCTGGGGTGTCCATTACAATGGTGTGACTACAGGGGGATGTTGGTCAGAGGATGAAGCCCGACTCCACATCAACGCTCTGGAGCTCCTAGCCGATTCCTTTGTGATTCGGCGTTTCACGAACGGGACTGCCAGCACATGCATCCTGCTGCACATGGACAACATCTCGCCAGTCCGTTATGTCAATCACATGGCATGCAGTCTGCAACTTTGGCTTGCCTGGTGAAGGACTTTTGGCCAGGGATTTGATGGTCCAGGCAGAGTACCTCCCGGGACTCCACAACATTCACACGGACTGGAGTTCACGCTATCTTTCGGACAGCAGCGACTGGAGATTGGACGTGGGGGTGTTCTCCGCTACCTCATCTCTCTGGGGTCCTTTTGCCATTGACCTATTTGCGGCCTTTCTCAACACCCAATTGTCACGGTTCTACAGCTGGCGCCCGGACCCGACTGCGAAAGCAGTGGATGCTTTCCTGCAAGACTGGAACAGCTCGCTCCAATATGCCTTCCCTCCATTTGCCATGATCCCTCGGTTGCTACTCCAGGTTTGCCACCAACAGGCCGAATTGATCCTGCTGGCCCCGTTTTGGGCTGCTGGAGCTGGCAGTGGATTTACCCAGGTTGTTGCCGTCTTACCTGGACCTTCTTCTGGATCCGACAGGCCTACGGCATCTGCTTCTGCTTGATGGATCCCTCCTGCTTCTTGTGTGGTGAATTTCGGGGGTCCCTGGGATGTCCAAGGGGTTTTGGATGCAACTAGACAGCTCCTGGCGGATGCATGGGCTCCCGGTAGTAGACAGTCATATGGTACCGCTTGGCGAGCTTGGGCTTGCTGGTGCCTGGCTAGGAACATGGATCCCATTTCAGCACCTGTGACTGCAATCCTTCAATTCCTTACATCGTTGTTTGAGGCTGCCCATGCGTATCGCACGATTAATTTGTACAGGTCGGCTATTTCTTCGGCTCATAACGGTTTTGACGGTTGTCCCGCGGGCCTACACCCCTTAGTGTGCCGATTGCTTTGGGGATCCCAACTGTCGAGCCCTCCTAGACCTCGTTACTCCTCCACTCAGGATGTCTCCTGTATCTTGTCTCTTTTCAGTTCCTGACCTCATAAAATGGACCTTTCCTTACAACAATTGTCAGCCAAGTTGGTCTCATGCCCTGGACTAGGATGCACGGTCCTTCACTCCGGACGGGGTGACCTTTAACATCTCCAGACGTACTAAGACTGCTATTCAGTTGGTAGCGTATCCGGCTTTTCCTGCTTCTCCGGCATTGTGACCTGTTTCTTGTATGCTCGAATATGAGCTTCGGACCAGTGCAATCTCTGCAACTATTTCTCTCGATTCACCAACCATTTTCTCCTGTTTCAAGTACTACTTTGGATCGCTGGGTGAAGTGGGTGATGTCACAGGCTGGTGTGCGTCAGGATTACAGAATGATCCAGCACGTAGAATTGTATAACACAGAGGACTGATAGGTAACGTATACCGGACCTTAGAATGGCCGGACTAACGTACCAAAGAATAGTCAGGAATAGCCGAGGTCAAAGGAAACAGAAAGAGACACAACGATAAGGAAAAGCCAGGAGTCAGGGATGCCAGAAAAAAGGGAAGTCAAAAACAATGCCAAAGTCAAATAACCAGAATTACCAAAATCAATAACGCGCTCTCGGACAACCACAAGGGAAACCACGACAGGGCACTGAGCAGAATGAGAACTGGGCCTAAATACCCCTCCTCTAGATCTGATAGGCTGTAACCGGCCTTTGACCCCAAAGAAGTTAACAGGTTACCATTTGCATAATTGCTGCTCAGCATTAATCCTTCTGTGGATTTGGTTGCTGCTCGGCACAATTTTTCCTGTGTGGACAGTAAATGTCATTAACCACATTTTTATAAGCGGATGAATACGTGACAGTGTGGGCACGTCCGTTTTTGGCACCCACTCTTCCCGGGGGGGAGTCAGCCACGTCTATAGTGGCTTCAGGTGCACGTCTGGAAGACTTGATGAGGATGGCAGACTGGTCGCATGAAGCCACATTTCGCAAATCTTATTTTCACATTTTTATAAGCGGATGAATACGTGACAGTGTGGACACGTCCGTTTTTGGCACCCACTCTTCCCGGGGGGAGTCAACCACGTCTATAGTGGCTTCAGGTGCACGTCTGGAAGACTTGACGAGGATGGCAGACTGGTCGCGTGAAGCCACATTTCGCAAATCTTATTTTCAGCTGGTCCCTCGCGTTATTTCGTCAGTTGTTGGTCAGCTTTAAACTTGCAATATGAGCCTCTGTGTCTTGAGATAAAATTACAAGATTTTGCTATTTCATGACGAAAAGTCAGGATTTTATTAAGACACGGAGGCTCCTATTATGCTGCACTCTTTCTTTATTTTCCCTCAGCAGCAAATAATTTTTTTTTTAAACATAACCAGTAGTAACAGTAAACAGTCTGAGAGGAATATTCTCTTAGCAACAGGAACAGCCAATCGGATTCCACTCTCCAGCATAATAGGCTCTGTCAACTAATCTGATTCCTCTTTCTTTGCTGCTCCCTCAGTTAAGTAACATCAGGTCCCACGGTTTCTTAACTGTGAGATCATTTTTTACATGTAATATTACTGTGATTTTCAGTTTAACTGTTATTTAATACTACTAATATTATCTAGTATTAGTTAACTATCAGTGGGAATATTATTTCCTATTATTTAATTATTTTGGTTAAATATTTCCTGTTTTAACAGTTCTATATAGTCCTTACAATTGTATTTTTAATATATATTTGTGCCCTTCCTTGGTTCCCTTGACCCCCTGAGCCCAGTACTATTAACTGAGCTCGGGGACGTCTGCAGGAACCACTGATACTCTGTCACGGCGCTTTCGCGCCCTTCCTACCAGTTATCCGTCCGATCGCCATCTTGCTGAAGTCAAGTGCGCGCACTTTCTTCAGTGTACCCATTCGTCTAATTTAATTCGAAGGCTTAGATACACTCATTCGTTAGTTTATGTTCGGGTGTTTTTACGCAAATGCACTTGTAACCTAGCGTTCGTTTACACGAACCCCTCTGCTCTCTCCCATTTCGGGAATTTTGCCGCTTACGGCGGCCATATACTCAGGAGCCTCATTCGACAGTTTGGTTTCGGATGGTAATCTTAGAAAGGTGTTTGTCCACACGAACGCTTCTGCTCTCTCCCCTTTCGGGAATTTTGCCGCTCGCGTCGGCCATTTTATTGCCTTCCAGCGTCCTGAAGCTAGCACTGCCCCCCACAGACCGGAACTCAGAGTTGGGGGTTAGTGCTAGTGGTGGTCGGACGGCTCTCTGTTTCTCCTGTTATCATTTATCATTATCTGTGAGTAATAATAATAATAATTTTTGCTATCCACTTTAGATTCCCTCCTTTGGGTTACTCAACCCTCCTCCATAGGTTTTGTTCTCATAATACTAAGGAATAATCCTGTCAGTCAATAGCATAATTATTTTGCCTTCTGACAAAGATGCTCCCACACCCTCTGGGTCTAATACCCCCAACCAAGGTGGCTTTAAGGCTGATGTGGCTTTAAGGCATTAAGGCTGATGTCTGACTCGATATCACAGACATTTACGCATGCCTTGATTTAGGCACAAAAATCGGCTCAACCGACTGTTGCCCAGATTTTGCCTGTCACAACCCCTATGCAACCTCAGGCTGGCCGCAAGGCCTTGGCTAAGGTAAAACATTCCTCAATGTCACAGATGGACAGCCATACACCTGTCACAGATGGTGCGACTAATTTGCCACCACGCAAAAGAGCCACTAGCCGGGTAAAATCGGCTAAATTATGGAAAAGGGCAAAAGCCCAACTAGATTCTGAGTCGGATCTCAGTGATATTGAGGAGGAGGCTTATATGGATTTGGAAGATCCATCGGATCCTGAATCAGATAGCCTGGTCAAGAAATACGACGCCTCTTGAGACTGCAATCCGCTTCAGTCTGATATACATATTGTGGAGCATAAGGCCCAAGGGGACACGGATAAGATTTTGGACCACCATGGGGAACCCCTATTTGACCGCGATGAACTGCGTCACCCATGGTCAGCGGAGTGGTCCCCCTCGGAACATGTGGCCAGGTATATAGCGTCAAGAGTACGCAAGCCTTTAGATAAGGTGACGCGGAATAAACTACGGGCAGAATGCCCACGTCCCACGGTCCCAGATAATGCCTGCAGAACACCTGCAGTTGACCCAAAAATGACCCAGTTCTTGGGAAAGACAGGCTGGAAACCTAATAAAGGCTTAGACTTTGCCTTGCGCAACTGCCAAGATAAAGTCTTAGACATCTTGGGCCCAGCAAACAAGATATTTGAAGTGGTCCAAGACGACCAAGAGCTATATCGTGCCGCTATAAATGGATGGATGGATCCAACGGGTTATTTGCTTAATTGGCAATGCCAACACGGCGATGGCCACGGAGCGTCGCAAGGCAATATTATTAAAAATAGAACCTAAGCTGGTTAATATGGCTCTGAATGAGCCGGGCGCCCAAGCCAAAGGTCTCCTATTCGAAGACAATTTTCTCAAGGAGCTAGGCTCATTCGTACACACATTTACTGCCCTAGACAAAGCGCAATCAAACATGCGCAAATTGTTTCACCCCAAGGTTTTTGGTGGGGCCGGAAGAGCCAGGAGCTGTCTGTCCGGCTGTGTTAACAGGAGTTCATTTAGACAAAACTGAGGCTCCTATACAGGACGAGCTAGTTTCACAGAACACCACAACGCTCCGGCGTTCTTCCCACAGCGTGGGCGGCCATGGGTTGCTCGTGGACCATGAAATGCTCACTCAGGACGACGACCTTATGGTAAGTTCTCTCAATTTTCATTCTTCCCTATGGGCAGTGGGGGGCAGACTTCCGAAATTTTTTCCATACTTGGTCCCACATTTCATCAGATGCTTGGGTATTAAACACTGTAAAAGGGTATACCATAGATTTCCTGTCCCTACCAGTACAATATACCCCACCACGGGAAATGACTTTTTCCCTACAAGACAAAACCCTTGTCACCAAGGAGGTCTTGGATTTGGAACACAAACAAGCCGTCTCAGAAATCCCTATGGCCGTACCAGGCTATGTGAGCAACCTATTCCTGGTTGCCAAGAAAGGCGGAGGTTTCCGCCCAGTGATCAGTTTGAAACAACTCAACACTTACGTATCCTACAACCATTTCAAGATGGAAGGAATACACTGCCTCAGAGATCTTCTCCAACCATCAGACTGGATGTTGAAGTTAGATCTAAAAGACGCTTATCTTACAGTGCCAATTGCCCCGCAACACCAAGACTTTCAGCAATTCATATGGCAAGGAAGGAAGTGGAGATTCACTTGCCTTCCATTTGGACTATCCTCAGCCCCGTGGTGCTTCACCAAACTCATGAAGCCCGTGATAGCTCTATTGCAGAGTCGAGGAGTACGTCTCATAATTTACCTGGACGACAAGACCCATCTAAACTGGACTCAAACTCTATTACAGAAATGCAGCTTCCTCATCAATTGGGAAAAATCCATTTTGCCTCCCACACAACACATGGAGTTTTGGGGTCTCATCGTGGACTCTACGTTTCAGACCCTACATCTACCAACAACGAAACTGAACAATATAAAATAGGAAATCAAACGCACTCTGGCGACTCCCCAGCTTACCCTCAAACAGTTGGCGAGAGTGATTGGTCTCCTGGCGGCCTCCATACAAGCCATCTTCCCAGGCCCTCTCCATTATTGAGCGTTACAACATCTACAAGCTTCCCACTTGAGAGACGGGGTCTCCTACACAGATATGATCACTCTGAACTCGGAAGCGAAAGACATGGTGGCTTTCCCATATGGAAGCCTGGAATGGTCGCACCATTTTCGGCACCACACCAGATCTCATAATAGAATCCGACGCGAGTTTACACAGTTGGGGTGCTCGCTGTGGAAATGTATCTACAGGTGGCAGATGGTCCGACAGCGAATCTACACTCCACACCAATTGCCTGGAACTCCTGGCAGGATCCTTTGCAATCCGCAGCTTCTCACCAACTCAAGCACAATGCTCTATCCTTCTGAAGCTGGACAATATATCGGCAGTCCGATGTATCAACCATCTAGGGGGCAGCAAATCAAAGGTCCTGGCAAACATGGCACAAGATTTTTGGTAGTTCTGCCTGACTCAGGGCATCTCTGTCACAGCAGAATATATTCCGGGGCTCTGCAACACCACAGCAGATTGGTACTCACGACACCTCTGGGACCCCAGCGATTGGCAACTGGATCTTCCGAGATATCCAGTCGTTATGGGGCCCCATGGACAAAGATCTTTTCGCCTCCCGCTTGAATACACAACTTCCCAGATTTTTCAGCTGGAGAGCAGACCCAGCAGCACTGGCAACAGATGCGTACACCCAAGATTGGTCGTCCACAAGGAATTATGCCTTTCCACCGTTTGCATTGATTCCCCGCTGCCTACTGCAGTTACGACGTCAGATGGGAACTCTGGTATTTGTGGCACCATTATGGCCCTCCCAACCATGGTTTCCCCCCCTCTTAGACATGGCAATAGACATACCCCGCATTCTCCCACACTTCGAGTACCTGCTTCAGGACCCGGACGGATCCCCTCACCGCTGGTACAACAAGGCCTACTGCATCTAACAGTGTGGCTAATTTCAGAGGACCTTGGGCAATCGTAGGAGTTTCGAAATCAACTCTCCACCTTCTGGAGGGCGCATGGGCGCCCGGCATGAGACAGGCTTATAAGTCTTCATGGAGCAGATAGCGTGATTGGTGCCTGGAACGAGATTTGGATCCCATATCGGCTCCTCTGACTTCGATTCTCCAATTCCTAACTTCATTGTTTGAAGACGGCAAAGCCTATCGTACAGTGAACCTGTACCGATCGGCCATTTTGGCCGATAGGACACCACCCGCTGATATGTAGACTCCTACGCGGCATCAAATTTGCACGTCCCCCACTTCCACGATATTCGGTATTATGGTATCATCCTCAATTTTCTCGAATCATGGCCAGACAATGCACTTCTATACCTGAAACAACTGTCAGCCAAGCTGGCTATACTCCTCTGTCTCATATCCTGCAAGAGGGTCTCCGATGTCAGAGCCCTGGACATTACCGCACGTTTCTACACCCCGGAAGGGGTCACTTTCGATATATCTCGAAGAACGAAGACGTCATCAAAGAAAGTGTTATACCCAGCGTTCCCTGACAGGCTGCTCTTATGCCCGGTCAAATGCTTACAAACTTATGAATTTCGCACCTCCACACTACGAGACATAACGAAACACGAACTCTTCATGTCCTTCCAAAAACCACACCTACCAGTGTCTACTCCTACCCTGGCTCGATGTGTTCTTTGCTGCTATTGGTGGATTATGTCCCTAGCCGGCATTGACATCTCACTATTCTCACCTCACTCAGTACGAGGAGCGATGGCTTCCAGGGCCTCCTTGATTGGTTGTCGTCCTGAAAACATTTTGAAGGCGGCCGATTGGTCCTCAGAATCTACCTTTCGTGACTTTTACTTTAAACCCATTCAACACTTCGCGGGAACGGTAATCTCCCAGCTTTAAACCAGCATAATAGGAGCCTACGTGTCTTAATAAAATTCACAGATTTTACTATTAACATGACGTAAAGTCATGATTTTATTAGCGACACAGAGGCAAGTATTATCCCTCCTGCCCATCCCGTAGAAGGATGGAATATGGGTAAGTTGATTTCACGGTAAGTCCTGGTAGTCATGGAGTTTTTTCTGCAGGTTACGCTTGTCAATACTTCACTTAACCACAATGGCTTAGGAGAATTAAAATTATATTATGACGGTTATGATAAATGCGTACGCACAGTTTTATACTAGGATATTACCATATTTCTCCTTTCTTTCAGCCTAACCTACTTTAGATCGTTAGGGATATCCCCTTGTTACACGGCCCCTTTTTCGGTTGGATGGTTATACTGCTTCGGGATCACAAATAAAAAGGAATCAGATTGGTTGACAGAGCCTATTATGCTGGAGAGTGGAATCCGATTGGCTGTTCCTGTTGCTAAGAGGATATTCCTCTCAAACTGTTTACTGTTACTACTGGTTATGTTTAAAAAAATGTTTTCTTTGCTGCTGGGGGAAAATAAAGAAAGAGTGCAGCATAATACTCGCCTCCGTGTCGTTAATAAAATCATGACTTTACGTCATGTTAATAGTAAAGTCTGTGAATTTTATGAAAGACATGGAGACGAGTATTGTCCCACCCTTCTGCGTTCGTCTACCTTGTTTTATCCTCCCTGCTGAGTTTTTCTCTCATATAGGGATTCCAGAGTGCTGTAGGTATTACGTTGTATGCACTGTATTTGTTAAGTGGTTTTATGCTCACGTATGTCCTGGTTCGATGTATTCATGTTTTTTGTATGGTGGGTTTGCACTGATTGTAATACGACCGATTTGTGGGATTCATGTTTATTGGCATTTGCTATTTGGTTTTAGTACCGATTTAAGCGTTGGGCTTATCACAGCTTGATTCAGTGTTGCTTGATGGTCCTCACTTCTTCCCGGTGTGTTTCGCTTAAGATGACTGGATTCTGTTACCGTCTTGGGGTTTGTTTCCGGATGGGAAGTTCCATGGACTGGATTTCATTACCGTGTTTTCTGGATGTTGGGATTTTCTGTTGGTTCCTGTTTTATGTCTCTCCTTGTGATGAGTCGCATCTCCAAAGAAAAAGGAAGCTTTAGAGGCGGTGCTTCCTGTTATACTGGGACATGGATGGTGTCTCACTGTATATGTTCTATTTTTTCTATTTGTGTTCTTTGCTGCTATTGGTGGACACTGGACAGTAAAGAAAGGGTTAAACAATACTCGCTTCCGTGTCTTTCATAAAATCATGACTTTTCGTCATGAAATGGCAAAATCATGTAATTATCACTGAGTTAGAGGGCAATACAGATTTAAGTTTTACTGCATGCTGTCTATACCAGTAGTTCCCTAGCCAGTCCTCGTGGCGCATCAACAGTCCAGGATTTATGTATTTCCCTGTTTTATTCCAATCGAAATACTGATAAAACCTGTTGACTGTTGGTGGGCCTTGAGGACTGGTTTGGGAAGCGTATGTCTTTCATCAGAGACAGTCAGAGCTTAGATACAAACTGGCAAATACAGACTGGCATAAAGGGACAAGATAAGAAACCGTGAAAGACAGACAGTCAAAAAGAGGGTGGTTGATGGACTGGTAAAGATAGACCAGCATATATGGGATAATTCATAGAAAGACAGACAAAAAGGGGGAACTGACAAAGTTTGGGTGAGATATACATAAAATGTTATTGATGCTTTTCATCCTAGAACATTTTAAATAATATTACAATTTAATGTGTACCCACTCAGAACAGACACCTTGACTTAATTATTTCATCTGAAAACAAGTCAGAGTAGAATTTAATTCCAACGGGAAGTTAAATAAGCAATAAATGGGTCAGCTGTTTTTAATAAGACTGACTTTAATTGTGCTTCGTAGGCACATTTATGTGCATTTCTTAATATGCTTTATAATGCATATCTTTTAAAATTATATTTTTATGGCAGAGCCAAACAGCCGTGACTTACACTGTGCAGTGAGCAAAACAACTATAGCTTTTATAGTTTCTTAATAGTAATACTGTGTACCTTAATCCATGAATTCTTCCTGAGATTGAGTCTCCCCATCCATATATCAGATAGAAGCTTTTGAGTACATGTGTGTCCTACAAATGCTCGAAGTCTTCCAAAAACAGCTAGCTTAAGGCATGTAAAACTGCTCCAACTGCTAAGTTCATATGTTAGCAACTTCATTGCCATTCTTTCATTCTGTTTGTGGGCTTTGTCTAGAAGTTCTAATGCCAACTTTCCAAATTCTCTAGGAAAAGAAAAGTGCAAGAAATGAAGGTAAATTTATGTTTGCTAGTATATTTTTTGTGCAAGATATTGCAGAAGAACAAATATGAATTCATAATAAAATAAAATTGGAGATGAATAGTGTCTGGACTCCCATCTTCTTTTCTCATCGGCTGCCAAATACATGCAGAGGATTATGGGAAATGTAGAACAGCTAGATGTCTAAGGTTAAATACCTTTGGTTAAGTAAATAAATGTTAGTTCTAAGTGTGTTATAATACTTTGTAACATGTTATGTTTTAGCACAATGTTGACTTAAAAAATCCAAGATTGCAGTCTTTAAAAAAAGAAAAATTAATGTCATTACAGTCTATTTATTTTTAAATAAATTGTAAAGATAATCTTTTTTGTTTATTGATACCGATCATCATACTTAAAATCTAACTGATTTTCAAGTGAAGATAATAATGGATTTATGATATATTAACTTCTTCAAGAGATTTCTTTAGTTATATCAGGAGACACATACAGAGCATATCTGTAATAAACAGTGCAACAGAAATTCTCAAAGCACCATTACCACTACAGTCACGTAATTATGATGCTAGGACGCTTTATACCAGTCTGTCTTTGCCAGTTTGCATCTCGACTCTAAATATCTCTGATGAAATGCAAGTGAGGCACGAAACACGCAAATGTTGTGGTGCCTTCCCCCTGTTGTATAACTCCAGCCATGAATTTTAAATAAAGCAATAAAGATACTTAACTTTAAATTTATCCGCACATTTTGTTTTTTTTTTTACAGATTTTGTCAAACTGTTTTCAAGCATTTTGACAAAAACTGGATTTCAAGGCACCCAAAGTCTACTGCTCCGCTTGGGACATTACTCCAAATTAACTTCCGCTTTATATATCACAAACATTTGTAAAGAATATTCATAAACTGCAGGCTCACAGTGCAATAAAATGTTTTGAGCAATGGGGTATTTTAGAATTCGACCACATTATCCACATATGATTAACGGACAAAGGCCTTCAAATTTTTTCCTTTTAATTTTTAAAAGTTTATTACATTTAATGAAACTTAAAGGACCACTACAGTGCCAGGAAAACATACTTGTTTTCCTGGCTCTATAGGGTCCTTGGGCCCCCCTCACCCTCTGGGCCCCCCTCCCGCCGGGCTTTAGGGTAAGGAAGGGGTTAATCCCTGATCTTTTTTCCAGCGCCCGGCAGTGGGGACTCTCCTCCTCCTTTCCCGTCATCGGCTGAATGCGCATGCGCGGCATGAGCCGCGTGCGCATTCAGCCAGTCTCATAGGAAAGCATTTCTCAATGCTTTCCTATGGACGCTGGCGTCTTCTTACTGTGAAAATCACAGTGAGAAGCGTGGAAGCGCCTCTAGCGGCTGTCAATGAGACAGCCACTAGAGGCTGGATTAACCCTATTGTAAACATAGCAGTTTCTATGTTTACAGCAGGCAGGGTTAACCCTAGCTGGACCTGGCATGCAGACCACTTCATTAAGCTGAAGTGGTCTGGGTGCCTATAGTGGTCCTTTAATGATATTTCTAGTGATGCATATTGATTGTTTTGAGATAATTTCCCTTGTTTTAATGTTCTGGCTGAGCAGCCGTGTTGGATTAGATTCTATGGTTGTCTGACCCACTGCTGCACAACCTAACTGGCCTGCTGCTGTGATTGCTCTGTGTGAAACTGCAGCAGCAGACATGTTAGGTTGAGCAGCATTTGGTCAGATAACAGTGGAAACTAAATCAACATGCCTGCCCAGCCAGATAAAAGAAAGACACCTTTGTTACACTTGAACTAGAAATGTATTAACCTCTTATATGTAGAAATTAAATAAACAAAAGTGTAACCATAATATATTAATATAATATATGGTAACAAAAAACACAAGGACTAATTACATTTCGAGAAATTTTTAGGAAAAAAAATGTCTTTCATTAATCAAGGGTCCTGTTTTGTAAATTCATAGCACTTGTATTAACATGCCCATCAGATACCTATCTCTTTTGACTACAGCCCTGCAATAATTCTATTCATATTTTAACAAATGAAAGAATAGAATGATATGAGCGTCATCACTGGTATTGTAACAAAATTATTTCACAACCCCAACAAAAATTCTTTGCAATTACTTGGAATTTTCTTTAAGTTTCCGCCATGTATCGTCAGCAATGTCACAAAGGCGAGCTTCGTGATACATGGAAAGATAGAGTTTTCTGGCTACCAACACTTTGGCCAAGGAGTCTTCACCATGCTGCCATAAGAACAAAGCCATGGTCTGTCTGTTGGTTAACACAGCCCATACCAGGAGCTCATTAAAAGGATGAGGGAAAGGTTTTGTGATACGATCTTCATTTTCTACAATTCCCGAGGTTTTCTTGACTTCATTTGAATTATTAACCTGTAGGGAGAAAATATATTTTTTTTTTGAGGTTTCTTTTTTTTCTGTTGTGTTTTTTTGTTTTTTTCTTAAATCATAATCTTTTTTATCCTGGACACGACAACTTTTGTATTTCAATGTGCTTTATTCATTTAATGAATGTGCTTTGTGCTGAATTCCCTTTGATTAGACACGGTTTGATCTCAACATTGTACCATCAAAAAAAAAAAAACACTTGTCAATAAAGAATATTTTTTTCTGAATGTATGTGAAATAATTTACATGGGCATAATCTTCAGGTGTATTGAAGGGAATAACCATATATTAATTTATGATACATGGATTCTCTACCACAGTCTATGAGGTCATGCTACTGAGAGTGACTGGCAGGAGGAGGAGCACTGTGCACTGCAACCCCTGTACTAATGCGACATTAGGCTGCCACTTCTGCTGTTTTATGGTAGCACTGGAGCTGGCACACCCTAACTTAGTACTCAGTTGCCTACACTGTCGCCAATTTAGTTCACTATCTGCACTTAGTTTTCAGTTTGAAATAGCTTATCTGGTTGAAGGTCGTGATTATAATTTATCTTAGTAAATTATCAAAAATATTTTTACTTAACCCCTTAAGGACACATGACGGAAATATTCCGTCACGATTCCCATTCATTCCAGAAGCTGTGTCCTTAAGGGGTTAAATTTTGAAGTTTGTGTTTAAAAACAAAAATGGTTAGTTGATATTCTTATAAAAAAAAAAAATAGTTCAGCTATGTTTAATTTTAATGATGTATATATATTACCATTTTCATTGTTGAATTTTCAAAGTACTCCTTTTATACAAAAAAATATATACAAAATCCCTATTAGTCCTGTATGATTAACTTTCATTCAAGAAGTAGTTATTTTCCTCAACAAAAATTTTTTTTAAAAAGCTCAGGGGCACACCCTAATAAAATGAGCTGCACACATCTATGAATAGAGGGGCAAATGCTGGAAGGGATTACTTTTATACTTATTACATGGTTCATTTTGGGTGTGTTCTAACAATTAGTTGACTGTTATTATTTGTGTTTAAATAGCCGTTTCCTTTCTATGATACTGCGTAGGAATAAGTGCAATGTAGCATGAAATGTGACTGTTTTGTACTTAATTTTTAATGGATGCATTAATTATATGCATTTTTAACCAATAAAACAGTCAAATTAAACATCTTTTTATATTGTATTTTGATAGATTCATAACAGCTGCAGCTTCGATCTCTAGATATTAAAACCCACAAATGAATCATAATACACTGACACAAGTGCCATTATATTGTGTTGTGTTGTGGTTTGGTGAAGGGGGGGGGTAGGGGGGGGGATTTGAACATCAGTTTTTCCATAGAAACAAAAAAATTCTTGAGGAAAGTCTTTAGAACGTGTTCTCAAATTTGTGCAACTATGTGCAACTATATAGGTTATTTAATTGGATGCTCCAAGTACCATGCCATCATATGCCAATTGCCATGATTGATTCTGCAGTAATATAGTAATATAGTTATTGCATCTATAAGATAATGGCAGGCAATGGAGGGTGGTGGTAGTACCCCTCTGTTTTTATTGCAATAAAAAGAATCATTCATTAGCATAGTAAAGACTAAATTAATTTAATAGATTAATAGATTGTGCTCTACACAACTTTATTGCTGTCAACCTATATCCTCTTCAACCTATTGTTCCTGTAAGTTTTCTTGCAATTGTCCCATTTATAGTTAAATCCTCCCTCTCATAATATTATAAAGTGCTACAAATTTTGGTGCTATATAAATAGCAATAATAATAATAATAATTGCTAAATAGAAACACTGATGAGAATGTGAGCAACCAATCATGCAAGAATTTGAGGCATTTCTAAATAATTATATTTTCTCTGTATAGAATCCTGCACTGCTGATGTCACCTATTGGCTTTGCCTTGGGCCATCAGATTATGGATAAGTGCCAGGGGACTACAGACACAATATGAGATGAAACGGTTAAATTACCTACAGTGCCATTTAAGGTTGCAATAAATAAAACTGGGGGACGGGATTATTTTTATATTTAGTATCAATACAAAGAACAATACATACCTTTGGCTTGTATGGCTGGGCTGTTTGAATAAAGTGTTCGTGTCTTGTGTTTGAGGAATTTGGTGAAGAAATGGTAACGGCATTTCTAGATGATCGCTGTAAACAGCAGGAAATAAGGTTAAGTTAATGGCATGTGTATGTGTGTATGTATGTATAGACACACACACATCTTTCCTTTCAGTTATAGTGCAATCACACATGTACAATAAAGTCAGTATACATCAGGGAATAGTAATCATAAGTACATTCTAAAATATTTCTACACCTATATAAAGGCCAACTACGGAATAGACCTTCACCATGTAAGTGTCTCCTGTAGGTGTTTGATTCCAGTCAGAGCCACAGTTTTTGGATGGATTAATTCCAGAAATGTATAAGGTCTTTGTGGATGCTCTGTGATTCATAACATTGAAATAGGTAGGAGCTGCAGGGATAGGTTTAATTGTCCATCCATTATATCACATTTTCTCAACCTATGGTACATGTACCTCATGGGGTACTTCATACCATTTCAGTGTCAGTAGTATCTGAATGGGATATATTCATATTTACTTGGAACTGTTATTTATGAGAATGAGTTATCGGTAGGTTACATTAAAAAAAATCTATTTATAAATTGGAATAAAATATCTAAGTATTACAGATAGCAATAACAGTATAAGGGTATTTGTGCATACCTGTTGGAGTGATTTGTACATTGCTCTGAAGGGTTTCTTGGTGTAATTGCATCTAAAGGCTCCTCCCATCAGAAATTCAACTACAAGTCCAATATCCATAAGGGTGATTTTATATCCTGCAGGAAGTGTACCCTAGAATAAATTACACATTATCAGGCACTCAGATGTGACAGAGATACAACTGTAGAGCCATAATAAAACACACTATCTCACCCCAAACACACATATATATATATATATATATACTGCCAAACTTGGCCTGGATACCTGGTTCTACTATCACAGGATATTGCTCTGATGTCCTAATTCTTTGCTGACGCATGTCAAAGAATGCATCCGTGCAAAATTTAATTTAATAAAGTTGTGAACATACCAGAATGCAATGGAAGTGTTAATGCACAGGCAGAGAGCTAGTGGATGGACTAAAATATTACTGTTGATATGCTCATGCTGCACAGCAGGGCAATAACTTCAACTACATTTTAAAAGAATGAGTTTGGGAAAGATAATTTGATTTCTTCAAACAAAGCAATACATTGGTGGGTGAAGGTAAATGAAATGTGATGTACACCACCACTCTAGGACATGTTATCCTACTGGACTAGGTAGTGTGCCACAATGATGCATGTTGTTACCACGAACGTAAGGTGTCTACCTGAGAATAAATGTTATGCCTGGGCACTCTCACTCTCCCTACCTGTAATTATATGTATTATTTTAATAGATACTATATTTGTGTATTTAGACACATTAGGTAAGAAGGTATATGAGATGCTTTCAGTCTTTGAAAAAGCAAGCAGTAAATGCAGCTCCAGTTAGCAATACCAGAGTATTGGCAATACCAGAGTATGGCCACTGATAAAGCTACCTTTACTTTGCCCAGGACATACTTGAAAACGAGAGAAATCTCAATGTATCCATCCTGGTAAAATATTTTATAAATAAATAAACCAATAAATAAACAAGGTTCTTGTTCTACTCAGTCTAAGTGACTATTAAACATACTGGTAGGCAAAGAAAGAACTTACAAATTATATTGGCAGGTTATATAGTTACATAGCTGAAAAGAGATTTGCGTCCATCAAGTTCAGCCTTCCACACATTTGTTTTTTTGCTGTTGATCGAAAAGAAGGCGAAAAAACCCAGTTTGAAGCACTTCCAATTTTGCAACAAGCTAGGAAATAAATTCCTTCTTGACCCCAGAATGGCAGTCAGATTTATCCTTGGATCAAGCAGTTATTACCCTAAATTGAAAGATTATATCTTTGAATATTCTGTTTTTGCAAGTATCTAGTAGCTGTTTGAACATCTGTATGGACTCTGATAAAACCACTTCTTCAGGCAGAGAATTCCACATCCTGATTGTTCTTACAGTAAGAAAAACCTTTCCTTTGCCTTAGACGAAATCTTCTTTCTTCCAGTCTAAACGCATGACCTCGTGTCCTATGTAAAGTCCGGTTTGTGAATAGATTTCCACACAATGGTTTGTATTGGCCCCAAATATATTTGTATAATGTTATCATATCCCCTCTCAGGCAACATTTTTCTAAACTAAATAGGTTTAACCCCTTAAGAACCAAACTTCTGGAATAAAAGGGAATCATGACATGTCACACGTCACGTGTCCTTAAGGGGTTAAATTTGTTAACAGGTATAACTGTTGTTGTAGGACTAGGATTATCATTACACATGCAAGTACTCGCTCCATAAAAGAGGCAGAATAGCCATCCAATACTTCTGTAGCCATATATCTACCATCTTTTTGGAGACTTCATTTATAGTAGAATGTTAGAGATCATCATTTTATGTGCTATCAATAAATAATTGGAGCCCTATTATGGTCCAAACAGTGACCAGTAGTTTTTAAAAATAGGTGTCAAATTATGGACCATAGAACAACCCAAAGTGCACGTCGTGTCTCCAGGGGGTAGACCTGCATAGGACTTCCCCCATTGTTTTGGAGACCACAGGTAACTATAAATATATATTGTTCATCATTTTGTTGTATATTTGATATTAATTTGGAATAAAGTTGCGGTTCCTTTTGGCATTACTAAATATTTGTATATGCAGTTAGGTAAGGAAATATTTGGACACTAACACAATTTTCAGAATTTTGGCTCTGTATGACACTACAATGGATTTGAAATGAAATAACTGAGATGCAATTGAAATGCAGACTTTTAGCTTTAATTCAAGGGGTTGAACAAAAATATTGTCTGAAATGTTTAGGAATTGCAACCATTTTTATACACAGTTCCCTTATTTTAGAGGCTCAAATGTAATTGGGCAAATTAATACAATCATAAATAAAATGTAGAGTGGATTCCTCTCAAAAGGATACCAATTGGAAGTACTGGTGGTGAGAGAAGAATTATACAACAGTCGAGAATCCTTTGCAGGCAATGACTGCTTGAAATCTGGACCATATGGATATCAAAAAACACTGGGTTTCCTCCTTTGTGATGTTTTGCCAGACCTTTACTGCAGCGGTCTTCAGTTGTTGTTTGTTCTTGGATCTTTCTGCCTTAAGTTTTGTTTTTCAGCAGGTATAATGAAGCCCGGGGAACAGCTAAGCTAAGTGGAGTGGGCCTTGACTTAGCTAGAAGGCAGGCATTAGAATAGGGGGAGTGGATTAGGGAATTTGGGAAGGGGTGGCCTATAGCCACATAAATGGCGGCCATTTTTGGGAGAGCCCCCTTTTAATTTAATTCCCACTTACTTGTTGTCCCACCGTCTCTCCCTAGTATTGGGGTGTATCCCTTGTTTTGGTCACGGAGGCGGGGGATGGATAGGATAATTGGGTGTAGATTGGCTTGATAAGTGGAGGGAAGTTCAGGAGCAATAGTTATGTTTCCATTGATTTGGTAGGTTCGAGCTCGTCAGTAGCTCTGAACCTGGGTGTGTAGGGGTATCTCAGTATACCCTTACAAGTGGTTAAAGATGCCCTTGGTGGCTGTGGAAAAAGATGCCCTTGGTGGGGGTCATTGTCTGTAAATGTTTACATTGAAATTTGTTGGGCGTCAATGTCTTTAAGTTCATTGTTAAATGTTTTGTGTGCTCTCCTGTCCTGTTGATTCTCTCAAATAACTAGTTGTTTTTGGTTATGCAGCCTGTACAGCACCATCTGTTGGTTGTGACAATATTGAAACAGCCATATGCACTACCTGAATAGCAAGGCTCGTTAATTTGCATATTTAGGACTTGCACTTTAAAATTCAGGACCTCCGAAGGTGCACAACTTTGGAGATCGAGTACATCATAAACACTCCTGAACTCTAGCGGTGATTCAAGGAACTGTCAGACATAAGAGGCACTTAGGGGCCATCACATGAGAGTTGTGCTATATCATTTAGTAAGTGTATTCAGTGTGTCGGGGTGTGCCATGGTTTTATGCAATATTAATCTATGATCGGTTTTATGTTTTTCATGTAAAAAAACAGCTATCTTTTATATTGTAATAATACATTTGAACCAGTAACACCAAAAGGCTATGCTTATTGTATGAAAACATAGTTCACATGGTTTTATCCTATTTAAGTACACTCAGGGCCGGCGCGTCCTATAGGCGACTTAGGCAGTCGCCTAGTGCGCACCGGACCGGGGGCACTAGATTTAGGTGACCGGCAGGAGGGAAGCGCACAGCGCTCTCTCCTGCTGGAAACTCAATGTAGCGTGGCCAGGCGGGGCGAACCGCAGTACAGGAACTTCTGTTTCCTGTACCCGGCCACCGGCGGACTGACAGGAAATTCCTGTACTGCAGTCTGTGCCGCCCGGCCACGCTACATAGGTAGGAGGCACAAAAGGGAGGGAGGACCACCAAGGGGGGGGTGGGTTAGGGGGGAAGGATCACCAAAGGGGAGGGTAAGGACCACTGAGGTGGGGAAGAGGGAGAAAGGACCTCTAAAGGGTGGGGGAGGAGGGGAAAGCACCACTAAGGGGTGGGGAAAAGGGGAAAGGACTACTAAGGGGTGGGGGAGGAGGGGGAAGGACCACTAAGGGGAAGAAGGTTAAGACCAGGGGGACCACTAAGGGAGGAGGGGAAGGACCACTAAGGGGTTTGGGAGAGGGGGGAGGACCACTAAGGGGTTGGAGGGAGAGGATGACCACTAAGGGGAGGGAGGACCACTAAGGGGAGAGGGGAAGGACCACTAAGGGGTTTGGGAGAGGAGGAGGACCACTAAGGGGGTGGGGGAGAGGATGACCACTAAGGGGGGGGGAGAAGGGTGAGTGAGAAGACCACCAAGGGTGGACTGCAGAGGGACAGGAGGCCAAGGGAGAGCACTAAGGGACAGGAGGGCAGGAGAGAGCACTAAGGGACAGGAGGGGAGAACACTGAGGAACAGGAGGGAAGGAGGGATCACTAAATGACAGGAGGGGAGAGCACTCAGTCCCTATCCTACCCCACAAACCCTCTCTTTTACACTACACACATACACAATGCATCCACACACACAGAAATATACAATGCATCCCTACTCACACACAGACACACCAAAACACACAATGCATCCCTTACTCGCACACAGAAACAAAATGCATCTCTTAGACACACTCAATGCACCCCTTACAGACACACACTGCATTGAATTACATACACAGAAACACACCTTGCATCCCTTACACACACACATCCAGAAACATACACTGCATTCCTTACACACAAACAGACACTGCATCCCCTATACACACACTACATCCCTTACACAAATTGGTATCCCTATACACTACATTCCATACACATTACATCCTCTACAATAACACATAACACATCCCCTACACACATACACTCCACTCCCTGTGAGAGAACTCATAGGTGGGCCATGTAGGTGGATTTATGGGTGGACCTTGTAGGCATACTCACTGTATGGCTCCAAAAAATGGAACTGCTTCCTGTTCATTAATTGATGTGAGCACTGTTACAAACAGTCTCCAGAGAGCCTGTTTTAACACCAGACCTGTGGAGCCAAACTGCAGCCTGAGCCCATCATCATCCTCTTTTCCTCATCTGGTGGTAAGTAGGCAATCCAGTATATTATTAGTGGTACTTATACCTAATTTACCTCACATTGAAGGGCCCCTATAGTCACCAGAACCCTCTACAGTTTGATGTAGTGGTTCTGGTGTCTATAGCCTGTTCCTGTAGGCTTTTTAATGTAAACACACTGCCTTTTCAGATAAAAGACACTATGTGCAGCACTGACGTTGGCTTATATGGCAGATCATATGGGTGGGGCATTGCGATGTCACATGGTGGGCAGGACAAAATCCTTGCACCGACCCTGAGTACACTATTATGCTCCAACCTTGTTTGTTTATTTTTTTTATTCATAGCCTGTTTTGGAGATTACTGCTTGGTTTTGGCAGCAGATTTTGAGTGTCTTCTGTGGTTATGGTGCTTTTTTAACAAATAGCTTGTGGTTTTAGCCACATGTCTTTTAACACCTGTACAACCCCTAACAGATGTGATGTAAAAATAACAACTGAGCACTACTTTGTCTAAACTAAACATATCTAAATGCAACTATATCAGTTTCAAGGTGTAACCAGCTGTATATTATCCAAAACCCGGATGGATCAGTCATTACACCTAGCACCTCGATACTCTCATCATGCAAAAATCTGTTTTTAAAAATTCAAACGGATTACCTTCTTGACGTCCTGTATAAGGTGCAGTAAGGTGGTGTTTGCATGTTGTTTCTAACATTGAAAAAAAGAGAAACAAACATTAATCTTGTTTGATATTAATTTTATGTTCTTAGTAAGTTTAAATTATTATTATTATTATTATTATTATGCTATTTATAGAGCGCTGTCAAATTCCGCAGCGCTTTACATTGGGTGGACGAACAGACATGTAGTTGTAACCAGACAAGTTTGATGCACAGAAACAGAGGGGTTGAGGGCCCTGGTCAATGAGCTTACATGCTAGAGGGAGTGGGGTAAAATGACACAAAAAGGTAAGGATAGTATTAGACTAATGACAGTTGCAGAAGAGGAATCAGTTGGGAGCTATTAACAGTTTAATTGATACGCTTTTATCAACAGATATTTTTGTTAGCAATTCATTAGCTATTAAATTGTAGGAAATATGATGCATCTCGTTCATTAGCAGCATTAGACCAGCTAAGTAATAACGAGAAAATAGAAAGCATAAAATAGACTGCCTATTCCTATCCTGTGACAACAGGTTTACTCTCTCAAATGAATTTCCTCCAGGATTGTATTGCTAAGAATACATATACGATTCCCAATAAAGAGGCAGACAATTGCCCAGATCACCTAACTTGCAAAGACTTCTCATTGAACTGCATTGGGAAGCCTGTGATTGGACAGCTGCAAAACATTGCATCTAAGCCACTTCAAATCTTGGAAAGTATCAGAGATTTCTACTACATTTAAAATTTAAGTTTAAATCAACTTTAAAGTCAGAGTAGTCAAACAGAGTTGACTAAGATAATTTTTTGACCTTTTGAAATTTAAAATTAACTTCATTAATTAGTTCATTTTGTATTGGATTGGTTTATGCAGGGCTATCCAAGATGAAATGCTAGATCCTAAATGGATTTTAACTCTGTGATTGCATCTGTTTTAACTAATACAATGAATTATTATCAAAGCAGACTAGAATAAACATGTGTAACTTACTGTGTTATACAGTTCCTCCAGTCTGGGTATTGTAAGGAATCTGTGTAAGTTTACTCCATTTTCAATCAAAAGTTTGACAAATGCAACTCTGTTCATTATAAGCGCATCCAACATGGCTTGTTCCAAAGGCTCTGTCTGCAGAAAATAAATCATTCATTAATTTTTGACAATTTTATTTTTTATTATTTAATTGGATAGCCATGCTTGTTAGATGGCAAGTAGTGGGTCGTCTTATACTGCTTGTTACCTTAAGGAACAAATAATATAAAACAAATACATCATTTATAGTATGTAGTAAACATTCCCATTCTTCCAATTAGTGTTCCAGCATGTAATAGCATTCATATGTAGCATTGATAAATGGCATACATGGTACAAAAAATGTTACGTCACCTATGTGGACTAGATCGTTTATAATGAGGGCATGGAGTTACTTTATCTCTTGTACAGAGGGGATATTTCTGATATTTATATTTATGAACTGCCCTTGGTGGCATCAGTCTATGTTAGTAGTATGTGTTTTTGTGTAATGGCACAAATTAGCTAAAATTCAGGTGAGTTCGACCCACCCAAGCATGTTAACATTTTACCCATTATTGGTTTGTCTTTTATTTTGCATCCAAATAACAACATTCTGATCTTTAACCCCTTAAGGACCAAACTTCTGGAATAAAAGGGAATCATGACATGTCACACATGTCATGTGTCCTTAAGGGGTTAATATATGGCTGCTCATTGAATGATATATGCAGGGTTGGTGCTATTGCTAGGCAGACTAGGCAGCCACCTAGGGTGCACTGGCCCGGGGGGCGTAATATCCAGGGTCCGGGTGACTGGCAGGAGAAGAGTGCACAGTACAGTGCTTAGCCCACTGCTGTGCAAACTGAGGGTAGAGGATCTTCTGAACCCTTTACCTGGGAGCTACAAACAGCTTCCTGTCAAACCAGATAGCGGATACAGAAGGTTCTATCCGTGGTCCACTTGGCCACACTACAAAGAGGAGGCGAGCAGGCACGGAAGGGGAGTAAAGAGAAAGAAACCCATAATTGCCTAGAGATGTGGAAAGGGACAATGAGTGACACAGAGGGTTTGGGAAAGGGAAGGGGACAATGACACACAGAGGTATTTGGAGAGGGGAAAAAAAGAGACATGCAAAGGGGCTGGAGGAGAAGGGAGATTCAAAGAAACTGTAAGAGAAAGACACACAAAAAGTAGTGGGGAAAATAATAGAAACCATGTTAAAGGATAGAATTGTTCAACATCTAAAAACACATAGATTTCAAGATCAGACACAACATGGGTTTACTCCAGGGAGGTCATGCCAAACTAATCTTATTTTTTGTTTTGTTTGGGTAACTAAAATTATAGATCATGGTGGTGCAGTAGACATTGCTTACCTAGATTTCAGTAAGGCTTTTGACACTGTTGCAAAGAAGGCTTATCATTAAACTGCAATCTTTAAGTTTGGATTCCAATATTGTTGAATGGGTAAGGCAGTGGCTGAGTAACAGGCAACAGAGGGTTGTAGTTAATGGAATATATTCAAAGCTTGGACTTGTCACCAGTGGGGTACATCAGGGATCTGTTGTCTTTAATATTTTTATTAGGGATATTGCAGAAGGTCTTGATGGTAAGGTATGTCTTTTTGCTGATGATACTAAGATATGTAACAGGGTTGATGGTCCAGGAGGGATAAGCCAAATGGCAAATGATTTAGGTAAACTAGAAAAATGGTCAGAGCTGTGGCAACTGACATTTAATGTGGATAAGTACAAGATAATGCATCATGGATGCAAAATCCCAAGAGCAGAGTATACAATATTTGAGTCCTAACCTCAACATCTGAGGAAAGGGATTTAGGGGTAATTATTTCAGATGATTTAAAGGTAGGCATACTATGTAATAGAGCAGCAGGAAATGCTAGCAGAATGCATGGTTGCATAGGCAGTAGAAAGAGGGAAGTGCTCATGCCACTGTAGAGAACACTAGTGAGACTTCATTTGGAGTACTGTACGCAATACTGAAGACCATATTTTAAGAAGGATATTGATACTTTGGAGAGAGTTCTGAGAAGGGCTACAAAACTAGTTCATGAATTACAGGATAAAGCGTACAAGGAAAGGTTAAAGGATTTAACATTTAAATACATAAAGGGAATCAACACAGTAAAGGAGGAGACTATATTTAAAAGAAGAAAAACTACCACAACAAGAGGACATAGTCTTAAATTAGAGGGGCAAAGTTTTAAAAGTAATATCAGGAAGTATTACTTTACTGAGAGGGTATTGGATGCACGGAATAGCCTTCATTGGCGGATCCAGGGGGGGGGCAACGGGGCAATTGCCCCCCCGACATTCCCCCCTGCCGGCTAACGCAGGGCTGGCATTGCCCAAGTGCCAGCCCTGCAATGTGCCTGAGGACCGGGGAGGAAGATCAGAGATCAGAGATCTCCCTCCCCGGTCCGCAGGCACCGTGCTGACAGGCGGCGGGGGAGGGAGTGAGAGAGAGTACCCGGAGCTCAGTCTGCAGCTCCTCCGGGTCCTCCTCTCTCGAGATTTGGAGCGTTGCCGCGGTTACCACGGCAACACTCCAAATCTCGCGAGAGTGAACTCTAGCCCGGGAGCGTGGGCTAGAGTTCACTCTGACCACCTGACCACCAGGGAATCACCACTGGGACCACCAGGGAAATGTCCCCCCTACTCCTAAATAAAGGTAAGAAGGGAGGGGGGACACAGAATATTTATTTTATTAAATAAAATAAAAATAAATTATTTAAAAGCCACACTGCCCCCCCATTACACACACTGCCCCCACATTACACACACTGCCCCATTACACACACTGCCCCCTACACACCACACACTGCCCCCACACACACACACTGCCCCCCATACCACACACACTGCCCCCATTACACACACTGCCCCCATTACACACATCACCCCCATTACACACATTACTGCCCCCCATACACACACACTGCCCCCATTACACACACTGCCCCCCATTACACACACACACTGCCCCCATTACACACACACACTGCCCCACAACACTACACACACACCGCCCCACAAACACTGTCCCCATACACACACCGCCCCAAACACTGTCCCCATACACACACTGCCCCCATACACACACTGTCCCCCAAACACACACTGCCCCACAAACACTGTCCCCATACACACACCCCCATACACACACTGCCCCACAAACAATACACTGCCCCACAAACACTATCCCCATACACACACTGCCCCACAAACACTATCCCCATACACACACTGCCCCCCATACACACACTGCCCCACAAACACTGTCCCAATACACACACACTGCCCCACAAACACTGTCCCCATACACACACTGCCCCACAAACACTGTCCCTGACATACACTGCCGCACTCACACACTTCACCCTTAACACAGACCACTGCTCCTATACCCTATATCCCAGCAGACCCCAGGTAAGTTGTCAAACTGTTCTTAAACGGTATGACTACTTACTCTGGGGTGGAATCCTGGCACTACTGACACCATAACTACTACACAGAGCTGTAGTGGTTATTGTGCCTGGATTATTTATTTAAATAATCTACAAGTGCCCCTCCCGAGATCAGGCTCTGGATCCGCCACTGATAGCCTTACAGCTGAAGTGGTGGAGGTTAACACAGTGAATAAGTTTACGCATGCGTGGGATAGGCATAAAGCTATCCTAGCTATAAGATAAGGCCAGGGACTAATGAGAGTATTTAGAACATTGGGCAGACTATCTGCCGTCACATTCTGTGTTTCTATGTTAAAGAGTCTGGGGGTAGAGGCACAAAAATAGGTTGGGGAGAAAGAGACAAACAAAAAGGCTGAGAGAGGAAGAGACACACAAAGGGGCTAGAGGAGAAAAACACACACATAGGGGCTGGGGACAAGACACATAGAAGGGCTGGGGGGAAGAGACACAGAAGGGCTGGGGGAAGAGACACAAAGAGGGACTGGGGGGAAGAAACACACAGAGCGGCTGGGGGGAAGAAACACACCGAGTGGCTGAGGTGAAGAGACGCATATAGGGTCTGGGGATAAGAGACACATATAGGGGCTGGGAGTAAGACACATGTGAGGCTTGAGGTAAAAAAGACACACAAAGGGGCTGAGGCGTAAGGGACACACAGGGGACTAGGGTGAAAACACACAGAAGGGCTGGGAGCAAGAGACACACAAAGGGTCTGGGTGGGAAGAAACACATAGGGAGCTGATAGCTAAATTGATAGCTAAACTTAAAATATATTTACAGTTGTGTCACAGAGGACTTGTACCTGTGTCATCTAGCCAGTCACATTGCCCTTCATGGCTAATTGTCAATACACAAAAAAACAGGGGATTTACCCTGAATCTGATGCTGCAAATATATTAGTAAGAAGAAGAAGGGGTATGTGAAAATGGATGGCCCTCATAGTATTAAACATTCAACCTGCCTCTATCCACCATCAGTATTAGTATACAAACAGCAGTTGGTATCCTGAAAGGACATTCACAAACATCAGCCACACGTAACCCTAGTAAACAGTGGTTACATACTCGCCCCTGTTGTCCGTGGAGGAAAATATTATTTTTTGCTATGTCTACTCTGTTCCATGTGAGCGCAAGGACAAGTTGATCATTTGGAGATGTGTTGGTGCCTATGTAAAATAAAAGTTGAAATCAAAAATTATAATTGCACAATGTTAAAATATGGACTGACTTTTTCAAGACATTGGAAACCTGGCTATGTCAGAAACAATTGTTTGTTTACATCATACATCTACTTATAAAAAGATCTTCACAAAAATGTTCCCCTGTCATATGTACGTTGTAAAGAGATATGTCATACTATAGAGGTCCATCCTTACAATGAAGGTTTGTGCATGAACATCATATCTGATAACATGACACTGGGCGAACATGTGTTTTTCACCAGAAATATTTACCTTTCAATAGTGCTGTAAGGATTGCAACATCAATATCCTGGTGTTCTTCAGACCCCGTACGATATATAGTTATCTAGGAGACAGAAACCGTTATCAATTTAGAATCTAAGCTGCAATATGTATCACAGCAGAATGATATAAGCATCTTAGAAATTTAAAGTGGTTTTCAATAAGTTTTTTTTCCGGAAGGTAGTTCTACTAAAAGGGTAGGTGACAGTCAGGAAAATAGGAAGACTAAATGATGTTTAAATTGACGCTAAAAAGTTAAATGTAACAGGAAGACATCCTACTATGCCACACATTCATTACACTGTTTTTACACTGAGCGAGACAACCCATTTTATTTTTTTCCACTCTAAATTCCAGAATATAGAGTTCTAAATACTCACAAGGTTCTTGATTTTCATGCAAGCTAGTAAGGTCTGGAATAAATAAGTTGTGTCCTTCTGATTTAGGGTGAACATCCTCCTGATGGTAGCAATCAGCTCTGATTCTATGCCCTCTGGTAGACTCCTAAATAAGAAAATAAGCTTGTTTATTAATTCGAGCAACCTGCAGAGGGAACTTTATGTGTGACTGTTCCTAACCTAAAACACTAGCTTATATTATACTTTTATATTTTGGCTAGTTCAAAGTTCTTTGTTTACTTATATTTTACTAGGATACAATATGCATTTCAATGTACACAAAAAAGAGAAATTATCCCATAAATTGAGATACTATCCATTGTATGCTCTATGCAAACAAGTTGTTGAACAATCTACACATGGTTTGGCATGGGGCTTCAATGGACAGTGAACGGATATAATCCTGGATAATAAAGAAATCTGCTTGAATACAAAGTTTGAATAGCCAATAAATGATATAGTACACAGGCAAGCACACAGGATGAGGAATGTATTTCACTTGAAAAAGGGTTGTTCTAGTTTCTGTAAATTCTGTGATGTAGATAGATCTGGTAATGTATACAAATGTATCTATTTATTTTTTTCTGTGTGAAGAAAATACAAACAGGCTTGCAATGCCACAACAGCTATGGCAAGTTTTCAAAAGACATAAAAAGATAAATGCACCTTTTGTTCATTTTGGTATTAGAACCGCTACTTCAAGCAGTACGTAAAAATGGAGATGTCAGGGGAATACATATAGGGCAACGGGAATTAAAGGTTTCCGCTTTCGCGGATGATTTACTCTTTACACTCACTGATCCGACTACCACCCTTACAGAATTAGTGAACGAAGTGACCAAATATAGCTCAATGGCTAGTTTTAAGATTAACACAGAGAAATGCAAAATACTTAATTTCACGGTACAACAGGGGGAAGTGGAATGGCTGCAGAGGTAGTTTCAGTTCCAGTGGGCCCCTACATCGATAAAATACCTGGGTGTAAACATCCCAGCTAACCCTAGCACATTAAACGCATTGAATTTTCCCCGCCTGCTGAACGCCATACAGGCAGACCTACAGACATGGGATAAACCCACTCTTAGATGGATGGGAAGGGTCAATGCTATATCAAAGAATATACTCCCCCACATCCTGTGTCTCTTAACCCCTTAAGGACACAACTTCTGAAATAAAAGGGAATCATGGCGGAATATTTCCGTCATGTGTCCTTAAGGGGTTAATCACAATACCGATATGTCTTCCCAGGAGTTTCTTTAAAACCATTCAAACACTATTTACACGGTTCATCTGGGCAGGGAAAAGACTGCGTTTGGCTTATCGTATCATCACCCGCCCTAAACACCGGGAAGGCTTGGGACTTCCAAACATCCTCCACTACCAATACGCAGTACATATGAATAGAATTCTAGACTGGTCCATACAACCCCCCTCCAAACTTTGGCTTTACATTGAACAAGACTCTTCTCATACCCCTCTACAGGCCCTCCCTTGGGCAGTTTCAGAGTCTAGGAAGTACCCAATTCCCCAGCATCCAACCATTTCAGCAACACTTTCAGTGTGGTCCAAAATAGCCCACTTGCCTGAGATCTCTCCCACAATTTCACCAAGATATCCCATCTCCCACAACACCTTGTTCCCGGTAGGGTTAAAAGACCTTATACTACCCCTGACAACACATTTAGAGAGCGTACCATATATACCACTAGACAGTCTGTGGGGACCAGACAGGATTCGACCTCTATCAGATATGACAAACAGTATCATCCCTCTAGCACAGGCATTCCAATTTTTCCAGGCTCCACACTTCATCAAAACCCTGGACATCCCAGAGGGGGCTCTCAGGGCACATAAAGAGTTCAAAAGGTTATGCTCAGGCTCCTCAGTGGTTGCTAAGTCAACTTCACAATGTATTAAAATAATTCAGCCCCATCTTCATCAAGGGTTCCCATATTTCACCAAAAAATGGGGAGAACTACTTAGGGTTATCCATGGGGGGGAAGGAGTGGGAATCCATCTTCAGGGGGGTTTTCTATGCCCACTCAAGTGCCCGGTTGCAAGAAATTAATTACAAGTTGATTTCGTGATGATATCTCACGCTACGGGAAATTAATAGATTCCACCCAACCACATCCCTCCTTTGCTGGAGATGTGGAGAGACGACCGGTGACTTGTGCCATATTTAGTGTAAGTGTAAGGGGATAATGCCCTTTTGGGTACAGGTGGGGACCTCGGTACAGGTAATTACATGTATGAGCGTATCCCTTGAGATGGACAATATGCTACTCCTATAAATGGATACATCTTTAACAAAAATTCAAAAACTATTTGTTGTATTTTATGCTTACGGAAGCCAAGTCTGTAATAGCGAGCCTGTGGAAGGCGACCAAGACCCCAGGCTTAAAGGAATGGATAGCTAAAATGGAGCACTTTCGTACCTTGGAAGAACTCAGGTAGTCATCCCTGGGGAAACTGGCTCATTATACTAAGATATGGCATCCTTGGCTTTCCTATATGGGAGAGGGGACGAAGGATACACACAAAGGGAGCTTGGTTGTAGCTAGCTAAGGAAGATGACACCCTTTGCTTTACACTCTACTTTTTATTCTGTACCTCTTACTTTTTAATTTCATAAGTGTTGAGTGGACTACGTGTAACTAAACTGTATGACAAAGTACATAGTAGACAACCACACCTCCATTACAAGACATAGTTCAGCTGGACACCCGCATGGGGAATGAGCATATTAATATTTTCCTTGGTTACTCCTACAAAATTGACACACATAAGTATGGGAATAGAGTTTATAACATTGTATGCTCCTACAATGTATTGGGCAAAATGGTCCCCTAACTCTGGCAACGGGTGCAAAGAGAGAGAACATATGAGCCGGAGTGTACCCCTGAGCAATTCTCACTTGTATTCAGTGGAAAGTTTTGCAATCAGACGGTAGCTGGTCAGGAGTCTGTACTGTTTACCATTCACTCTTATTATAAACGTCTTCTCAGGCAATACCAGTCTAATAAACATGTGTGGAAAGGCATCATCTATTCATGTATAGGAACAGCTATATTGATTATTTGCAAATAGCCAAAACATGTAATGCTGTTACATTGTAAATACTGTGCTCAGCAAGTACAAGTTGAGATGTCTGCTCATTTCTATATTTGCCAAGTTGCTGTGAACCCATGTGTTTGATATTCTTCAATAAAAAGAAATTGAATAAAAAATTTAAAAAAGATAAATGCATGGTATTCGATAATACTGCACACTTTTATATTATAAAGCAGAATAAAATAAAACATGCTGAATGACTAGTAATTGTTCATTTAATCAATGTGTCAACTCCAATCAAAGTATTTCCTATATGTATAGACAGTATTTTGTTAGATACTTGTAAATTGTGTGGCAATTTCAGATTTATATAATAACTGACATTATACCCAGTTTACTGACCTATGTAACAAATGTAACTTACCATTGTGTGAAATATTCAACTATCTAAGAGTCAAATATTTTTAGCTTGCCTTTTATATAAAGATATCGATAGCTGGGATAAATGTATTGAATAATATTCTCCAAAAAACCTTATATCTAAAATTTCTAATCTAATAATCCCAGAGAAATCGAACATAAAAGCAAAATATATAAATAAATGGGAATGCAATATCAAATGTTCATTTTCCTTACAAATGTGGTATAAAGTTTGGTATACGACTAGGAAAGCCACACATTGTGTAAACGTACATGAACAATATTGTAAGTTAACTGATAGAAGGTATCTGCTACCCACTTGTATATCTAATTTTGATCAGAGCGTATCTAGAATATGTTGGAGATGTCTTAGAGAAGACAGTACTCAATTCCATATTTGGTGGAATGTCTAAACCTTGTCCAAATTAAAAATAAATTAGCAGTAATATTTACGACTATTTTAAACTAAAACTATGAGATAGCCCCTCAAACCTTTCTATTTCAGAACCGATGTACAAAATATTTATGTATAAACATACTTCTTGCTTTTAAGATATGTATATCCAGATATTGGGGAAAAAAACAGAGATTCGATCATGGCCTGGAATTCTAAATCAAATTCAACTTCAGGGTTGTTCAGAAAAAATATTGTTTTATTGGCAATGATTTAAAGGCTAAATTGTATGAAGAAATTTGGTCAAGATGGCATGGAAATTTACCGACAAGATGGATCCATCTTTTATAGAATAATATTCCAACATTAGCCACGTGAACTCTTTGGATGGCTCAAATTTAAAGGTGATAGACCCCAGGCAAATGGTGTGACTGGATGTTTGGAGTTTTTTTTTTGTTTCTATATTTCCTTGGGTTTTTTTTCTCCTTTGTGGTTTATTGATTGTATAATTATTGACAATTTGTTTGGATTAACAGGACTGTTTATTTGATGTCAATGAATAACTATGTAATAAAGATTTATACATTTTAAAAAAATAGTTCCACTCCAAAAGGCTCTGTGAGAGAGATGCGAGAGTCCAGGATACTATAAAGCATGGCTCCTTGATTTAGCCAGGTTTCTCATCAAGGGATATGAATCAAGGCCTCTTTGTTGTTCTTTAGCCTATGCCCACCAAGGGCAGGACATAGTCCCACAATATGGTGCTGTATATCGAGCCAAGAGTCAAACAATACCTTGATGGAAAGTCAGGCCCTGTGTCACTTTCTGCGTTCCCCATCATGCTTCAACCCACTTGGGAGTCCCCTGTCATGGCCTGTATGTGCCCGGCCCCAGTAAAGGTCTGTGCGACACTTTCCCCAGGCGTTGCCGATGTGGTCTATGCCGCCTGAGGTGGACCGCCCTAGCGGAGTGGCCACGCAGATGAGCAAGGTGGTAGGACTTGTGTGGCAGGCATGATGTACCTGTCTTGCAGTCTCTGCCAAAATTTTTAAAGAGGCTGACTAGCCGAAGCAGTACTCCGGTCCTCCCTTCCAGATGAATCAAGGGGCATGCAACCTCCGCCATTTTTAAAGCACTATTCTCAGTAGCTTTTTGAACCTTGGCATTGCTGCATGCCTCCTGTGGAGGGAAGAAGTCCTCACAGTGGAGACAGGGATCCCCCCACCGGTCCATGGGGGATGGTAGTGGGACTTCAGCTCCATGGTGTCACAAGTCAGTACACATTGGGCCAGGAGATTGGCCACCTCTCTCCTCCACAATGCACGCTAGGACTCACTCACAATCGGCAGAGATCTCCATGCAGACCATAGCAGATGACCGCTGGAGGCAACCCTGAGCCGGCCAGTTGATGCAGGATGCCTGGACTTCTCAGTCAGCTCAAGGTAGTTAGCCAAAGATACTGGCGACTGGACTAAATTGATAGAATCATATGGAGCACTTAGAAAACATGCACTATGTATTTCTAAGAAAATAAAATCAAACCTGAGAGAGAGAGAAAAAAGTTTCCTATGAAGTCACTCTAACAGTCTATAACAAAATGGTGAAGCCATTCTGGCTACACATATTGCAGTATCTTACTGCTCGATCACAGATATTTTCTTACCCACAGCTCTCAGTTTGTTCATAAACGTAGGCCAAAAGATCTGCAGCTCTCCCACTTCCCTCGAAGACAACAACTGGCACAGGAGGACTTTGCTGAAGATATTCCAAGACTGTGTAGATGCTGTTAGGGCCACCTTCAATTAAAAGAGCCACAAGAGGAACACGTGTGGCTGTCCCTAGAGGGGTGTTAGAACACATCAATATATATATATATATTTTATTTTTTTTAAGTATAGAACAAGTTTGAGAACATATAAAAAAAAAAATGTACCTCTATATTAGAGCAGCATACATTGGAAACATCTATTTTTATTGATTTGCATGTGTTTTGTAAGAGCTGGTTAAGAGACACCAAGTGGCATTTTTAAAAAGTATTGTGAATATAGCAGTGACAGAATTGTATTATTATTATTTAACTTAAAATCTCACTTGTATGAATTTGCTGTTGACTGATTTTCTTCTCCAATTCTCTTCGTATATGAATCTCCCCTCCGTGCTTCCCAACTGTCCCGTCATCCACCAGTAAGAAATGAGAATGGTGACTATTGAGAACATGGAGTTTGCTTAGTGGATTCTTCAAAGCTTGATACTGAGCCATAACCTGAACCAAAATAAATCTATAATCAGGGTTGTATGACTAGACAAGAGAAGGGCCATTTAGAGAAAGAGAAGTCTTACGTTTTGCCCAAGAAGATCATCTCTTCCTTCGATGACACCCCATGGGGCTATACCCACTGTACAAACTGTGTGGGTCATCCTGGAAGCCACTTCCTTTATGGAATCTCCTATCTCTGTTGCTACTCCTGTATTGAGAAAGAAAACTAGGTGTAAAGATCTCTAATAGAATTTTTCAGCGACTGTCATGACAATTTGGGATAATTTTCAGGCCATTTACATTGCAGGAAAATGTGTTGTCTGATTCCATTAAAAAACATTTAATGTGTTCCATTCAGGTAGTTTTAACTAGGCTTTATAGACCCGTATAACAGAGGGCCTACTATTGTCTATATTGTGTTCAATCAAAATAACTTTTACATAATTTCATGCATGGGACCCATTTAACATACAAGAGGACAGATATATTATTTTTAAATTTCTCACTGAACATGTTACTGCTCTTTAATCCATATATGGGTGGGAAAACCTCTCCTTAAACTTTTCTTACCAATTACAGTTTCTGTGCTGCAGGTATATTGGTTCCTGCAACACAAAGTCTCACAATATGGAACTTTCTCCATCTATTTATTTTAACAGTCCATTTAGTAAGGCATTAGGGATCTAAACATGGGTGTCTAAACGAGTATTGACTAGTGACATGAGGTAGGAAAAGTCAAAGTGTATGGAACCGTGAATCGTCTCCAAATTCCCAATCTATACTTGTCAATGAAGAGCAACAACTGCTGAAAGATCAAGCTTTTACACCCCTGTAAAGGTGTATGTAGGCACCAGCTATGATGCTATTTTCCTTCTACTGCATACTAACAGGAGAATAAAGATATCCTTGCTCCTCACCCGTGATGGCAGCCCCCAAATATCACTCCTAATCTAAATATTGGTATGGAATTCTTAAATAGACAAATAGTGCCTGAAGAGGTGAAGATGAGGACTATTGATATGTATAAATGCTATGAAATGCAATATCAAGACTTTCACTTACCAGTATTTATCCCTCCTGTTAGAATCCAAGCTCCCGTTGTTTCTGCTACCTTGATAAGACCCCTACAAAGTGCTTCTTTCATTGTGGGGTGCATCTCAAATTTGTGAGTTCCACCATGAACAGAGATAACCAGCTTTGGTATATTCATCCTCCAATAGTTCACCATGAGGTGGACTATGTCTTCAATTTTGCTGTCATCTGACAACCTGACATACTGATAGAACATTAGATGAACAGAATATAATAAAAAAAGAAACAGAGCTGTTGACATTCTGTCCAGAGAAAATCCTTACAAGGGGCAGAGGGACAACAGCACTGAAAAACACCCATAACCGCACTTCCCCAATACAGGGGATAATCCTAGTACAATAACCGCTTACGAGATAAAACAAAAAAAGACCCGAAGAGTGCTAAGACACTTCAGGAGTGTAAAGCAGTAAATTTTAAAACAACCTTTATTGACTAAAGTGGGTATGTAATGACTGACTCTATTATATACAATAGTACCCAAGGTTAGGAAGCCTTGAACCAATATATGCAAGGTAGCCACAGGCTGCCAGATAGAAAAGAGGTAGGCTGTCCACAGACACTTCAGACTACATGAAGTAAAAAAAAAATGAGATGGTATAACAAAGGTTATGTATATAATGTAGACATGCATTCTTTTGATAATGATTGCTACCTCTTGCAGCAATACCAGTAGAAAATGGTTATGAAATGTTTGGTTTACAATAGTGTTAAAAAAGAGACATGCAATAACAGCCGAAGCTCTACTGTTAGCAAATTAAAACAAGTGGAGCCTGAATATCTGTTCTATTATTTTCCCAAACTACATAAACATACAGTCGAGGTTCCACCTTTAGTGGGATATATCCATTCAAAGACAACCAATAGTTTGATTAAGATATTTCCCATTATCTTTTACCTTAGCTTTACAGCCTTGTGATCCACCCTGAAAAAGTATTGTGCCATAAGCATCTGTGGGACTCTTCACAGTGTGCCTCTCCACTGTCCAAGGTCCTAATTCCTGGTGGAGATTTGAACCCAGGTGTTCACTACAGGAGCTACTACCCAGATTACCAGTGTAATGTGAATGTTGTCGTATTAGCTGGCCGCAGCAGCACCTACCATTAAAAAATAAATACATAAATAAATTTTAAAAATAACTTCAACTCTATGGGGATCTTTAGATGGAGTCAGGGGGTACAATATAAAATCTTGTTATTATTGGTGGTGTCATGCCCCTTTCACTACTGAGCACTTTTTGATTGAAAAAATCTTAGCATAGCATTTATTTGAAGCAAGGGGTGCATAGCTAGCAAATGTCAACATATCATAAAACACAAACAAAAATGTGTATAGACTGATTTGCAGACAGACTTAAAAAGTTAAATTATGCATATTTACACAATTTGTATTTTTCAATTATTTATTCAATCTATAAATTATATTTCAGGAATAAAAAGCTTTAGACAGTATAGTTACCTTTATTGTACAATATCTCACATTAAGTCTAAAATGTTAGTATAAAACTAAAAGAAAATATTTTTCTCACATACAGTAGGTGTAACAAAAATAGATATATAAAAATGGTCAAATACCTTCCTTATTGGTATTTATAGGAGCTACCAGTACAGCTTACTAAAATAACTTACTAAAAGAAACAGAATGCAAAAAGAATGTGCATTTATGCATAATTTCCACACAGTAAATAAAGTTAAATCATATCTTTCTAAAATAAAAATGTATTTAAAACTGATATAACAATATTTACTCATTTCTCGAATGCTAATTTCCTCTCCCTGTGTATAGGAATTATATGACCCATTGAAACCTGTACTGTTTGAAAGCAGCAGGTGATCTTACTTTTTTCACAAACTGACAAGTATTAAATTAGTGAACCATAACTTCTGGCATAGAAACTAATTTTACTGCAGGTTGGTAATTATTCAAAGAGTATAAAATAGGGTAAGTGAGGATTTATGGGCTAAATTTCATACTGCAAAATACATGAAAATAAAACTTGTATATATACAGTATCTCACAAAAGTGAGTACACCCCTCACATTTTTGAAAATATTTTATTATATCTTTCCATGTGACAACACTGAAGAAATGACACTCTGCTACAATGTAAAGTAGTAAGTGTGTATAACAGTGTAAATTTGCTTGAAAACATTATAAAGCATTGCATTATTTCACATTCAGATTTTCACAATTGAGATTTATAGATATTTAAAACCATTTAATATGTTAAAATAGACCCTTTTTAAAGAAAAAAAACATATATATGTTGGTAACTAAGCACATTAGGACTGGATTTCCAATGAATTTAATTATGTCTTAAGCTAAGACGTTGTGGGAGGAAGAATAACCATTGTTTAAAGGACCACTATAGTGGCAGGAAAACAAAATCGTTTTCCTGGCACTATAGGGTCTTTAGGTCTCCCCCACCCGCTGGGCTGAAGGGATTAAACACTTACCTTTCTCCAGTGCCAGGCTCCCTCGGCACTAGGGAACTCTCTTCCCTCTTTTGACATCAGCACTGAATGCGCATGCGTGGCAAGAGCCACACGCGCATTCAATCGGTCAATAGGGAAGCATTTCTCAATGCTTTCCTATGGACGTCAGTGTCTTCTCATTGTGATTTTCACAGTGAGAAGTGCAGAAGTGCCTCTAGCGGTTGTCAATGAGACAGCCACTAGAGGCTGAATTAACCCTATGGTATACATAGCAGTTTCTCTGAAACTGCTATGTTTACAGCTGCAAGGTTAACCCTGGATGGACCTGGCGCCCAGACCACTTCATTGAGCTGAAGCGGTCTGGGTGCCTATAGTGGTCCTTCAAGTTCCAGTCACTCTCTGATAGACCCCCCATTTCTAGTTAAACCCTTTTACACTTGCTTTTGCAATGTTATAGATCTGATAAATATAATAATTTACATTTTTTGTTGTTGTTGTTTTTGTATTCTTACATCTTTTGGGTTTGTAATGTTGCCAGTAATATTTCTTTCTTAGAGCCCTTGGGGTAGGAATCAAAGAAAATCCAGGGGGACAGCATTTCATAATACATTAAACTATGCTGTTTTCTACACGGAAAATGATAAAGTATCACTAGGGAATCTATTAGTAGAATAAGATAACCAGCTCTATTAACATGTTGTGATATTCATATCTTTCTTAAACACTAAAACATATAATGTTAAAAAAACTTTAAGGGGGGATTTGCCACCCCCTTTTTAATACACCCATGTGTGGAGCCTATGGAATATAAATGTGACCCTTATACATGATCTGTCTGGTAAGAAAATACACTTAATGAACATGGCATTACCGGACAAGTCGCTGGCAAATCTGACATCCTGGAATGCACCTAAACAACAATTAGCAAATAAAAAAAAGAACATTTTAGTTTTTGAGAAAAAGGGATTAAAATATATAGTACCTACAAAGGACTGTCAGTCAAGTGTAAATTCAGCTATCAGTCATTTCAATGTGCTTATATTTCAACTTTTCTGTCGCTTTACCATTTTACTCCTTATAGACAAGCAACACTGACAATAATGTTTCAACAATAACAGTCTACATCAGACATCATTGCAATATTAATTAAACATTATACAGTTTAATTCTGACATTACTACTGTACAATTTTAAGTGTGAGGATTTTTAGTCCAGTTCTTACATTATTATAGTTCAGTTATTATTTATTATAGTGCAGATCAAAATTAATTGTTGCATAATTTTAGTGCTATTAAAGTTTACTTTTGACACCATTCAGGAACAATATCTTAAATTAGTTCTTAGATCAGAACTATACAAAATAATGTAAGGCATTCTCTGTCTCATATTATTGGTATTAAATTGTTCAGCCTGAATATCATTACACAGTATTTCTTACATCTCTACTGGATGCACAAAACACAAATTAAGTAGAATGACTTAAAGTAATGAGACAAGTAGATTAGTAATAATGATGATGGTATTATTCACCTTATGGAAATATTAGAGGTTTAGCAGAAGTTGGCCTAAGATTATTGCACAAAGGCACAAAGCCTACTCTCAACCCTCTACCCAAAACACAGTTAAAGAGTTTGGGATTTTGAGAATCTGCCTATTTACCTCAATTCCCTGAGAATCTAGCCATTTATTCTGAGATTCTGCCCAATGGCAACCTTCCAATAAGTTTGAGGAGTTGCCCAATTACCCCAAGAGAATATATTTTCCTGAGAACCTTCCCAATTATCCAGAGACATTGTGTAGTGCAGAAATAAGCCCACTCACCTAGAGAGGTAAAGTATATATCTTGTCATCTCGGGCCTTTGACCAAAGGTGGCAAAAGAGATAAGATACATCAAAGGGGGAAAGACATTAAGATATGAGGGCAGGGGTTTTGTAGAAGTTGAGGCAGGGGTTTTTGTTTAATTATTTTAGATTAATTTAATAAGAGATATGAAGTAGTTGCAATAAGGATTTTAATATATGTAAGAAAAGGTAGATCTCATTGAGCTGGTAATATAAAAAGTAGACTATGACAATAAACAATGTGGGCACCCCTACTGAAGAGAGACCGAAGCAGCAAGAGCATTTGCACAGCCCTTTGTTAACCATTATATAGTCAGCCAGTCAACTCAAGCTTTGTTACCCTGCATCCCTCCTCAGCTTCCATATTTATTACCCTCTGGTCAAAGCAAGAGAATATGAAGAGTAGTAAAAAAACAAAAAGAAAAAAAAACAACAATGGGCCTATTTCAGGAGCATGGGCCTGCATCTTCGGCTCAGTCAGCTCTATAGGACTCGTGATCAGAGTCAAGGGATGGGGTTCAGGCCCAACACAGCTAATAATTTCCAATTGGTCTCCAGCAGTTCATGAGTTCATAATGTACCTGTATTTTACCCTCCAGTTAGTGTTGAACTAGATCACCATGCTCGACAGGCCACTCTGGTGTGTAAGCAGGTATGCAGGGATACTGGTATTTACAGTTTGCCATCTCAGCAGGTTATCTTAGAACACTTAGAACAAATGTGCTTAATAAAGTGGAGTTGTAACTTGGAACTCATCATGGCACACCATGAGGGGCTGGTGCACCGCACTTCTTCCCAGGGTGCTACCAGATTCTCTGCGTTTTTCTGGCTGGAGAGAGCTCTGATCTCTTTAATGAGAGCATGGCTGTTGTTCAGCCGGGCCCCTGAATGCAACAGGCCCTCGGTCCATGAAGGATATGCTTGAGTCATTTGTCAGCCCCCAGGCTGATGTGTACTGTGACCCGGTATGTACCCAGTGTGGCCAGCCTCTTCTCCTGTGGGGCCCAGGAGCCGGTCACCTCAGGGCCCCCGGAGGCTGGCCCTGCTGTCACCGGGTGGGTTGGCCGGTGTGCGAGGAAGCACTGTCCCCTGAGTGCTCCCTCGCGCGCACCGCATTGATGCCGGAGGCAGAAGATGACATCATATTCCGGCTCTGGCATCATTACGCGGCGCGCGAGGGAGCTGAAGAGGGAGCACTCGGGGGAAAGTGCTCCCTCGCACACCTGCCAGCCTGCCTGCCCGCCCAGTGACCGGCCACCCAGCAACACCACTGGACCCGAGGGAAGCCCCTCAGCACTCCCAAATGTAGGGAGGCTGGGGGATTACATTTTTTTTAAAAACGTGTGTGTGTGTGTGTTAGAGTGTGTGTGTGTGTGTGTGTGTTGTTAGAGTGTGTGTGTGTGTGTTAGTGTGTGTGTGTGTGTTAGTGTTAGAGTGTGTGTGTTAGTGTTAGTGTGTGTGTGTGTTAGTGTTAGAGTGTGTGTGTTAGTGTGTTAGAGTTAGAGTGTGTGTGTGTGTTAGAGTGTGTGTGTGTTAGTTTTATAGTGTGTGTGTTAGTGTGTGTTAGTGTTAGAGTGTGTGTGTGTATGTTAGTGTTAGAGTGTGTGTGTTAGTGTTAGAGTGTGTGTGTGAGTGTGTGTTAGTGTTAGAGTGTGTGTGTATGTTAGTGTTAGAGTGTGTGTGTGCGTTAGTGTGTTAGTGTTAGAGTGTGTGTGTGTTAGTGTTAGAGTGTGTGTGTTAGTGTTAGAGTGTGTGTGGCCCCATGGGTTGTGTGTACGCCACTGGCTGAAGCTCAACATTGATTAATGCTGTCTGTGAGTTACAGCACTTATCGGCACGAACAAAAGTGTCTCTAACCTGTGCCTTCAAGGGAACCTAGGCACTAGAATGAAATCGAACTATCTGTGCTAGATAAGTGCCGAAAATACAAGGAAAACTGCACTTCCCGGATTTAGCTAGATCGGGTGAAGGAGGATCCTTCCTATCACCACACAAAAGATCATGAATCAGAATTAAATTTAGAAGCTCCCAACTGTTCTGATATTAGAGGGACATGTCCTGGGTTGGTTTCCTGAGTATTGGCTGGAGCCACATGTTTTTATTTATTTTAAGTTTCTGCCACTCTGAAATGAAAGAGTCCACATTGAGCAAGGCAGCAGAGATAAAGAGACCTGGATATGTCCATGGAACACAATAGAGATATGTGTTTAACATAATACTATTAAAATTAATAAACATTTACTTACCTGTGGGGTTCTCTTGACTTTGGTATGATATGCACACAATCCCTTTTATGAAATGTCTTTTCTATCCACGGTATATTGTCCTTAAAAAAGGAAAAAAATATAATAATTAATTAAAAGGAATGTAGCAATGCAAACCCATTTCAACTGTTTTGCAATCGTGTTAATTGAAACATTAAAACAGACCACTTAGAGGCAGCATTTTAGCAGGCTATTGTCCTCTCCAAAAGAGAAAGGCAGTATCAGGGCACTGCAAGTATCATCCAAAAAACAACTAAGCCAACATTGTTCTCATCACAATTAGGCAGATGCTACATACTTCTGTACATTTTTATTGGGAGCATATCGATTAGAGCAAGGGGATTGGTAGACACATCAAAATGAACATTATAGAGAATGGAAGAAGAACTACTACTACAAAAGAATGGGACAGAAATGTAAAAAGTGCAGAAGGGGAATTTAGGAGAAGCAACAAGTGCACATTATGTTACCATGGATGGACTGCTTGACACAAAGCCTTTGCTCCTTTATGTTATCTGATTCTCTGACTCTAGCTCAGGATAGAGGCTTGTCTCGTTGCATTAAATAGCTGCACTAAGGTGGTAAGTAATTTTTTTGTATTTCAAGAGTGGCATTGGATGGAAGATGGTGCTATTTTTATTGAGATATTTGTTAGTGAGGATTACAGCCCATCATGAATTCTCTCTGGAGCGAAATAACCCTATTATACAACCAACACTTTGTATTATATCTATCAGACATAGTCTTGTGAGATAGAATAGTTGGCCAAAATATTGATCATTTTGAAATAGAAAATAAATAAAAACATTCTATATATCTGTGGTCAGGGACAATAAGCCGAGTGGTGTAGCAATGGTGTAAATCCATTGTGGTGCGCCGAAACTAAAGTTTGGGGAGGCCTGTAAAAAGAGGGTCCACCAAAATTGAATAGCTTGATAAAGGGAGCTGTGGGTGGACTGAAGCAGACAGTATCGGCCCAGAGGAAGGGGAGACCTTCCCACAACTATAGGCTGAGCCTTCCTATTTGTAGTCAGGGACAATAAGCCAAGTTATAGCAGTGGTGGTGTAAGTCGGTTGTGGTGTGCTGAAACCAAGGTTTGGGTAGACTTGTAAAAAGAGGGGAAAAGGTTTAACAGTTTAACACTTTAATAAGTGTTGACATTACATAACCAATACTTTGAATGCCTGCTTAAATTGCTTCTCCAGTGGAGGGATGCATCTGGTGTATGCAGAGGATCTCCTGTCCCAGCCGTCGATGATGTGGACACTGCAAAAGCACTACCTATTCTAAAAGAATGATCTGAAAATGTTGAAGGTTGTATTCAAGTAGTTTTACAGTGTTGTGAGCTAATTTCAGGTTGAGGTGACAAAAGGATGTGAACACCACCATGGTATCAATTGAGTACGGATTAACGATTAGAAATCCTGAAGTGAATTTATTGAATATCGTCAGAGCTCTAGTATATGAATGGTTGGCATTGGCAGATAGTGATGCATGTGCCAGCAATCTACCGTGATCATGAGATGAGCTAATGCAGTATGAGGTCTTGAAAAGTTGCGGTTTTGGTAGGTTGTTTGGCAGCCATGCGGTGTGCCTGGAAGAGTACCCGAAATTGTGATTGAGAGAAGGTTTTGGCTTCTGTGTTGTGACGGCCTAGTATGTGTATACGGACAAGGTAACATTGCTGTATTGCTTCCAGCCAAGTCAACTTTCTAATGAACCTCATTATTGTTAATGAGGAACCTTTATTTATAGTTTCCAGGGATCTCTGTTGTATGAGTAGTATTTGACAGATATCCCTCTCCATAGAGACCCCCAGGTATGTGCGGTGGCCACAATGGGGTATACTTCAAAGAGAACTGAAGTTTAACTACACGATTATTGACTCGAGTATAAGCCTAGGGTGGGAAATGCAGCAGCTACTGGTAAATGTCTAAATAAAATTAGATCCCAATAAAATTACATTGATTGAATATTTATTTACAGTGTGTGTATATAATGAATGCAGTGTGTGTGTGTGTGTTTGTGTGTAGTGTGTGTGTGTGTATATAATGAATTCAGAATGTGTGTGTTTGTGTGAATGCAGTGTGTTTGTATGAATGCAGTGTGTGTGTATATAATGCAGATTGTGTGTGTAAATAATGCAGAGTGTGTGTTTGTGTGAATGCAGATTGTGTGTGTATATAATGCAGAGTGTGTGTTTGTGTGAATGCAGAGTGTGTGTGTGTTTGTGTAGTGTGTGAAAACTGGGTGGGGGAGGGCATTTTTATTATTTTTAATAATTTTTTTAAATGTAATATTTTTTTATTTTAATTTTATTATTTTATTTTTATTTATTTTTTATTTTAATATTATAAAATTAAATTGTTTATTTTATTTTTTTTGTCTCCCCTCCCTGCTTAATACCTGGCCAGGGAGGGGGGCTATGGCAATCCCTGGTGGTCCAGTGGATGAGTTGTGCAGTGGGGGGGGCTGGCAGGAAGCGTTTACTTACCTTTACAGCTCCTTGCAGCTCCTTGCAGCTCCTGTCAGCTCCGTGCAGCTCCCCTGTTCAGCTCACAGTGTAAGTCTCACGGTCTGCGTGGCAACGCTCTGACGGCCGCGGGTCTCGCAAGACTTACACTTTGAGCTGAACAGGGGAGCTGCACGGAGCTGACAGGAGCTGCAAGGAGCTGACAGGAGCGGCTGTAAAGGTAAGTAAATGCTTCCTGTCGGCCCCCAACTGGGCTTGTAATGAGCCCGGCGGTCCTGGTCTGTATTATGGCAATTTAAGTTGCCATAATACAGACACTGACTCGAGTATAAGCCGAGTGGGGCTTTTTCAGCACAAAAAAACATGCCGAAAAACTCGGCTTATACTCGAGTATATACGGTACTTATTTTTTTCCAATGGCAGGATGTTTATAAAAGATAGTGAAAACTAGTGTCAGTTTGGCCTATGAGAAAAAAGGGTGTTTCTGCTTGCCACAGATTGTAGAAAGGAGAGGAAATTCTTGCTCTTAACCCCTGCAGACGTGGAAAGACTTAACTAAGGCAAATGCATTTTAACCCTTTCAAAGCAAGAGTATCTTGTATTATAATCGGGCTTACTGACCATTAAATCTTCCAAGCCCTGTATATAGCATATACTTTTAGCTAGTAATAAGAAATACAGAAGTAGAAAGCAGGACATGAGACTGACACCCTGTAACATAATATATATATTATGTATAGCTCTGCATGTCTAGGGGAATATTTACTAAGAATTACATAGGTAAAATGAATCATTCTCCATCAAACATACTTTCCCGTTCCAGTGGGATAGGATGTTTAGCCCCATGAATGGGTCTGGTTGATCCTGAGAGTTGAGTGTCTCAGTGCAATTTGCAGTAGGTAACCAGGGAGCAGGTTGAGTATTGGGGAAATAAAGTAGCGGCCTTGTGGTAAAAGCATATGGCAAAATTTAGAGAACCAAAGAGAAACTGGAGATCCAAACAGGAATGGATGTCTTTGCCCAGGAAGGACTCCACATTTCCCTGATACGCTGGACTTTGGTGGGTAGGGTTGAAATATCAAGTCCATTTGTACAGATGTGCTAAAAAGTTTGCATACCATGTCAGAAATTGTGAAATATTGGCAATGATTTTGAAAATATGATCAAGCAAAAAATATATTTTATTGAAGGATAGTGATCATATGAAGCCATTTATTATCACATAGTTGCTTGGCTCCTTTTTAAATCATAATGATAACAGTAATCACCCGAATGGCCCTGATCAAAAGTTTACATACCCTGACACACACAGGTTAAAATGTCAATTAAGGGGGGCGTGGCTCGACCGCCGATGGAGTAAGCCGCACGCCGCACTCGCTCCCAGGCCCCGACCCGCTTAAGCCCAGACCATAAGCAGACGGCGCGGTCCTCATGGGGAAACCCAAACGTGCGGGGACCCCGAGGCACCCCCCCTCACCCACCGTGAGCCGACAACCCGGTCCCATGGACGAATTCCTGTCCACCCCGCAGCACCTCAGAGGCGCACGTGGCGCGGACAAGATGGTGCCTCCCTCACCGAGCTCCAGCAGTGTGACAGGCTCTGCTACTGACATGCCTGGCACTGATGCACTGACACAAATGTCAGCCGACCTTGCTGCAATATCTGCCAACATGCTCACCCGTGGGGACAAAACTGCGCTCGTATCAGAACTGCGCACCGTCATCCGGGAAGAAATTGCCGCTGTACGCAGAGATCTCACGGCACTGGAACAGAGGGTGGATGAATTGGAGGAACACCGCCTCCACACCACACACCATCAGCAGGCTGCAGACTTGGCAACCACACGGCAGGGGAACATTCTCCTTGAGCTGCGCAGACAGGTGGAGGACCTGGACAATAGAGGCCGCCGCAACAACATACGCGTGCGGGGCCTCCCCGAGTCCGACGACGAGTCCCCAAGAGAACTACTGACCGGCCTCTTCGTGCAACTTCTTGGTGAGGATGCCCCCCCCCGAAATACCCATGGAACGAGCACACAGAGCACTACGTGGTCCCAGGAGTGATGGGCAACCCAGAGACATGATCTGTTGCCTCACATCGTTCCAGCAGAAAGACGCCATTATGAGAGCGGCCAGAGCCCAACGCTCAATTGCTTACATGGACTCCCAAGTAATGCTGTTCCAGGACCTGTCATCCCTCACGCTCGACGCCAGACGGGCATTTAAACCCCTAACGACCATGCTACGAGAAAAACGGATTCCCTACAAGTGGGGCTTTCCGTTTAGCCTGCAAGCCAAGATTGACAACCGCTGGCACACACTACGCTGGCCCAACGATGTCCCCAGATTCCTTCAATCAGCAGGTTTGCCACACATCCACGTACAGAACTGGATCCTTGAAAATCCGCCTGCTCGCCCGACCGGGCCCCACCCAGTTGCGGAGAACCTGTTGGGAGGTCGCGCTGCACCACCACCGCGGCGCAGAGGCGGCCCCGACGGCCCAGAGGAATAACCACCCGAGGCTCTACAACCGACCTCCCATATCAGGTAACTGGGGCCACCCCCTAGACAGACCCGAGCCTCTAGGGGGACACCAAACAACTGCCACTAGCACACAGTAGCGCTTGCCTACCCACGCCTGGCCCTCAACGATCTTTGCCCTGGGTGTGATGCGACCTGGGGAGTCGGGACGCTGCTCAATGAAACAGAGACACATTTCACTCTGTAAAGGCTCCTTGGGACTTGGGAGGGTGCCCTGGGTGAGATGTCGGGGGACACTAGTCACGCAGAGAGCCCACGAGAAGGGGGTGTCCGAACACTCGGGGCGGGTCATGGAGAAATGGACTGTTTGGGAGGGAGGTATGGGCCACAAGTTTTAGAAAATGCGGGCAAGTGTTACTGCCATTTTCTAGTGTGGTAGCTCACGCATAAGCTGAGATTGCCCGCAAGGATACTGTGTTCAAGTTAGATTGCTCTTGTATTAGTTAAAGATATACATGTTGGGCCACGGTTTTACCCCTGGCTAAGGTTGCAATGTTAATTTATGCTGTATGACTCTTTCCTCAGACTGCAGACGTATCTCACCAACACATAACTGAGCTATCCCTTAAGAACCCACGCCTACCATCCCCCACCACGGACCGGCCTGACCTGATATGCAAAAATGCGCTCATGCGCACCCGATTAGCTCGGGCCCGCCCTCCACCCCCCCCCCAAGTGCCCCAGGACCCGCGGATGCCACGAGAGCCACTTAACACGGCGGGTTGGGAGCCCCCGGGACACGGGCACTGACAACCCACATTTTTGAGGAACAGACTCTGTAGGTTGCCCTCCACGCGCCTCGCGCAACTGACCTCCCCTGTACATAGGACCGGAGTTCGACGAGACTTCCTGACACTACAGTCTCCTGGACGCCACCAACCGGTTAAGGTTCAAACGTTGCATTGACCCCCCCTCATCCCCCTGAAACTACTCACCACCCCATAGAACCCATCCCTTCGACCGACTAAACCACGAGGGCCAAGATGGGGTTCAGCCCAGCCCTACTCACATATTGGTCCAACAACACTAGGGGCCTTAACCAGCCGGAGAAGCGCTCTCACCTACTCCGCCGTCTCTGGGCGGAGAGAGTGTCCGTAGCGTTCCTGCAGGAGACGCACTTTCGGGGCCCAGACGCACCTAAACTAAAAAACAAACGCTTCAGTTTGGCTTACTACGCCAACCACCCGGATGCCAAGAGAGCAGGTGTAGCGATACTCTTTGCACACACTGTACCCTTCAAACATATTGCGTCCCACACAGACCCTGGAGGGAGATATCTCTTTGTCAAGGGCACGATAGCCGACCACACATACACATTCGCTAGCATATACTGCCCCAACCGCGGCCAACACACCTTTCTCTCCCGCACCCTAACCAAACTGAACAAATTTAGAGAGGGCCTCCTGATGGTAGCAGGGGACCTGAATATGCCACTAGACCCACACCTGGATACATCCCACGGAACTAGCACAATATCACCACACTGCGTACGGTCTGCCACCAAGGCACTGAACGGACTGGGCCTTGTAGACTGTTGGAGGACCGCACACCCAGACGACAGGGATTACACACATTTTTCCCACGTCCACCACCGCTACAGCCGCATTGACTACATATTTATGCCCCAGGAATACCTTCCCCTACTACATGACGCACATATTGGCCTCATGACCCACTCCGACCATGCTCCGGTTAAAGTCCGCACAAGCTCACCCCTCTATAAACCGAGGGACAGACAGTGGAAGCTCAATGAAACTTTGCTGAACGACCCGGTTTCCCGCGCATCCGCACTTCAGACGATCACACAATATTTTGACACAAATGACGACCCAGATACACCCCCCCTGACGATCTGGGAAGCACATAAATGTGTACTGAGAGGCCACTACATTGCCGTCTGCACTCAGCGCAAAAAAAAGACAGACTCAAGCGCATCAAGACCCTCACATCCAAGGTAACCACCTTGGAAGCCACACACAAACAAACACTAGACGACAACACTTACCTTCAACTGACCGAAGCTCGGAGAGAACTTAGGGACCACCTCTCTCAGGGGCTGTTACACACCCTGGCCAAATCGGCCAGGTACTTCAATGAACACTCCAACAAAAGCGGTCGCCTACTGGCAAAAATGCTCCAGGCACGACGGAGGGCGCAACATATCCACAAGATAAACACGCGAGATCAATGTAGCACTAGACACCCAGAAGGCATACTAGACGCATTTCAGGCCTATTACAAAGACCTATACAACCAGACACTGACCACGCACGGGACAACCCAACAGACACACCAACGGAGGGTCTCAGACTACCTAGCCCAACACATAACCAAAACGCTCTCCCAGGAACAATCAGAGGACCTAGAGCAACCCCTAACGCTCGAGGAACTCAAGGGAGCCCTGAAAAGCATGAAACCCCACAGAGCACTCGGCCCAGACGGACTACCACTCTCCTACCTCCGCACTTTCAGTGACATCTTACTGCCCAGGCTAATGGAAGGACTAAACTCGATCCGCGAAGGCGGACGATTCCCGACAGATACCCTAGCCGCCACAATCACAATAATTCCCAAAGAGGGTAAGGACCCGACCAATTGCTCGAGCTACCGCCCGATTTCGCTCCTAAATTCGGACCTTAAGCTCTTTGCCAAGGCCCTGGCCCGAAGGATCTCTCCGATCCTTCCGGACCTCATCCACCCCGATCAAGTTCCGGGTAGGGAAGCCAGAGACGACACGATACGTGCACTCAACGTCATCCACATAGCGAAAACCAGGAAACACGAGATTGTACTGCTCTCGACGGACGCCGAAAAGGCGTTTGACCGAGTACCCTCCGCCACCTACGATTCAGTCCCCAGCTATGCAACTGGGTGTCAGCACTGTATACAACGCCGACAGCGCGGATCCGCATTAACGGAACCCTCACGCAAGTTTTCCCCATCAGCAATGGCACACGCCAAGGCTGTCCCCTGTCCCCCCTCCTGTTTGCCCTCTCTCTAGAACCATTTATGGAGGCGGTCAGACAGGACGGGGGCATTACGGGGGTGACGCTGGACGCAGAGGTACACAAGGTGGCAGCGTACGCGGACGACATGCTGTTCTTCCTAGAACAACCCCTCATCTCCATCCCTAATCTCCTCCAGGCGTTCCGCGACTACCACCAAGTCTCTAATTTGAAATTAAATCTAGACAAATCTGAAGCCCTGCCCTTACTAGACGACGCCGGGTTGGCCGAACGCCTGAGCGCAAAGTTTGCCTTCGCGTGGCGAACGGTCAAGCTGAGGTACCTAGGCACCTGGCTGCCGCGTGACCTCTCGCAACTTTATCAACTGAATTTCCCCCCCCTCCTTGCGAACATCCAAAAGGATCTCCTCAGATGGTCCCCGCAATACCTCACCTGGTTCGGCCGCATACAAGCGTTGAAGATGAACGTCCTCCCCAGACTCCTGTACCTATTCGCGACGCTGCCTACCACAATCCCACAATCATTCTTCCGCACCCTGACACGGGAAATTCGAAGCTTTGTATGGAACCGTTCGGTGTCCCGCATACGCAGGACCACGCTGGAACGGCCAAAGGTTGCGGGGGGAGCTGGGCTCCCCTCCGTGCAGCGATACTACCAGGCCACACACCTGCAGAGGCTAGTTGACTGGCACGCACGCCCAAGCACCAAACGATGGGTGCTCATGGAGACCCAGCAGTCGCAGGGCGCAATCCCGGCCCGAATCTGGCTCGGATCGGTCACCCACTCGGAACTCTGAACACAAAACCCACTCATTGATGCCACCCTCGGAGTCTGGTGTAGGCTGCGCTTTTCCCACCAACTCACCACATCACCTAACCCACTCACCCCGATAGCTTACAACCCGAATCTTGCGGGGGGCCTCCCCCCCGTGGCCTTTCGGAACTTCCTCCAGATGGACTGGATCTACCTACACCAATGGATTGTTGGCAGGACCCTCAAGCCACTGCCCGACGTCATCACTACCCAGCAACCGACCCCGCTTGATAGGTTCCGCTTCCACCAGGTTAAAACCTACTACACGACCCTACAGGGCAAAGACCACATCCACAGACAACTGACTGACTTCGAACGGCTATGCACAGACAGGAAACATATAGAACATGCGGTATCATACCTCTACACAAGCCTACAGTCACTGAGCAATGACAGCCCACTCGGGTTTACAGAAAAATGGGAACGTGAGACGGGCACACACTTGACTACCCAAGAATGGGAGAAAATCTTTCTTTTAACACACAAATGCTCCATAAGCTCCAAATACCAAGAGATGAGCTATAAATTACTCACACAATGGTATAGGACCCCGGAGGTACTAAAACATATGCACGACACAGCCTCTGGAGAATGCTGGAGATGTAATTCCGCCCCTGGCTCCAATCTCCATATCTGGTGGTCATGCCCCCGCATAGTCCCGTTCTGGAAACTGATACACACAAAGATTAAGGAAATTACAGATTTAGACCTCCCACTACAACCACTACCAATGCTTCTCCACCACACAGCCACTTCTACACAACAATACAAAAAATCCCTTACGATACACCTGCTCTCCGCTGCTAAAAGCCTCATCCCACTACATTGGAAAAGCCGGACAGTACCCACCTACACACAGTGGGTGGATAAGGTGGAGGAAATCCACAATATGGAAATGATGACTGCGTCCCTGCGGGAGCGCTCGGACAAATGTGCCCTCCTCTGGTACCCCTGGACTACCTACACGGCACAGAGACGGACTTGACCCCCAAACTCGCTCCTCCACGCGATTCCTGATATACCCACTGTTAACCCCACCCCGACTCCACTGTTAGACCCTAGACCTCCGACTCAGACTCCCTCCCCCCCCCCTTTTTCCCCCCTGGCAATACCATGCCAAGACCAGACATCACCAGAACTTCGAATGCCCATTAGACTGAGCACTCAAAAATCGATCACATAAGTAGCTTTCGCCCTCTCCCTCTAAGCAAGACGTCAACACACCAAAAATAATGGAGTATAACCGCAAGTCCCTGAATAACATAAAACCACCTAAATCTCAAGTGGCACACCTGCGCAGCGCCCTATGCCCCTGACTGAGAAACACCCCGGCGGACAAGCCGCAGGTTAAAGATGCACTGACCTAGGGAAACACGCTGAACGCAGCCCTGTACCACCAACAGAAACGACGCACTATAAAGGTTGATGTAACGTATTGTAACCCGATTATTGTCAACCCCCTTCCCTCCCCCACCCCTATCTCTTTTTTCTGTCTCCCATCCTGACTTGAAAAACTCAATAAATAAAGAATGTCAAAAAAAAAAAAATGTCAATTAAAGGTTAATTTCACACACCTATGTTTTTTTAAATTGCAACTAATGTCTGTGTACAAATAGTCAATGAGTTTGTTAGCACTCACGTGGATGCACTGAGCAGGCTAGATACGGAGCCATGGGGAGCATGAAAAAAAACTGTCAAAAGACCTGCATAACAAGATAATGGAACTTTATAAAGATGGAAAAGGATAAAAAAGAAATCCAAGGCCTTGAAAATGCCTGTCAGTACGTTCAATCACTTAATAAAAAGTGGAAAATCGGCGGTCTCTTGATATCAAGCCAAGATCAGGTAGATCAAGATCAACCATAAGCGCTATGTTTGGAGAGGGGTCAAGAAGGCCTGTAGTGAGGGCAGCATGTTATCAGAAAATACTGGCAGACAATTTGCAATCTCCTGCACGAAGGCTGTGCATGGGACGCTCTTAGACTTTCCGGCATGACAATACAATAACTCTAAGCACAAGGCCAAGTTGACCCTCCAGCGTTTACAGCACAAAAAAGGTGAAGGTTCTGGAGTGACCATCACAGTCTCCTGACCTTAATATTACCAAGCCACTTTGGGGAGATCTCAAACATGCGGTAAATGCAAGATGACTAAAGACTTTGCATTACCTGGAGGCATTTTGCCAAAAATTAGGGGCCTCATAGACAACTATTATAAAAGACTACATGTTGTCATTGATGCTAAAGGGAGCAATACACAGTATAATAACATAATAATATTAAGAACTAAGGGGATGCCGGCTTTCCAACATGGGTCATTTCCTGCTCACTTATGTTTTCTTTAATAATGGTATATATATTAACAATTCTCCAAGGGTAGGCTAACTTTTGAGCACAACTGTATACCCTGTATAATGAAATTGGAGAAGGGGCCTATGGTTTAATCTTAAAACAGCTGAACGCTCTGGGATGAAAACAAATGCAAGATCTTGTGCATACTTTGGGATATAGTATTCGGTTCCTCTACTGATAGAAAATCATCTAGATATTGTATCACTGTGGCCAGTTACTTGTGTGCAGATTGCACCTTATCTAAGAACACAATAGGTCTGCTCAAATTGTCTTTAAACCCTTATGTTGGAACCGGAGGTAACAAAATGTGGGCGAACTGGATTCAATACCCACATTACCCCACAAACACAACACAACTGAAACCAACCTATTTACACAACACCACACCACAATCCGCTCACTCTACACACACACAATCCCACAAGCAGGTTCCAAACACATGCACAGTACTCTTTCCTGACCCTTTTGTCTCCTGGTATCACACTTATGGAGACACCGGAGATAAGTGACAAGCGAACACAGCGCAAGCATGTTAATAAAAATGCTTGCGCTGCGCAGAACAAATACAGGGCTTTTTCTTATGCTAGAGCTCTGCACATGATCTGCCCTGGAAGAGAATTGAACCAACATGCTCACTTTGAGAGTGGGCATGCTTGCCGTTGGTGATGACAAAACCCCTCCCCCCCGTCCCCGCCCCCTTCTCAGTGGGCCATTATGATTAAAAAATGCCCGGGCCGAATTTTTTTCCCAGTCCGGCCCTGATCATATGCCACACATGGACATACTGCATCAGCAAAGAGATAAAGTGTTTGCAAGTATTTAATCAAACTAGCAAAGATAGACAGACACATAATCATTACTAAAAGGCTATTTAAATTTTCTGGGAAGAGGAAGAAAATAATATAAACATATGAGTCATCATTTATGGTACTTACTACATCTGTATTGAACTATGATGTTTTCAATCAACAATCTCATTAACAGATAGATAAATAAATGCAAAGACCCTAGATCTTAATAGCACAATCAACAAAGGATCACCAAGACCCTAGTCCTAATAAAAATTCCCCAACCTCCCACCAACTAGGAGATGCCAAGTCTAGAACCACCTTCCCCCGGAATGGTTAGAGATTCCATAAACACCTGTCCCCTCCCATCGAGGAAGGATAGGCAGTCTATCCTAATGAAATAAACATTTTAAACAAAATACTTAACCTTGATTTATACTCTATTAACAGAGAGCCAGCGTGATCATTTATATGCTCTGCCATCGTAAGACAGTTCTCCTGTGTCTGACTGTTTCTAAATACCTAACAATCAGAGTATTTTTTCTGTTTGGCTACAGTTTTTCATTATTTTGTATTAGAATTATATAGATATTTATTGAAGATTGAAACAGTAAAATGTATAAGGAACAAATAACAAAAGACAGATATCAGTAGCCAGATTGTTTATACTTTATAGGGAAACGTACAGATAAAAGCAATGGAGTGAAGGAAAATATGCATAGTAAGTCAAAGGTACTTACATATTCAAGAGAGTAAAATAGTTAACAGTAACAGGTTAAATCATTTGCAGTGAGGTCAGAGGAAGGCATAACCATAATTAGGTGGAGCATAGTCAGCATGTTAGTGACACTGATCATTTGCACATACAAAAAATAATGAGCATTTTAACCAGGAATGATAATCCAACAAGTGTGGACCCAGCAATAGGTAACGCAACATAAGGGGCCTTTGCCATGCCTAATGGTGTTGTGACTTTTGTATTGTTGGCTCATTCTATCATCTGTCCTCTGGCACTGGCAATGACCCATAAGCCCATAAAATAGAAAGAATATAGCAAACTGCAGGAGCCCAGATAAGATGCGACCAAGTAGCATGGCAGTCAAACCCTGCCCCTATGGTGTTTTTGTTTTTTTTATACATTAAACACTGGTTTTCTAATATAATTGTTCTAACATTTTGGAGTTATTCACTAAACTGGGAATTGTCAACCAACAGGAGAAATGCCGGAGTTGGACAATTTGTCTATTTTGGCCAAGTATTTCCTTTTTTTCTTCTAGTTTTCTACAATTTCCATTTAATGACTAACTCCGTCTATTTCAAATTGTTGAAATTTGGTTCTCATAATTCAGAAAAAAAAATTCATTTTTTTCCCAGACTATTTTACAACAGTTAATTCATTAAACTGTAAACTTTGGTAACAGAAATCCCCCTAAGGTTTACAAGGTGTATGATTTATGCAATAACACTGAATTCATGTGTATTGAAAACAAATTGGAAAATTCAAGCTAAAATATCCAATTTGTAACTAAACACCTAACTATATTATCCCCACAAATAAAGTGCAGGTGGGTAAAAAAAAAAAAGTCCCTAACTACTGAAAAAGCAGCAATGGTCCCACCAATTACACTGTAAGAGTTTTTAATCCAGGACGGAGCCGGACCTCCAAGCAGTGCAGACACGGGCAGCATGAGCTCCCGCCTAACTTGTAGATTTGGGGGTACCTACAGCTGCTCACCAGTAAAATACTTACTGGGGTGGACTTCCCACGTCAGGGGTGCACCACTGAATCGACTGATACCTCACCCAAGCTTGTCACGGCCGTGAGACCGGAACACTGCACTGCAGCCTACCAGAGTGGGAGCTGGGGAGAGGCGGACGCTCTTCCCGCCTTATACTCACCAATCAACTTGACCTGACTCCCCCCTACACCCTCCCTTTGGACCGGTGGGGGTTATCCTGTTCCCCACTAGGCATCTGCCTGTACACAGCCTGGAATAAAGAGATTACTGGGGCCCAGTGACAGGAAGTACCAGGCCACATGGAGACCAGAACTCTGGGCCCCCCACAAAGACCACTTATTAACAGCCTTTGATCTCTTTTGGGCACAATTATGGGCTAAACTGACTGAACGGACACAGACACTAGCAGCCACAGACATCTCTCGACAGCCCACTGCTCCAAGTAAAGCAAAGCCTGAGCACAACCATGAAGTTAAAACTCTGACTGTGAAGAAGATAGGGAGGGGGGCGAAGAGAGCACCCCAACTTAAAAGACGCCACCCTGCCATCAACCACCATCTATATGGGCCGCGACATGCATGGAGAGGATCTCATAACTCAAAGCTGCAGGTACCAAATTGGCGCTCTCAGAGGGTTCCTGCTCAGCAAGGCCAGTGGTGAACAAAGGATTAAGCCTGGAGGCCTGCTCCTGAGGTGGAAAGTAGCCGATACCACACAGTCAAGGTACAGGAAAACATCACAGCTCAGAAAGCCCTTTATTGCTCCGCTACCTATGCAGAGGATCTTCTGGAATCGGGTGAGAAGGGACAATCAAACCTACCGTGTCTACCGTGTCTGACTTAGTAATACATATTATGACCCTGATGCTCCTAAACTGTTTGCATTGTTTTTGACATATTGTCCTTTTTTTTTCTTACCACCTCAAACGCTTACACCCTGTTCCAAATCATTATGCAAATTCTATTTAAGATTCACAAAGATTAAATATTTTGTTTTTCAGTTTAACTCATGGATGGCATTGTGTCTCAGGACTCTTTTGATCACTGAAAACAATCTCGGACACCTGTGATAATTAGAATGCCAGGTGATCCCAATTTAAGGAAAAACTACTAAAGGAGGGTGTTCAACATTATTAAGCAGAGCACCATTTTCATGCAATATGGGGAAGAAAAGGGATCTCTCTGCTGCCGAAAAAAGTGAAATAGTTCAATGCCTTGGACGAGGTATGAAAACATTAGATATTTCACGAAAACTTAAGCGTGATCATTGCACTATTAAGAGATATGTGGCTGATTCAGAGCACAGACAGGTTCATGCAGATAAAGGCACATTGAGGAAGATTTCTGCCAGATCCATGCATCGGATCAAGAGAGCAGCTGCTAAAATACCATTGCATAGCAGAAAACGGATATTTGAAGCTGCTGGTGCCTCTGGAGTCCCACGGACATTAAGGTGTAGAGTCCTCCAGAGTCTTGCAACTGTGCATAAACCTTCTATTTGGCCACCACTAATCAATGCTCACAAGCAGAAATGGCTGCATTGGGCAGAAAAATACACGAAGACTAATTTTCAAACAGTCCTGTTCACTGATGAGTACCATGCAACCCTGGATGGTCCAGATGGATGGAGTAGTGGATGGTTGGTGGACGGCCACCCTGTTCCAACAAGGCTGCGAAGTCAGAAAGGCGGTGGTGGAGTCATGTTTTGGGCCGGAATCATGGGAAGTGAGCTGGTCGGCACCTTTAGGGTCCCCAAAGGTGTAAAGATGACCTCTGCAAAGTATGTGGAGTTTCTGACTGACCACTTTCTTCCCTGGTACAGAAGGAAGAACTATGCTTTCTGTAATAAAATCATCTTCGTACATGACAATGCACCATCTCATGCTGCAAAGAATACCTCTGCATCAATGGCTGCTATGGGGATAAAAGGAGAGAAAGTCATGGTGGGGCTTCCATCCTCCCCTGACCTCAATCCTATTGAGAACCTTTGGAGCATACTCAAGCAAAAGATCTATGAGTGTGGGAGGCAGTTTACATCCAAACAGCAGCTCTGGGAGGCTATTCTGACATCTTGCAAACAAATTCAAGCAGAAACTGTCCAAAAACTCACAAGTTCAATGGATGCAAAACTTGTGAAGTTGCTATCAAATAAGGGGTCCTATGTTAAAATGTAACGTGACCTGTTAAAATGTTTAAAAAGTTAAAATGTTGTTATAAGTTTGATTGAAATAGCTTTTGATTTCAGTAAATTTGCTGCAAACACAACAAATGACAATTTTCAGTTCTTTACAGCCTATAAAGTGTTTTGAAACTTACTGTGCGTAATAATTTGGAACAGTGCATTGTAAGTTTTTTATGTTTAAAAAAAATACTGCTATCATTAGGAGGTTTGTTCAATAACATTTGAATTGCACTCTTAATAGTTGATAACATGAGAATTATGCTGACTGTTATTTACATCAATTATTTAGGTAAATGAGAAAAATATAATTTGCATAATAATTTGGAACGGGGTGTATAACGCTCACTTTTCCTAGCCTAATGCCCGGTCCCAGTGGCAACTTGTCACACATGTGGGCACCACCAGCCTGCTAACTTTTGTAGAACAGCATATTACTCAGATGACACTGTGTACAGGTCATTATAACCACCTTTATTGTTGCACACTCAGCACTCTCCACATAAGTTTACCTATCTTTAATGATCACACCATATGCGACTCAGTGGCCATGCATATTCCTACTTGTCTAAATAGTCAATAATATTGATTACAAAGTCAGTTAGTCTAGCCTAAACACTACACCAATTTGTATAACCAACCTACTGACATATGTTACTATGTTACTGTTCCTAGCCTGTCCTTACAATTTATAAAACTGTGCAGATTTTACAAATGTCATGGTGAGAATATATTTGCCTGTTATTATATGCCTGTTACCGCCGCTGTTGTGGCATATTAAGCCTGTTTGTTAACACAAGCACAATCAAAATTAAAAAAAAAAGTATTTTAATCAAAAGTTTTAAAAGTTTGTGTAATAAATGGTTTTATACTATGCTGGATTGTGTTTTATGTTTTGAACTTTCAGCAAATTAACGTGACCACAAGTTGTGTCTAAAAATATATTTTTCTGATTTACACTATCACTGCATTTGTAAGGATACATATTGGTGTGACATATACACAAGTGGTGTGTATCCACATGCATGCGGATTGAAAAACTGATTTTATTTTCTATGTGAAGCATACTGAAGGTGTTTTTTATTTTAATTAACACACCATTGCTTGCTTGTTTGTGGTCATTTATTACAGAGTTTCTCTTTGGTTTATCGGGGGTGTATTATCGATGGGATAGATCTTATGTGTGGGGACATTTAATGTTTAATACTGGCTATTAGCTGTTGTTTTAGAACCTAAATATATATGTTCACTTAACTTATATAAATTAATGGTTGTCTATCATTGTCCAATATTTCCCAATATTAACAATACCAAGTCCATTGTTTCTATACTTATTACATTTTGGATTTTTTTTTGCCACAAAAGTAATCTCTCTTGGCATTCTTAACACCAGTAATTTTTGTTGCTAAAATAGCACAAGACTAAGCATTAAGGAACCAAAGGCATGGTATGCAAATTATTTTAAAAATCTCATGAACGTAGCTCTTTGAAGACAGATTACATTTATTCTAATAATATCTCTGAATTTACTTAAAATGAAAATACTGCTGCATGACGCAACACTTTATCTGCTATCAACCAATATTCAAAGACAGTAAAGCCAGCTCACGATTACCATTTGCCAATAAAGTTATTTCAATGTTTATACATCACAGAACAATCCACACAGCAAGCGAACCGCTCTTAATACGGCAGCTCTCCTAATTCTATTAGTTTGACAACAGAAAAAAATAAACTATTATAAAACAAAACTAGAGGTCACATATCAACCTAAAAACACAGTAATGTTTATTCACTACACCAGTAAATGTGAAATATAATAATAATGTACTGCAGGTTTCAGTTAATAAAAATAGGTTTTGTGTGCAGTTATATCTCCCTAACATTTTATTTCCATTGGCATTTCTCCACAATGCACAATATAGTGAATAAGAAAACATCGCTGTTTTACTAAAAATGCAATAAACAAAATCAGTTACAGCTCACACAAATGAAGTTAAACATGGAAAACATACTAATTACACAACATTAATCATGCAATGGTGTGTGCAGTTTTTTTGTTTTTTTTTATCTCATACCATTTTCTCAGATGAAGAAGTAACTCTGGAACCTTCTTGTGTAATCTGTGATTTTTGCTGTGTTTCTGTCATATTCGTAGGTTCCTAATGTGGATCTCCAGATCTGACTAGTTCAAAGTGGAAAATGACTACATTCTCGGTGGTTCCTTAAAACACCTACATTCAGTGAGCTTAAATTTCATTAGCTAACTTTTAAAGTCTGTCATATTCTGCCCATGGGAGTTCCCACAGGACCAGATGACTTTCGGCCTAAGCTTATTATTTAATAGGTTAAAATCATCAGTTGTCAGAAAGCAAACAAACTGGTCTAACAATAAAAAAAGGCTTGAGGTATTTGGACAAAAAATAGGAATGTAGATGAAAGTGCTTCTTTCTATGAGAAAACTAGTGCTGCTGTGACTGTGTTTATGTGCAAAATGTATATTAAGGTAATTAACGCCCAAAAGCACTATTATACAAATATGGGAAACCATTAAAAAAAATATATTTAAATCATGGTTTATGATCTTGTTTTTCCTTTTTTATTTTTTTTTTAAAGAATCAGTTAAATTGATATTGTAAAATATCTCTCTGTTAAAATAAAGTCATTATAATGCTCTTTATGC
>OW240914.1:77643561-77666705 GCA_933207985.1 Pelobates cultripes | reverse complement strand
CTTTCGCTATGTAATCAGGTCAAAAACAATTAATAAGATCAGATTTTTATTTAAAAATTCAAAAAACACACAAAAATTAAAGATAATAGGTAAGGACCGGTTGTATTTACATCTCTCTAGACCTATATTTCTCAAGTGTCTCTACCATGTGAAGCACAACTCTCCTCAAAGAAGGCGATTTATTCCCAAAACACCAGAAACATTAAATTTAACCCCTTAAGGACGGAGCCAAATGTACACGTTGTGAACAAAACAAAATGTAAACAAAACCTGGCATTTGCGCTACATGTCTGTCCAACCGTAATTCACCTCTTTCATAGTAAATGCACCCACCCTTATTATATATCATTTTATTCAGGGGAAACAGGGCTTTCATTTAATATCAAATATTTAGCTATGAAACATAATTTAATATGAAAAAAATGGGAGAAAATAATATTTTTTTTAGATTTTTTTTAGTTCTACATGACATTTTAACTGTCAATGTCTTAATACTGTTTGCTTTTACTGCAATAAAATACACATATTTGTATTCAGCAAAGTCTCTTGTGTAAAACAGTACCCCCTATGTACAGGTTTTATGGCATTTTGGGAAGTTACAGGGTCAAATATAGCACGTTACATTTGAAATTGAAATTCGCCAGATTGGTTACGTTGCCTTTGGGACTTTATAGTAGCCCAGGAATGAAATTTACACCCATAATGACATACCATTTGCAATAGTAGACAACCCAAGGTATTGCAAATGGGGTATGTCCAGTCTTTTTTAGTAGCCATTTGGTCACAAACACTGGCCAAAGTTAGCGTTAGTATTTGTTTGTGTGTGAAAAATGCAAAAAACGCCAATTTTGGCCAGTGTTTGTGACTAAGTGGCTACTAAAAAAGACTGGACATACCCCGTTTACAATACCTTGGGTTGTCTACTATTGCAAATGGTATGCCATCATAGGGGTAATTTTCATTCTTGGGCTACCATAGGGTCTCAAAGGCAACGTAACCAATCTGGCGAATTTTAATGTGAAAAAAATGAAACGCAAGCCTTATATTTGACACTGTAACTTTTGAAAACACCATAAAACCTGTACATGAGGGGTACTGTTGTACTCGGGAGACTTCGCTGAACACAAATATTTGTGTTCAAAACAGCAAAAGTATCACAGCAATAATATCGTCCGTGTAAGTGCTGTTTGTGCATGAAAAATGCAAAAAACAGCACTTTTACTGGCGATATCATCGTTGTAATACATTTTACTGTTTTGAAACACTAATATTTGTGTTCAGCGAAGTCTCCCGAGTAGAACAGTACCCCCCATGTACAGGTTTTATGGTGTCTTGGAAAGTTATAGGGTTAAATATAGTGCTAGCAAATTAAATTCCCTTTACTTTCGGCATGGGTTGTCAGGCAGGTCCCGCTAATTGTAATTAATTAAGATACCTAATTATGTAAAAATATTACATAAATATATATGTAGAATTAATATATGTATATATATATATATATATATATATATGTATGTGAATCTATATGTGTATATATATATATAATTTTTTAAAAATATTTTTATTTATATATCGGTATATATATAGTGATATATACGTATATATTTATGTATGTAGATATATATATTATTTCGTTCTACATGTATTTTGATATAAATATATATATTAATATCACAATACAGTTAGAACGAAATAACACATATCTATATATTTTTTAATAATTTTTTTAAATAATTTTTTTTATTTTATTTTTTAACATATTTACATATTTATTTTTTGATATATATAAATATATATATAACAATAATTATATATATATTTAATCAGTATCAGTCTACGTGTAATTTTATATTAATATATATATATAATTATATATATATTAATAATAAAATACACCTAGACAGTGTATGTGTGTGTATGTATATGTGTATATATATATGATCTTAGTATATATATATATATATATATATTTTTTTTTTTTACACTTAATTAATTTATTTTATTTTTATTTCCAGCCAGCAGGGGGACCACCTGTCATTACAGGCAGCCCCCCTGCTGGCAATACAGGAGGCAGCTACCCCCGGCCATGTGATTGTGGGGTCCTCGCAAGGACCCCACTCTCACATGGCCGGGGGGCTTCCAGGACATCGGACGTGCCGCGGGGGGCTCCCTGGGAGTCCCCCCAACTGCGGTCGACCGGGTAAGTAGGAAAAGACCGGAGGGCATACTATTACGCCCGACGGCGTTTAGAGCCGCTTAGAATAGGGCGTAATAGTACGCCCTCCGGTCTTAAGGGGTTAAACTTACCATTTGACGTCTTCTTTTTCTAAAATCTTCATTTTTCAGCCCCAAAAAAGGCTAAATAAAAAGCCATCATACCTGTCGAACTTAAAATAAAATAAAAAAACAGAGCGCAAAAAAAAATCCAGACGAAAAAGAAAAACGCTAAAAAAATTAATCCATCTTCACCCATGGAGGGCTCCGCGCAGACTGAGCTCTGCATGGCAGGGGAAGGCTTATAAAGCCTTGTCCACTGCCCTGCAATTAGGCTAAGAACACTCTGATTAGTTGGTTTAACCCCTTAAGGACACATGACATGTGTGACATGTCATGATTCCCTTTTATTCCAGAAGTTTGGTCCTTAAGGGGTTAAGCCATCCAATCAGAGTGCTCTTTGTCATTTTGCACAGCATTCCAAAGAACTTTCCCATGCTGTGTAAAATGACACAGAGCACTGTGATTGGTTAGATTCCAAGCCCACCAATGAGAGTGCTCTTTGTCATTTTACACAGCGTGGGAAAATTCCAAAGAACTTTCCCACACTGTGTAAAATGACACAGAGCACTGTGATTGGATGGATTTCAAGCCACCCAATCAGAGTGCTCTGTGTCATTTTACACAGCGTGGGAAAGTTCTTTGGAATTTTCCCACGCTGTGTAAAATAACACAGAGCACTCTGATTGGGTGGCTTGAAATCCATCCAATCGCAGTGCTCTGTGTCATTTTACACAGCGTGGGAAAATTCCAAAGAACTTTCCCACGCTGTGTAAAATGACATGGAGCACTCTGATTGGCTTAAATCAACAAATCAGAGTGTTCTTAGCTAATTGCAGGGCGAGGCAAGGCTTTATAAGCCTCCCCCCCCTTCCCCCCCCCGCAGAGCTCAGAGAGACCTCCATGGGTGAAGATGGATTACATTTTTTGGCGTCGGTTTTTTCTTGTTTGTCAGGATTTTCTTTTGCGCTCTGGTTTTTTATTTTATTTTAAGTTCTACGGGTATGATGGCTTTTTATTTGCCCTTTTAGGGGGCTGAAAAATGAAGATTTTAGAAAAAAGAAGACGTCAAATGGTAAGTTTAATTTTTGTTACAGGTTAGTTATTTTATTCCCCCCTCACTATTTTAAGGGTGAGGGGGGTAGGGGATAGTTTTATTTGGGTGGGGGGGTGACTAGGGGATTGGGACCCCTAGTCACCTTTATTGGGGGGGTGAATTTTTATTTAGGGCCCACACCTTCCGCTCAGGGGTGGAGACGGGGGGAGGACAGTAGGTCCCCCCCTTATTGTTTTTTAGGGCCACCACTCAGGGGTGGGGGCCGGGGGGGAGGACAGTAGGCCCACACCCCTTATTGTTTTTTTAGGGCCCCCACCCACCGCTCAGGGGTGGGGGCCGGGGGGAGGAAAGTAGGTCCCCCCCTTATTGTTTTTTAGGGCCACCACTCAGGGGTGGGGGCCACGTGGGGCGGACAGTAGTTCCCCCCCCACCATTCTTATATAAGGCCCCCCACCCACCGCTCAGGGGTGGGGGCCGGGGGGAAGGTCAGTACGTCCCCCCCTCCTTATTGTTATTTAGTAGGTTTGTTTTTTAAACAGTGAGCAGGCTGCTCACTGTTTAGTGGACATGCCCCTACTCACGGTATAGCGAGTAGGGGCATTGGGGAGATTGTAATCTCCCTTATGCTATTATGGGGGTCATATTGACCCCCATAGAGTGAGGGAGGACCTGGGGGGCTTAGGAAGTAGCGGGGAGCAGAGCTCCCTGACGCTTCTATCTTTACATATTACAAGGAGGGAGCTTCGCGCCTGTATCTCCCTCCTTGTAATAAACTGAACGAACAAACGAACACTGATACTCAATGTTTGTTTGTTCGTCTGACAATGCTATTCATTCATTCGACTTTCTGACAAATTAATGAATAGATGAAATTCCTGTTCGCATGTCCAAGTGTTTCATTGGGCATGTGCGGGAATCTCACAGTCTGTCTAGTGTGAGCAGATGACGTGTCCCACAGGAACTTCATCCACACAAAGATGGCGGCACCCTGAATATAGATCGGGGCAGAAAATAAAGATTAAAAAATAGGTAATATGGGGGGCTTAGGGGCATTTGGGGGTGACTAGGGGGTCAGCTGGATGTAGTGGAGGCGGGAGTAGGGTTAAAAAAAAATGGGATTCGGCCATGACAGTGCCGCTTTAATCCTGAGTCCAGGCACGGTCTGAGAGACCTCTGAGATTAGTTAAGGAAAAAGCCTATGAATAGAAACGTGTTAGCTCAATTCGTACGTGAGGCAACTCCGGAAAGCAGACCCAGCATCTTGGATGCCAAATGCGTCAGCCTGCTGTCCAGCTTGGACAGGGGCCGTTTTGCGGCTCTCAGGGGTAGAAACCAAATGATTCCTATAAGTAATATCAGCCCATTTCCAATAAGGAGTTAGTCTTCTCCGCTTTCCAAGCTGTAATGCGTCGCTCGTCCAGAGGAAAAACAGCAGTGTCCGTGTGTCATCGACATCCAGTGGTTAGTCCCGGACAGAGTGCAAACCCTGTGTCAGGTGTTTGCGGGGTCCTTTCTGGACTCAGTCATGAAGACTGATCCTCTTGATGAATTCATCTGTCAGCCAACGAGTACCAGGGGTGCATGGTGTAGAGTCTAGGATGGCCGGTGGAGTGTCCCCTGTAGGAAACCGATGGTTTCCAGCAGTGAAGCCAAGAGGCCTTCTGGGTACGAGTAAATTGTCCGTCAGCCGTGATTGCATAACTGCCATAGAGGTAACACTGTCGGAGTGATACCTGGTGCGGCCAGCTGGGGGTCACCCAGCATGCAAGAGTGGGTCACCCAACAAGCACAAGCATGCCATGCAGTATAGGCCAGCAGGGGAGTGGGTCACCCTCAGTCTAAAAATAATCGGACACTGTAGATACAGTAGTGCTGTAGGCAGTAGTGGTTAGCTGTATTGTAAAATAACCAGACACTGCAGGTCCAGCAGTGCAGACGGCAGAAGGGAGTCACCCTCATATAACCATAAATGGACATTGCAGAACCAGCAGTGCAGTAGGTAAGAGGGGGTCACCCTCAGTGTGGAAGTCATAGGGGTCTGTACACCCAGTAGTGCAGTCAGCGGGAGGGGGTCACCCTCATTATGGTTATAACGGGACGCTGTAGGTCCAGCAGAGTAGTCCACAGGAGGGGGTCACCCTCAGCATTTGAGTAGAGCAGGACATTGTAAGAACAGTAGCGCAATCAGTGGGAGGTCCAGCAGTACAGACAGTATGACAACAGGACATTGCCAGTATATTAGTGTAGGAAGCAGAAGGGGATCACCCTCAGCATTAAAACTACAGGGCGCTGTAGAGCCAGCAGGGTACTCATTGGTAGCGATGTTGCCAGAGGGAGGGGGTCACCAAGCCCACAATTCCTGAACTTACCTGGATGATTTTTGGATATGTTGGTCACCCAGGTCAGGGCTATCAGGGGATGTAACACTTGTGGGGATTTTATGTGTCTTTGGGATACTTTTGGGGTTTTATAGAAATATGTTTTTTCTGCCTAGAGATAATGGAGTTAATACAGTATATGACTCAATTATCTCCCAGGCAGAGGGGAAGGATTGTGTAATGTGTGTGGTAGTGTTGTGCCTTGTAACCTTATTGTTATTGATCTGTGACGTTGTAAATCAGTCTACCATCAGGTGTCATATAAGGCCAAGTGTGGCACCATTAAAATCAGTTCCTCTTCTTCCTCAACATAGAGCCTCATCTCATGTGTTGGAGGGGACAGCTATATTCACTCTGCGGATTACTATACTCATACTCCCCTGGGTTCTAATCACTAGCTCTTATAAGAGCTGTCCCTACTATTCTCCCTGGTGTAGGAGAGGTTCACCTACTGGAAGCTGGATCCTGGTCTTGGGTCCATGGTGTGTGGAAGACGACGAGACCCCAACCAAGCTGCGGCGGTTTGTGGGGACTATGGTGCTTATGGTGTCTGGTGGAAAACGCTTGAATATAAGTACTGTAGAAACCCCCCGCTCTCTCTTCCTCTTTATATCCCTGAGCTTGGAAGCAATTTAAACTGATCCTTTTCTAACTCTTGGATCAACATAATCTCTAGGAGATAGATATTCTATAACATTTTATCACAGATAAATTATATTATCTTCAATTAATGTCTAAGCCTATTATATATAATGCTAAAATCAATATTTTTTAAATGTTCTTAGTGGCATTGAATATGTGTGTATGAGAAACATAGGGGAGAGATGGGGAGTGGAAGAGCCAGGGGAGATACAGAATAGAATCAAACACTAATCCTATTGAATATGCTTGTTTGAGAAAACTAAGGAAGAGATGGGGAGGGAAAGAAAGAATAAAATTGAACACTAATTAAGCAACATAAAAAGTGATATTGTAATTTATTTAGAACGTGTGATGGGTAGATTGGATGATTTAATGGATATGGCTTTTTTTTTTTTTTAGCACAGAATAGAATTTTGAATATTTAAATAAAATCAATATGAAAGGCTACTTGCCCTTTCTATTACTGTATTATTTAAAGTTGGATTATAGTTGGCACAAAAACTCTATACATGAAGTAATACTGAACACTCCTACTTAGATCATATGAAAAGCACTATTATAATTAAGGATACATATATGTGAGAGGTTCAAATGGCTGCGATTCTAATATATGGTATAATACTTGGAACACTTGAATATAGGTATTGTAGAAAGCTCCCCTCTCCTCGCCCCTCTACAGCTCTGAGTTCAGAGGCAATTCAATCTGATCTTTTCTATTTTAACTCTTAGATCAGCATAATATATAAGCAGGGCCGGACTGGGGATACAAAGCAGACCTGGAAAAAAAAAAATCTATGCCAGCCCCATAAGTCATTGCGCCATATATTGTCGCATGTAATATGTAAAGCTATGTCTTGCCAACCCAGATGATTGATATATATTGCTTTTTATAATATAAAATATTGGTCCATTCAGAGTAAAACGTTTAATTATACAGTAAGCATACTTACATGCAGACACAGACAATCTCACTGACACACACAAGCTCATTGATACACAGCTTCATAGACAAACAATCTCACTGATATACATAAGCTCATTGACATAACTCAAGATCACTCACTAGCAGGCACACACACACATGCAAGTAAGCTCACTCACTAGCAGGCGTGCGCGCACACACGCACAGCTTAATGTAGTGGTTCTGCAGGCTTTTCAATGTAAACACTGACTTTTCAGAGAAAAGGCAGTGTTTACATTGCTTCCTAGTGACACTTCTAGTGACAGACACTCAGACGGTCACTAGAGGCGCTTCCTGTGTCAGTGCAGATTAGCTGAGATCTGACACAGGACCAGTCGAGGGGAGACCAGCACGGCGTGGAAAAAAAAAAAGGTGAGTAAAAACACTATTTTTAAAAACACACACAGACACCCCATGACACATACATATACCATGACAGACATACACACATATACCATGACACACACATATACCATGACAGCCACACCATGACACAGACAGACACACACACACACTCCCACTGACAGACTGACATACATACTTGTTGCTACCTGTGGGTGGGCAGACAGATAGGTGTGATGGCGGCCGCAGGGGAAGCTGTGTGTTCTGTCTCTGCGCAGCTTAATGAGACTGGGGCTGGAATATGACATCATATTCCGGCCCCAGTCTAAGTAGCACGCGAGGGCAGGGGAGCAGAAACAGAACACATAGCTATCCCTGTGGCCGCAGGTCACCCAAATGTCTCCCCGGCCCTAGGTGCAGACGGCCCACCGGTAAATTTCCCAGTATCCCGGTGGGCCAGTCCGGCCCTGTATATAAGAGATAGATACTCTATAATTGTTTATCATAGAGAAATGATACTATCGTTAATTAATGTCTAAGCTACCTATATATAATGCTAAATTCAATATCTCTAAATATTTCTAATGGTATTGAATATGTTTCTACGGGAAATATAAGGGAGCGTTGGGGAGGGACAAAGGCAGGAGAATATAATTTTGTAACTTTATTTTATTTATTTACTAATTTATTTTCTTGGGGGTTTGTTCTTTTTATAAGGTTGTATAGAGAAAAAAGAAAAGGAGAGAAGAGAGAGAATGGAAGAGAGAATTCTTCTTTGTTTACCCTTATCGTATTCTTTTTCTGATGTGTCCCATTGATAATTTCAGAACTAAGTATAGAGGCACTCTGACAGCCCCAAGGCTAACCCTGATGGTACAGGGATTTTTTTATTTTGCTTGTGATGCAGAATTTATGTCTGCATCACAGGACCAGAAGATTGAGTATAAATGAGTCTTGTATGAATGAGTTATGTTTTTTGTTTTTTTTTGTCTTTTTGTTTTGATGGATTTTTCTCTGGTGTTCCGTGGTATGTGTCCCAATAAAATAGGAGGCCTGGAGGTGGAAACAAGAGTGTTTGATGTCCCTTAAATTGGTTACATTAAACTCACAGGGATTGAATTCTCCATACAAAAAGAGCATATTTATACAACCTGCTAGTCAAAGAAAATATTGATGTGGCCTTAATTCAAGAGACACTGTAAATTAAACCAATCTCTATTATGAAAATATTGTAGATTTCCTTATATATTCACATCTTCATTAATGGAGAAAAAGAAATCGGGGGTTACAGTGATGGTCTCTAGTAAAATCAAATTTGAATATATACTTCATGACTCGGATAACGAAGGCAGAAGGAAGGAACTTATGTTAATTTTAATTTCAGATGCTTGTCTCAGGGAAGAGTACATCCCCTATTGTACAGCCACCATACATCAGGAAATTATTATTTGTATTTGGGCATGAAGTGTCCCTTTAATTTAGTTTATAACTAATACAAAAATTGGTTGAAAACTGTTTGACTACACTCATACTAACTTATAATAACCATTATAATTATGGTGCTTAGAGTACCCCTTTTATTTCATCCCTGAAGTCAACATTCAAATCAACTTTCATTTGTTGTAAATGTTCTCAGAGATAATGCATACATATGAAAAGCATGGACATTTCATCTCGACAACTGCAGTTATTGAGTTCCATTACAAGGTATTAATTCACTTTCGCACTATATAAAGGATAAACAAACAAAAATTGAGTATCTGCGATGAACAGAAGCACATTACAAAAATCTAAAAATGTTTTAATGTTTTTATTTCTGGATCCTTATGTTGGGATGCTCCAATTTAAACAAGATAAGGACACATATTTGCGAAGAATAAAATTTATTTTCATTTTTCTTTTTAAGATTTAAATGATATATAAAATGTATACAGTATAATAGTTCACCTTTCCCCAGAGACATAAAACATAATTTTAATGTCTAGTTTTGTTCGTGCCTTTATAAGTATTGTATCTATAAGATACACTACAGCATAATATGTATAGAACGTTTTGATTTGTTCTGTAATTTAAAACTTGCATTTAGTACCTCTAAAAAAAAAAAATTCTTACAGACATATCCATCTAAACAATAATAATTAAATTACAATTAATTGGCTAAGTTGCATTGCAATGTCCCATAATTTAGGTACCACATAACAATAGAGATTTTTGTACAGAAGTTTAAACATTGAAAAATTGGTACAAGAGTGTTTACATTCTCTTTTGATATACAAGTTGTACAGTTTGAGGTCTTTGGAAGATCTAACTTCTGAAGCTTTTTTAGATATACAAGAAAAAGCACTTATTTATCTCTTTACAAGGCAACTTATAGGAAGTTAAAATGGTTTTCCTTTCATTTGTACAATAATGAATCTGCCAATCATGGCTTTAATAAAGAACTGCTAAAATTGAAATGTATAAAAAAGATAGCCACTATGCACAGTTAAAAGTTACAACTTATATTTCATTTAGGCAACACAACTGCCATGCCCTTGCAGAAGACTTCTGTGATGTACCACATACCTATTTATTAATCCGTAGCTATACATACAGGCATGGCTTTACGGAAAAAAAGAACATTTACATTAAAATGAAAAATACTTCTAGCAGCGTGCACATTTGTGCCATATACCCAACTCTGTCGGGATATGTGAATTGTCATGAAGAGTTAGCCTTACGGCTACAACATCAAGCGAATAGAATTGTTGGGTTCTTTGGTGGGAATCTCAGGATCTGTTGATGATTCTGTATTTTCATCCTGAGGGAATATGATTTTATCAGGAGTGTAGTCGTTCCTTTTCAAATCTAGGCAAGCACATATAAAACAAAGAAATAAATTTTAATGCATTAATGGAGGAATTCGAAACAAAAGAGTGTCAACACTATCCAACCAAGTAGGCTCACATGCATCAAACCTGTTTGCATGTACAGTTAATAATGGAGTGGACAAGAATTTTTTTTTAATCTGCACATAGCTTTGTGGATGTTATCTAGAAACACTGTAACCCATAGCTCAACAAATCCCAGGTAGCTATGGAGACTGGGAATTTTGCCACCTTAGGCATTGCAAAATGAAAGAGGGCAACGAGTGAGCTGTTACATTTTGGGAGCAAAGCAAGAAAAACCTATCTCTATGGGTAAATAAATTAATTGAGGAGAGTCTCTGGAAGGAGTTTAAGCAGGAAATACTGCTGTTAACAGGTTAATCTCACATGTAAAAATTAGTGTAGGACCCACAGATATTAAGTTACTGTGACGCAGTGGTAGGCTTAACACAATATGGCCACGTGGTGTAGCTGAATCCCTATATTTGTTTGCTAATATAGGTGATTTTAAGTAGCCTTGTACAATTTTTGTGTGCGCGCGCGCGGTTCCCTAACCTGAATTTTGTAGCCATTTTGGTCTTTACAGCAGCAACACTAATTGGAAATGCATGTACTGGGTGTGCCTCAAATCCCCTTTTTTAATTGCAGCAATGATTGTGTTGAAGGCAGGAGTTAAGGAATGAGCATCGTTAAAAATCATACCCCCAGCCAAAATGTTCACAACAAAGCATTTTGAAATACACTACTACAATTTCAGGATAAAACAGGTTACAGCTACCGTTTCAGGGCAGAACTAGTTTTGCATGGATCTTTTTTTGTTTGTTTTTTTTTTGTTTTTTAAACATACTGAAAGGAAATCAATTTACAGAAAAAATGAAAGTTTTCAAAAATAGAAAATCTAATAGTTTATAAACATTATATTCAAACCCTAAATAAACATAAAAATAACAAAATAAAGAGAAATCAATTGTGGCTACCCTATAAAAGAGGCAGGTACATCAAACCGTATCAACATTTTACTATGGGCAGTAATAAAGTGCTCAGTAAACAGACAATATGGATTAAATAAAGAGCAGTTGGTATCCTGTGAATATACTCCTAAATTTAGTAGCACTAACACTAATCAATTAGCTTTCACATGTTTATGATTGTACAGTACATTTAAAATGAAAACCAATTAAATTGGCAAAAGCTCTTAGCAAATTAATTCTTTGTTCTTTAGATACACTTTTTTGCATTGATTGTAAACTACAAGAGAGTCTATATTAGATAACCGATCTCTGAACCATTCCATTGTGGATACTTTTCTAGAGGTCAGATATAGTTAATTTTTATGTTCTGTCTCAGGGTGCTTTTCTTTAATCTGGTCTCTGTTCCAGACTGCAAAGTGAAATTTGTGCCTATTTTAAATCTGTCGTTTGAATCTATTGCACGCTGGCAACAGATGTAATCTGATTCTGCCCCACAAGTTTGTGCCTGCTCCCAACCCCCTGCAGCCCTCAAGTCTTACTATAGCCACAGTTTCATTTTTTTATGCTTACTCCCTCCCCTCGCCAGCTCAGAGCATCTGCGCATGAGATCTGACCCTCATTACGAGAAGCCTTTAATTGAACTGCTTAACAGCAGGTGCGACATCAGAAAGTAAGCATGCAAAGCAGTGCTGGGTGCTTTGCCAAAAGCTGGATTTCAGTTAAATAAAAAAAAAAAATGAAATAAAATAAAAACTTACTGTATTACTTATTTTTAGTGTATGGAAGAGAGGACCTAAAGAATAATAATTACCAGTAGTAATAAAAAATTAAAAAAGGTTAAAAGGGTTGGAATAAACCTTTAACTTGAATGCCACCTAATGGCAAACTATGAACATAGCTCTTTGTTCAGTCTTTGACCCAACATCATTAGAATTTTCCTTATTATAACACCTTTACAGAGTCATATGTCTGGCACTAAATTTTTATAACATAACTCGCCTATAAAAGTTCTCAAACACTTAAGAAATAGAATTCCACGCATGCCTCAGGGAGGGAATTTTATACTCTGAAAGGTTTTCTAGATCTTTACAATTAGGCATCCCTTCCATAAATTGTTACACTTCTCCCTTTCTAACCTACTATCCATGACTAATTTTAAGATTAGAACTCACAATCTTGAATAATAGCATATTTAGCCTCTCACCTGGGAGTTTAAGCTTCCGGCAACAAGAATTACATCGATGCTTAGCACGGAAGTTTTTAATGGCATCGTCACCCAGGTTTGCTGGTCCAAACACCAGATCTGATGAACTAAATACAAAAAAATACAAAAAACGTTTGATTGTTGGAGAATGTAACAGTTATACAAGTACATTATTGTAATATTTGTTTTACTTACCGCTTTTCTCCAGACTTGATGACTGATGGGTCAGTTAAATTTTCACCAACACCTTTAAAAACACAAAATTAATATTTTGTACTTTAAAAATTTAGTTTTACACTGAATGAACATATGAACAAATTGGAATCAAGCACATCTTCATCATTACATTATGCAGAGCAACTGAACACTCAGATCCATCCTAACCAAAACAAATTTTACTGACATATGTAGTGGATCCTACGCTAATTATAAGATATCCATTTTGATACGTTTTTCTCTTCTATTTAAGCTTTGGTTTAAAAATATTGCACATTTCTTATAAATACACATTCAAGATACGTTAATTAAAACAAATAAAGTGAATGACAAGTTCACCTTCAGGTAAAGATCTATACATTTTAATGGCAAAACAGACAGTAAATGTATAGATATGTCAAAAGTTTGCTTGCTTCTTCAAAATGTCTGACGGCAAAGAATGGAGAAGCTGCAATGGATATACAGAACTGTTTTGTTTTCCCCCATTTATGTGGGCCAGCGGATGAGGTTGATTCACTTAGGTACTGAACCTTATCACTGATCATTCATAAGGTAAAGAGGAGCAATAATCAACTCAATCTTTCTGGGAAATCGCTCTTAAATTTATATTTTAAACCACAAATGATCATTGTGATATCTAGATTTGTTTGCCAGCCTTAAAAGAAGACTCATGTTACGAATACAAAGCTGTATTCCTAGCACTTTAGTGTTCCAACGCGCCACCCCCCATCACGGTTTAAAAAAAACAAAAAAACAAAAAAAAACTTAAAACACTCACACCTTATTCCAGCACTGAGGTCCCTCGGCACAGGCTCTCTCTTCTCTGATGTCTGAGCAGAGTATTAGGCCTTCCCCATAGGAAAGTAATGAATCAATGCTTTCCTATGGGGGATTTGAATATGCTATCTGAGACAGACAGTAGAGGCACTGTTAGCACTGCAATGTAAACATTGCAGTTTCTATGGATAAGCAAAAGGGGACCAGGGGGTGCTACATGATGGTAGTAACACTATAGGGTCAGGAATGCATGTTTGTGTTCCTGACCATATAGTCTTCCTTTAATGAGGCCAAAACCAATTCATGCATTAAAGTTTAGTTGGTGCATTGATCGTCACTTTAAGCAAACAAAAGGCTAACAACAAAAATGCATGTTTCCCTGTGCAAACGTATGTGCCTATTCATGCGTGTTCTAGGAGATTAAAATCTAACCTTGCAAATCCAGTACCAGAAGCTCCCCTCTTGTATATTCAAATGTCCAGTGACTAAAAGCCAGCATGGTTTCCTCTAGTATATTGCATGGTATGATCTCATCCCCATTGTTATTGTTGTATTTACGAAACTCTCCAGTCATGCATTCCTCGATGGCAAACCACTGCCCAGCTGAGTGACAATATAAGAGGAAAACTTCTAAGAACCTGCGTAATCAAAACACAAAATTTATCTTCAGCACAACCAAAAGTTAAGTAATTTAACATTTTTGCATAGGTGTATGTGTGCTACATGCAGAAAGGCTTTCCTATCTACGTAGAAAGGCAGCAACCTGTATTGAGCCAGTGATACAGCAAGCATCACCTAGGGAATGAAGCTGTGGTTGGACAATGGGATATTTAATGACATTATTAGTCAAAACAAAAAACACTACCACTTTATATGAAGACACAAGACAGGGGCTGTAACAGTGGCTCTGCATTCTTGCTTTGGTAAACTATAAATAATTGCATGAGTTTCCTGCATACATTTAGTTATTGCATATTGTCCACATACAGTAGCAAGTATAATTTTGTGAGTGCTTTATGTGTTACATGGGTGCCCGCATGCTGCCAGACAGACCATCCTGTTACTAACTCAAGAGGCAATTACCCAGAACACCTGCCTTGCAAAAACTAATCATTGAGCTAATTTAGGAAGTCTGAAAGTCTGGGTGAGAGGGGAAAAAAATAAAAATAAAAAAAACACACAGGGAGGGCTTCCAAAGGCTACATATCCACAGATAAAAGATCTGCAGGTTTTGCAATCTTTTTTCCCCTCTATATAACCCCCATGAAACAATGCATAATTAAATGAATGCATGCTTTCCTTGGGGGTATGTCTACTAAATAGTAATTTATTTTGTATTTTGGCAGTGGAGTGACCCTTTTAACAGTGCAATTTTAGAAAATAATTCAAACTTGCGTCCTTATTGATATCAGAACTGCAAGCTTACATTGCAATGAGTATGCCAACCTTGTGAATAAGGGGGGAAAAAACATGAAAAAATGTTGTCCATAAAGAAAAAGGCTTATGAATGTTTTGCTACTTTCCAACTTTTTTAATTAAATGCCTACAGTTGATATATTGATAAGATAAATGCCTTATCTTTACCTTGGGGAGTAAGGAATTGATTTTGGTTTCATAGTGTTGAAAGCATAGGTCATTTTCTGTGCTGCCCTCTGTTGCTGAATTTCCTAAAACCAAGAGACAATGTTAATTTATTGATGTGCAACAGACTCAAAAAGGATGGAAGAATGAATTAAATAGAATTGTTACTTCTTAAACACTGGCATGTGATGATTATTATAACATAACTACCTTCTGCTCACATTGCCTCGCAGCATACAAACCTATATTGAGAGGTCCCAGTCATTGTTATGAATAAGGCAATGTATGCAGCACCCATACAGGGTTATTAAAAATCACCTACACACATTAGCCTAAACTTTGCAACTGTCTCAAAGTAACTGAAAAACAATGTTCCTTTCAGCTACTTCCTCCTAAATTTAGAAGCTAATTATCAGTTCTTCACTGCTCCTATTTTAAGTCCAACTTTGGAGTAGCCAATAAGTAATTTCTAGAATGTAACCTTTTTATACAGTAGTGTAGGCTTTCAACTGAACAGTGCTCTTAGTGTAACTGCCAAATCATTAGCTCACTTACTTTAAGGCAGAGATGAAGAACCGTGTCTTCCTTGTATACCCCTGACCATGTGTTGACAACTTCAGCGAGGAATGACTTTATGATATAGAGATGACCGGCTTTGAGGAGATCATTTTCAGACCACGTACATGCCACTTTTACAGCCCGTCTCAGGCCTCCACCCATCTCTTCTTTACTAAGAAACTCTATCTTGGCAGACAGTCCCTTTTGTGACCAAGAGGACATACTATTGTTCAGGGTGCTTGGGGAGCTTTCTTCCAAACGATATACAGTGACCAGTTCTCCTGTAACGATAACAGAGAATGCATATTTTGCTTTTTGTAGCATATTTGTTCACAAAATCAGGAAAAGGAACATGTTTTGGGCACTTATAATATACACAGAGAGAGAGTTTGTGGGGGGGGGAGGGGAGAGGGGGAGGAGAAGAAACAAAGACCATGTAATGGAAATGAAGCAAGAGAAATGTAAAAAATTCATGATTTACTCAGCCCCAGCTGGAAAAGAGCAGCCTATTTATTTAAATTCTCTTGAGGCTTCAATATGTGCATGAAAAAATATATAGATCTCACCTTTTACAGGTACTGGAGTAAAGGGAATACTCTGTGACAATCGCATCAAGTTATTTCTCTCAACAGCTAAAAAAGGGAAAGGAAAAATACATATTAAAGACTTGAAAGCAGACGAATGCAGCATGCATGTTTCAGGGTCCTTAAGATCCATGAAATAACTCACCTGAATAGCAGTAATTAATATCCACAATCGGTTTAAAGGGAGATCCGATACCTAAAACAAATTAAACGTCATTCTGTATGGATGGAATAGCAAAATAGGAACCTTTAAACCCATTGTGTTGCTCATTATGTACTGTATGTTTGGAGCCACAACACTTTCCCCCATTTGAAAATTTGCCTCATTATTGTGCATCTTGGCACTGTACAAGGTACAAACCAGTTGTATAAGCACAGTTATATTTCTTTTAATTCCAAATCTTTTTTTCGGAAGAGAAAAGCACTTACCTTTTAATGTGTCTACTTCTACAGGTAGTCTGCACAGAAAAACACAATGATTAATTTCTATAAGATAAAAAATCCTTCCCTTTAGAAACTAAGCAAATATTGGTATACAAACTAAAATACGGGCCTTGTGCAGTTGTTTCTGGTAGTGCACCATTTTAAGACAAAAATATTCTGATAAGTTCAGAAAATTCTCAGTGTACTTGTGTGTTAAATTAAAGTGGAATAGTCACTGCTCTGGAAATGGCACTACCTCATTTCCCAACCTTTTTAAATGCTATTGTATTGTTTACTGGAGAAAATGCAGGTGCAAGTATGAAGAAAAAATAAATAAAATAACACTAACCTACAATTTCTGCAAAATAACAAATATATCTTGAGCTTTCATATACAATGTGCACTGGACATTTTTACACTTACTTTGGTTTGTGTGAAGTAGAAACGTGAGCTTCTAGCCAATCCTGTTGAGAAATGAAGTCATATTACACTGATTGACCGTGCAAACTAGTCCATAAAAGCAGTGTAGCTGTACATGATCTATTATACACTTATTAAATACTGGAACTGTGGAATATCTTCACCATACATCACACACAAAAAAAAAATTAATTAACAGGAAGAATACTTTAAACAGAAAATCAAAAACATTCTATGCTTTAAAATTAAACCGGGCCTCTCCTGGAATGCTAAATGTTTATCAATCTCTACTGCAAATATTGGAAACTATCAACACTACAAACCGTCAGAGTTTGCTTTGAGTCTTCCACATTTGTATCCTCCGTCAGAGATGCTCTCCTGCTACTGGTGTGCACTATATGTGAGAGAAAAGATACGCTTAGATCCTGTGACCGCACAGGTAGTGTGTAAGGAGCAGATAGAATCTTTACTTCTGAGAGTTGAGTATGACAGCACTTACACTGGTCCATGCGCAGAGACTGGGAAAGTGTATTCATTTCCATGAAACCCGCACATGATCTCACTTGTTTCAAGCTCGGGGGAGGAAGTGTTTCACGCTGTTAAAGCACAAGGAAAATAGTCTCACATGATTTATAGCAAACAATAAGATCTTTCAAGGTAAAAATGGTATTGTCTGTAATTTAATGTTGTGACCATGGAGGACAGCACTTCTAATTAACTTCCAATTCCTGGGACCTTGGTTATCTATTCTATTATCTCAGTATGCTGTGCCATCAAACAAACCAATTTCTTGACACATGTAGGGTTATTTACTAAAGTGAGAATTTAAAGTGAATTTCAAATGTCAACGGCCAAATAGCAGAACTGGAAACAATTCCTTAATTCAGCTACGCTTTCAGCTACTTTTACTACTAATAGTAGCTGGAAGCGTAGATGAATTAAAGAATTTGAAAATCTCAAACTCCAGCCCCCAGATGTTACTGAACTAAAACTCCCATGATTCTCTGGCTATCTATGTAATTCAAAGAATCATGGGAGTTTTAGTTCAGCAACATCTGGGGGGCCGGAGTTTGAGGACCCCTGCCCTAAATGGTAGTGAATTAGGGATAACCACACACGAGAAGGATTTGGGAACTGTTATAGATAAATTAGGCAGTAATATGCTATGTCAATCTGCAGTTGCTAAGGCCAGTAAGGTTTTGTCATGTATAAATAGGGGCATAAATTCTCGGGATGAAAATATAATTTTGCCTCTTTATAAATCGCTGGTAAGACCACACCTTGCATATGCTGTGCAATTTTGGGCACCTGTTCTAAAAACGGATATCATGGCACTAGAAAAAGTGCAGAGACGAGCTACAAAATTGATAAAAGGAATGGAGCATTTTAGTTACGAAGAAAGGTTAAAAAACTTAAATCTCTTTAGTTTGGAAAAACGGCACCTCAGCGGGGATATGATAACATTATACAAATATATTCAGGGCCAGTACAAACCATTATCTGGAAATCTATTCATAAACAGGGCTATACATAGGACACAAGGTTAAAAAATTAAGGCTGGAAGAAAGGAGATTTCATCTAAGGCAAAGAAAACTTTTTTTTACAGTAAGAGTAATAAGGATATGGAATTCTTTGCCTGAAGAGGTGGTTTTATCAGAGTCCATACAGATGTTTAAACTAAAATTGGATAAATACTTGCAAAAACATAACATACAGGGATATAATTTCTAATAAGTGGGGTAATAGCTGCATGATCCAAGGAGACATCTGACTGCTATTTTTGGGTCAAGAAGGAATTTTTTCCTAGTTTGTTGCAAAATTGGAAGCGCTACAGACTAGGTTTTTTGCCTTCTTTTGGATCAACAGCAAAAACATGTGAGAGGAAGGATGAACTTGATGGACGCAAGTCTCTTTTCAGCTATGTAACCGCTTGTACAAATAAGATTGCACTAAAATTAAAAAAAAAAAATATGATGAACTAAAATGAGCAATACACTTTCTTATATAATGCAGCCTCCTGCCAAGAAAAGATTTAACAGAGCACTCCAAGCAAAAAACCTGCTTAGATTAGGCTGCCTGGAGTGTTCTGGTGCTGTCCCCTATTAAGGTAAAATGTTTAGGAATGTTTTGACAAACTGGGAGACTTCTCGATGCTCCAAGAACACACTCCTCAGGAGCATTGATGATGTGGAATACTTCCACATCATCAGTACCATTTCATCTAATATGGGCGAGGTCATTAACAGTGTGCTGTGAGCAGATTGGCCCAGCACTCACCATCAGTGCAGTCTAGTTTAGATGATGAGGCCAAGGAGGAGGCTTGACAGACTGGGAAACATAACTACTTCTGAAAACTGTACAGTCATGCTTCTTAAAGTGTTTCTACTACCGCATAGAATCTCCTTCATAAGTATGAGAGAAATACAAACTTCACTATTGTCTGTGCATATACGTGAAACTTAGTGCTTGCGTTTGCATTATGGACAGCTGTTCATGTAGAGACACACCAGGTTTACAATGGATAGGCGCAAATGCATTAACATCCATTTAAGGGGAGGGGGGAGAGAGAAGAAATAATTAAGTAGCAATAATTACACAAAAAAAAAAAAAAAAAAAAAAGGGTTGCAGGGCACCCAAAAGGGACTTTCTGGCCCAACTCCAGCCCATTAACAAGTTCACTGTTACTCGTAATGGGAGGCCAGTAACACTTTGAAAGCGTTCGCTGACTCCCTCAGTCTATCATCGACACCCAATCAGATTCTTCAGTGTGGCAGCCAGAAGAAGAGACAAAAGACATTGCAGATGAACATCCAGGAGACAGATTTAAGGTCAAACCAATTGAAAATATTATAACCCCGTAAGGAGTACTAGTACTGGACTCTAGCTCACATGACTTCACTGAGATGATGAAGTTACAGTGACAGATTTGTTATTCTTGGTGAGGTTTTCTTATTTTTTGTATGAAAGTTCTGTGGTTTTTTTGAAGTGACATGGTTATACATCCTTCTAACCACCATATTATTGATGGCAAAAATAAAAACAAACCATAATATACCCATTACCAGGGTGGCTATAAAATACTCTGGTTTTCTCTGGTGTGTACATTGCAGTTTTTGCCTATATGTAAAACATTGCCAGCAGTTATTCACAAAACTCCAGATTTTACAAAATTAAATACAAATGGCAACATTTAGCTTAGTAAATTGAAACCATATAGGATTCAACCTTTTTCCCCCAGAGATCAGCTATATTAGCTGATTATTGCCATTCAGATTTTAATTCAGTACAACTGCGTTTAGTTAATAATGCCTATTGTTTTTCACCATTATTCATGGTATTTATTTCCTGGCCGTGCTCTCACACTCACTCGTTCTTCTCACATTTCCTAATTTCCGAAACACAAAGACCTGTTCTGTCTATTTAAAAGAAAGGGAGAACAGGAACTTTCAGCAAGAGTTTAGAGCTGGGTGTGTAATAAATCGAAACAGCAGTTTCTCATGGCTGAACAAACATCTTCTGTGCTGTCTCTAAATTCCTGTTTCATAAAACAACACGTGACATTTCTACTATAAAATGCAGTGTATTTAAGGTGTTCTTAAACACATTAATTTTTCATGTAAGAAGAGCCCTCCAATCACCAAGAACAACTCACAGCAGTTTCTTTCACATCTTCCTGGTCCAGAGTTGCATTTTCTTTTCTTTTCGGGATCATTAAACTTTCTTTATGACCTTAAAAGATATTGAAAACAATATTAAAAACTGCAAGTACTAATATGCCATTAAATGACTGAATCAAACCATTTTTTTGATTATCAGCTTTTACAACTTCTAAATTTGCAAATGCCCTGCATTTGCTCCATTTGGTAGTTTATCAGGGGTATTTACACATTTAACTCTTTGTGATGTCATTATCTATATTTTCTATTGGATAATTCATCAACCAACCACACAAAAATTTTATTTTTTTAAAATAGGTCGCTAAGAAAAGAACAAAAAAAATAAAAATCTGCCAGGTGTAGTAGGCCAAATATGCCATTATTAAAATTATGCGATCTCACATATGGGAAAAAAAAAAAAAAGTCCATAATTTCTACTATAAACATGTATGTAAAATATACAAAGACAAACAGATTTCAGCAAATGTGTTAAATTATTTAAAGAAACACTATAGGCTCAGGAATACAAACATATATTCCTGACACTATAGTCCTGAAGTGGCTGTCTAGGGGACTAGCATCCCTCCAATCTCCGTAATAACATGTTTTCACTCGCCTTTTCTCCCACGCCTCACTGATTTTGTCTATCCAATGCTTTACCATAGGAAAGGCCACCATGGCCAATCAGCATCAAACATTGCATCTTTATGTGAAGCGTTCAGCATCTCCATGCAGAGCATGGAGACATTGAACGCCAGTACTACACACTGTGCAGCACTGGACTAGGAAGCATCTATAGTGGCAGTAGTCGGAGTGACTCACTAAAGGTGTTACTAGGCACCAATGCACACAATGCCTTTACTCTGAAAAGGCTAGGTTTACATTGAAAAGCTTGCAAGTATTGGCTATAGACACCAGAACCACTACATTAAGCTTTAGTGGTTCCGGTGACTATAGTGTCCTTTTAAGAATGTAACATGTACCATGCACATCTAAAATTAGTGGCTCTAACAAGTCATATCTGTCAATATTTTTAAAAATCCTCTAAAAACAATGTTTGCACCTACCAACAAATGCACCATATTCTACAATATTTTCTGTTTCTTTTGAAGTGTTCCTTTGAATGGATTTTTCAAGCTTAGGTACAAATTCCAGTTGACTTTTACTAGGCTGATTTGGTGTGCTTACAAAAAATGTAGCGGTAGGAGATTTGCAGCTTGGGACGCTACTGGTTAAATTACCAGGGTTCTGATTATCAGGAAGCAATTCTGAGCCTTGCACGTCCTTCAACAGCTCGAGAGTACAGTCTTCAGCAGAAATTAAGGCACTTCCAGATGGACCAGCCTCTGGGATATTTAATTTTTCTCTCCAAGGTGGAAAAGACATGTGCTCACTTCTCTTTTTGCCTTGGGCATTTCTTTCATCTCTCAGAGATATGTTGAACGGAAAATTACTGTTTGCCTCAGGACTTCCCTGGGGAAAGGAAGATCCAAAGAAATTGCCAACACTTTGTTTTTTCCTCATGGAAGAACGGATGAGGCCATCATCAACTAAGTTTTGGCCCAAATGCTTTGAAATGCTGAGCTCCCGTGTGATCTCATTGTGAACCTTACTAGCCTCGGATGCTTTCTGCGCAGTGAGAGTTTTTAAAGTATCCACAGTGAGAGCCGACAGATCCTGCAGGTGTCCAATCTGTGAATCCAATGAGTGTAATGAACGCTTGATGTAGTTGACTCTATCACCAACTTCTTTAATTTGAATACACATCTGTTCGACTCTGTAAAAACATTAAAAAAATTTTTTTTTTTTAAAGATAGATATATAAACCAATGCAGTTATTCACTAAACTCCAAATTGCAGATTTTTTTTTTTAATACAGTACAGGTCTAAATAGCTATTGTAGTCTCAATTTTGAAGGATTAAAATTTCCTCCAATTCAGAGTTAAGTGGACTTTCTTTGAAATCAAACCAACCCGTGTTTGTTTATTTATTTGGGAAGTGTCGGTGTGTGTAATCATAAATTTATAGCTCGCATTACATTTTCCCCTCTGCTCTTACACTTGGCCATACAAGAGTAAAACACATGAAAAACACAAAAACAGAAATTAATCTATTCCCTAGTGGAAATAGTCTGCATCTCATGCAAGGATTACTGCTATGGCCACATCCACAGAAAAGGAAACATGAATGCATAGAGGTGAATAAGACATGACGTTTAGAGCAATACAATATA
>OW240914.1:77631061-77638561 GCA_933207985.1 Pelobates cultripes | reverse complement strand
ATATAAGGAGCTATAAAGAAGCAGATTAAATCAGTTTCTTTGTGTGACTGATCTGCTTCAGTTCCTTAAAGCATATATTTTACCTTTTGGGACATGCCATGATTATGTTTAAATATGATACTGTAATATTCATAATGGAAATCATTAAACGCGTACTCCAGAAAATAGAATAAAAACCAAGAAAACAAATATCTTTCATTTGAAAGAATTATACTAATATAGGGTACTGTATCACTCTAAAAGTCACTTAAAAATGTATATTTTCTCCCCCAAATAAAATTATATATGTGAATGCAGTAGGCAACAAAAATTCACTGCTACTCTACCAACATGTTGAACAGATTTGGACAACTTACCGTCTATTTCATAAGCATACACCTCACCAAAGATCATCCAATAAGGTTGGAAAACAATATTCCTGGCTAGGACCCAAGATGACTCTTCGCTGGGATAGAGGATGGCTTGTCTTGGAACGCCAAAACTCAAAAGCACAACAGCCATAATGACAACGATGTAAAACATGTTGGCCACCTGTAATTTTAAGTACACACATAATAAAACCATTTTAGTGCTTTATAAACAATTAAACCAAGAATTGAGTGCACTTTAACCATATGTGAAACACAAAATAAACATAAAACATTCAGAGTAAAATTCTAATTCCTGAGTTATGACAGCATGCAATTGTTGCTTATCTCTTCTCTCAAACGATAATATATCTATAAGCAGACACATCTCTTATTTTCCTACAGAGATTATAGATATAGCCATTAACAAGAAAAAAAAAACCTCCCACTTAAGACAAAAACATCAAGCCGTTAACAGCTCTAGCCAGGAAATACAAAACATGAAATTAGATTTATATTAAAGTGGTTGTTCACTACACAGGCACTGTGGATGACTGCAAATTTTGGGTAGTATATGGTGGAGGAGTGGGGGGAATCCCCAATACCTTTATTTAACTGGATTGTGCCTTTGTAAATTGTAGCAGAGAGATAACCTCAAACTTTAGCAGTGTTTCTCCAATTACGGACCACTGACTTTGTCCTAGTTTTCTCAAAGGAAATGTTCATACAGACATAAAAGGTTTATTACCCTAAATATCACATGACGGACAAATGCAATTTGATTGTAAAATTGCCTGTTTAATCTGAATTTGCCCATTTGGCTATCAAAATTGTTTTAAAAAAGCCAAGTTTGGTTACTACCACAAAGGCCCGATTTAATATTTTTGGATAAGCATGTCAAATCATTTAATATTTTGAAAACTATTTCAGTATTTAGATTTTTTTATATTTTCGTATTTTACGAAAATCACTTACAAAACATATCCAAAACTATTAAACCTGGCCGATAATCTGCAATACCGGTTGGTGTGGTTCATTCACCTTTTCACAAGAACCACACCCACCGGTATTGCAACCAAACTCCATTTATTCTAAGATGATCCCATTTTCTTGATAGTCCAGGGGACTTGTACCCATACATCTAAGACTTTATAAAATATGTTACCTAGAGCTCAAATGGTTTGCATTGGTACTGGTAAGCCTTAAGGGAATGGATGGTTTTGGAATGAATGGTTCACCTATAAAACTCATTTAAAAATATATAAAATCCATGTAGCAATTTGAGCAAAGGTATATTAAAGAGAGAAAAAATAACTTTCAACGTACCATTTTTCCAATCATCATCACGTATGGTCCAGCTTGCTGATTTACAGCCAAGAAGTCCAACAATCTGACGTACCAAAAAACTATATTGACACAGTATGTTAATCTCCCAGCCACAAGAATTTTGGAGATGCTATCTTCGGTATCTTCATTAAATTCTGGATCTTGCAAAAACTTGCTATATGCTCCAAGTCTTAATCCACAACCAACAAAGAAAGTGATAATACCAATGGTGTCTGTGATGTTAAAATAATCCCCAAACCACACTTTGATTTTCTGATTTACTTTTCCAGCTTCTGACATAAAGATCTGCAAGATAAAAAACAGTAATGGTGATGTGACTTAACTGTAAAGAAGAGGTAAAGGATGGGAGAGGGAGTGAGGATATAGATGGAATGAAAAGGGTCATACACGGAAGAAATGTAAGGGCTAGTGGTTTCTGCACAGAAAACTTTAGCGTATAGTTTTATGACCTTCTGTTAACTGTAAAAAATTTTCTATCATTTTATTTATTCCCCCCGGAAGTGGAGGGTTCATGGCTTATCAAATATTGCACTAATGAAACGCAGTGAATCAGAAAGAACACTAGAAGGGAACACTAAATCAGGTGATGGTGAGATCAAATAGGAATCCTATATGATTGCCTTTTTTGTCTGCTAAATAATGGTTCAAGCAAAAATTATAGCTTAACATCGATTTATACCAACCTCCCGAATCTTTTCAACTGCTGAAGTAAAAATGTATGCAATCACGATCCATTCTTGTACAGAGGGAGCAAATTCCATTTTCACAAGAACTACAAATGTGAAAAGCATGAGGAATCCCAAATATGCCAACTAATAAAAAATATAAAAATACATATACAAATATAAAAAATAGGTCAAAACAGAACACATTTAATGTAAACATTTTGTTGAGAATAAAATACATATATCTATAGAGATATATTTATTTACATAATCTCAAAAAAAAAAAAAAAATTAGATTTAAAGAATTTAGATTTAAAGAAGAAATGTCAATTTTTGTTTGCTGACTGTTCAAGTTTGTGCACATGCTAGTAAATCTAACTGAAGGATTTTCTGGGATAAAGTATAGATGAGATCAAGTAATCTATGTTAGCATTCTCCTGACAAAAACACACTCAAGCCAGATATTTTTTGATTTTTCTCTGTGCATTCACGTGACATTTCGCAACTGCATCTAATGCCAGACTTTCTCAGAGCTGCTTTGGCATTTTATGCAAATCAGAAAAAAGATTTGTTTCTAGAAAGCAAAACAACACTGCCAGAAATACCTCAGCTACTGGATCATCTATTCCTCACTGTTAAGGGACACAAAGCAATATATAAAGCAGGGGAGCTCAACTTATGTCCCGCGGGCCACAAATCAGCCATGAAATAACTGCTAAGGGTATGGTGCAGTAATGTCTCAAAGAGAACCTGAGCCAGTAAAAGCAGAAAAGCTCAACTTTTAACAATCGTGCAGGTAGATCATTTTAGTGATGCTGCTCTGTTGGAGTTGGTGCCTCTTAGACAAGCGCAAACTGTATGTACTTTATGTACTAACCGCTTCTCTGTGAATGGAATGGAGACTCTAGGGAACCTTCAAATAGAAATCATTGATTTAAATGACAATGTAGCTCAGATCTGAACATTACATTTCATGAAACATCTCTCCTAGACTTTTACCAAAAGTATGTTGGAAAGGGAAAGTTTGCCAATTTAAGAAATTATGTGTCAGGAATCTTCTCCCTTTTAGAAAGCATGTAAACTGAGCAGATGTTTTCCAGGTGAAAACAGAACAAAAACTACTGACTGTCATCGGCAGCACCACTTCTGATTAGCTAGCCCGGTGTCCATGTTCCTTGCGCACACTTATTTACTCTATTATTCATTATTTAGTGTTCATAGTGGGTACAGATCGAGTGTTTGATACAACATAACAATCACTTGCTTAGTGCCATTTACTGCATTTTATTATTTTGCACTAAGCACCATGACTGCTACAGCTCAATGTTACTTTGCACAAAGTGCGTTGGCATGGTCCCCCTATTTCAAGTGCATTTAGAAAATTCCATAATATTACAGTGTTGGTTTTAATCTTGAATAAAAATCGCAAACAATTCTGGGACAGATCAGTCTGGAAATGACAAGGCATTGTGTTACAATCTATAAATATTTCCTGCAAGTGATATGGCCTAGTGCGGATCATGCACATGTAATATAATCATTAGACAGGTCTATGAAAGTGTTTTTATACATTAAATATTACAACAGCAAACTTACAAAATTATCCTACAGGCGTCTTTTTTTGTTTTTTTTAACCAGACTGTAGATACTTACCGTGTTGAACCAAAATTTCACAATTGGAGCATGGTAAAAAGCATAAAACTTCTGGGCGATTGGAAGCTTTCGGTGTTTTGCCTGAGTCTCAATTTCATGCTTAACATCCAGGTTGTCAAAAACTCGAACTTCCTTAAAAACATTCTAGAAGAAAAAAACAAAAAAAAACACCAAGTCAACAGGAGTTAGACGTTGCTGATAAAACCGATTGGACACTGTACATTAACTCATTGATTGAACATGAGCCTCAACTCAAAAATAAAGTACTTCTAACTTTTTTTTCTTTTTTATGAATATTGTTCCAAACATACACACACATATCTATACATACACACTTTTTTTTTTTTAAGAAAGTGCCCTAAAAATACTACAGCATTAGGCAAAGAGAGGCAGTCAGAGACACGAGTCAAGACGGGTGGAGAGAGATCAGGAGAGGATAGGTAGATTTGCGTATCATCCGCATAGAAATGATAACGGAAGCCAAAAGGAGCGGATGAGTTTCCCAAGGGAGGCAGTATAGATAGAGAACAGTAGTGGACCAAAGACAGAACCTTGGGGGACGCCAACAGAATGGTTGGGGGGGGAAGAGACAGAGTCAGAGAAACACTGAAAGAGCGCTGGGAGAGATAGGAGGAGCACCAGGAGAGAGCAGTATCCCGTAGACCAAAATTACAGAGAATGCAAAGAGGCTGTTGATGATCAACAGTGTCAAAGGCAGCAGAAAGATCAAGGAGAATTAGGAAAGAGTAATGGCCGCGAGATCGGTAGAAATTGCTGTAACCAGCCTCTTTTGTTTGTGACAAAGTAATCTATACTACCTCTTTGACTGTACAGATGAAAGGCATAAGTACAAAGTGAAAATCAGCATCTCCCACCCATTTCTGAGAACCTTAGCCATAGCATCCCAGTTTGAGGCTCAAGCCCATATCCAGCCAGTTGTGGTTGCCATAAGCTTATTCAGCACTCGCTGGATTTTATGAGTGGAACAGCGTGAAGGGGATAAATGACATCCTAGAATACTATAATTACCAAGATTTTATGGGATAAGTTAGACCAGAATGCAATGGTTTGCCTTGCTGAGAATCAGGAGAGTTACTATCCACCGCATCTTAAAGGCAGGTATGCCCTAAACCCCAACTCATTCAGTTGGCTTTAAGTCCCAAACAAGCATGACAGAATAATACCATTATAAAGGGAGCAAGACATTTTGATCCTAGTCTCAAAGAAGTTTACTTATATAAAGTATGTATAGATTACAAGCTCTTTATGAAAAAACACAGTGATATTTTGAAAATAATGAAAATGCAAAAAAACCAGATGGCAAAGAAGTAGTGGAGAGGACGAAACGCGTTGTCACGTAATCACACACACATCACATGTGTCAGAGAAAGCTCTGCCTCTAGGAAGTGCTTGGGTAAGAGCTTGGGTAAGAGTGTCTGACAGCCTAGGAAATCGCATTAAGCCGGCAGCGAACGGATAGGACTGGGGACACTATATACTAAGAAGCAAATTGCTGGAGGTGCTTTGTATACTTAATTTAAAAGCTGTGAAATAAAGAATTTCATTTACATCTGTTGCTGCCATCTGTTTTGCTGGTGGTACGCTGAACTTTAATAAGGATATTGATGTGCTAAATGCTTAGAGCAGGCGTATCTGCTCTCTACTTGTGAGTGGCATCCTCATACATTATTCATATAGAACTATATTGACTGTATTACACTATATATTTTCTCTTGTTTATTATCTCAAGCCTGATCTGCATTGTAAGTTTTGTATTATCATGCACTTTTAAAGATATTTTGCACAACAATTTGGATATAATAAATTACACATTGACCCTTTATGATATAGTAAGTACTTTAAATACAGTTGCACTCTCTGTATTGCATTGTGTGTGAAAAACTTTTGTAGAAGACACAGTGCACCTTTTTTATTTCAGTGATTGTATTTTTGTGGGCTATTTGCACTAAGTTTTTGCACAAATTTTATTATATTTCTTACAGCGCCCCTTTTACTCTTATTTTGATGTATTGGCTGGACCATAAAAGCTGCAATTATTTTGTTAGAGTGCCCTTTTATACCACAGTTATAACATTTGGTCACCACAGCAACTGAACAACACAACTCTACTACTTCAAACTGACCAAATTAAATCAACCAAAATCCACTCAGACACTTCGTAAACTAAACCAATTCTAAATTAGCAGTGGGTTCTTCACTCATCAGCATCAAACATTTGAATTTGTGTTTTACTAAATATGTACCATGGCAATGTTTTCTGTTGCATGTTGGAAGTTGTTTTCACTGTCATCCATGGTCATTTGATGGGCATCCTGAGACTGTGGTATATGGGACATTTCAGCCTTTGTTTTATATTCCAGCATAAGGATGGTAGGAGGAACCAAAATGCTCAAAATCACCTGAAAAGTAAACCACATGAAAAGTTACCAGGCATACAAAAGACATACTTGTAATGAGAGTATGCAATTCCTGGTTAAATAGGGAAGTTCTATTTAAGGAATGATAGGATTCTTTTTTTAATAACCATAAACCATTATTCGATCTACTTTGATTTAATTGTACATTATCACTGTAATGTGTATTTTGGCCAGGGTACAGCAGCACTAAATATAATATAGATAGATAGTGGATTTTAATATTTAACATTCATACAAGATGGGCCAGAACGATTTGGCTCTAGAATCCCAGTAAATATACCTTATACCAGGAATTCTTCCTCATGTTCAACCTTCCCATCCACATATCAGACAGCAGCATCTGAGTACCGGTATGGGCTACAAAAGCGCGAAGTCGTGAAGATACAGCAAGCTTGAGGCAAGTTGAATTGCTCCAGTTTTTTAGCTCATAGGTAAGAATCTTCATTGCCATAGTTTCATCCTGTCTGAAAGCTTGATCCAACAGATCAACTGCAAGCTGTCCAAACTCACTAGAGTAAATAAGGCAAAAGCATGCACAGAATGAAATGCAGTGATGCTGAATTTGAAGAAAAAAGAAAAACAAAATGTACTCATTCTGCTCCTAAAATAAATATGAAATTGCCTCCAATCTACAAAGCGAAACTATCAGTGTGGGGGCGGGGGGGAAGACATACAATCTGTTAAAATTCTAAACAGACACACTTCTATTTTTTTTTTTTAAGGATTTTTAAAATAATTTTCTCAGTCTTGGTGCTCATGCTGCCGTATGTAATATCCAATATCCCAATTTCTTCCCACTGGGATTTATTAACTTCACTTCTTGATTTTGCACTGTTTCAACTCATTAAAATGACGCTAAATCAAGTTTCTCTCTATTAGTTCCCTATGCATTACTGAAACAAAGTCAACAAACATTGCCTCTGCATCTTATGGTTTGAGAAGTTGTTTACAACGAAGCAAAACATAGGACATGTATTTATGAAATTCTAAGGGCTTGTTTCAAATATTGGCAAGCTGATCAGAAGCTGCTCGCCGAAGTGGCTGTCACTA
>OW240914.1:77406061-77626061 GCA_933207985.1 Pelobates cultripes | reverse complement strand
TTCACCAAGGCAAATGCCAAATACAGGGAAGAAAGCCTGTTCCCCAGAGGTTTGAGCAAGCACAACAGCTAACATATTAACTTAGCTGTTTTAACTGTAAGCTCACATTTTCAGATATAACAAAATCTGCAGAAACAAATTGAGAAAACAGGCTGAAGTGAAATAAAGATTTAATGGATGCTAAACTTCAGATCACCTTTCAGAAGGGCTGTTAGAATTGCAACATCAATGTCCTGGTGTTCATCAGAGCCAATGTGAAATACAGTAATCTGTAAGATGGGAAAATTAAAAATTGATTGTTTACACTATTTTAAAAGCAAACCCTCATTTATCACATCATTTTGTCTGATTTTTGTAAGACCGAGCACAAAAAGGTGACTTACTAGACATACAATGTTTAGCCACATCTTTAAAACAGGGCTGCCCAACTTTGGCCACAAAATCTAATTACAACTGGCAAGGGATAATGTAAGCTTCATTCTAAGACACTATGAGTACATCATCTGGTAAGCCAACGTATGAGTGTACAAGACTAATGGGAACTCTAGTTAATAGGCTGGACAGCACTGTTCCAAAAAAAGTGGTTTTAACCCTCTACTTTTAGTTAACACAGTAATGGGATGAATAAAACCACAAAATTAGATCTCACTACCTAAGCTTAAGAAACACACAATATCTGGGTTATGAATGAGTAGATTAGTATTACTAGATCACAAAGTCAGCATGAATATGCAAATGGAAAGCATGGCTTCAGTCCTCTCTTACTTTGGATGTCTGTCTATAACTGCCAACCAACAATGACCTGATAAAATTAGCATTTAAGCAGCTTATAGATTTGTACATTGCTTGGGTGGGAGACCTTTAAAATGAAAAGAAAAAAAAACTACTAAGACAACACTAAAACAAAAGTATTGTAGATTTAACATTTCATATACACAATATTATATGTTGTCAAAAAAAGAAGTTGGCATCAGAGCAAAAACACTGCCACAAAAACTTTTGATGCACAGCTGTAACCTGACTGGCTGGCTTGGAGTCGACATGTGTGCCTGAATTTACATCACCCCTTTGGTTTCTCTAGAAGGTTTATTAAATTCTTAAATTAACAGCCAACATGCAAAATGTAATCCATAGTATAAGAGTCTGAAAAGGTCTGTGTGATTAGTGAGTTACAGCTGTGGCATAACTCCATTCATGTTTGAGGAGAATAACACAAATTAAGCTATCTGGCAAATTAAGGGGACAACTTGAATGAAACCAGATTCCTGAATTAAACTGCTTGTCAAATAATTAGAAGCTGCAATGCAGCTTCTGTTAATTTGCCGAATAGCTTTTGTATTTGTATTTCTTAAAATAAATTTGTCAACCAAAGAAACACTACACACAATTAATATGTAGAACAAGACAAGGCACTTTCGTAAATAACTTACAAGTTCCTTGCTCTTCATACACTCCATTACAGTGTGGAAAAGATGAATTGCTTCTGACTGGCTGAAGTTGAAGGTTTTTTTGATTGTTGAAATGATTTCTGAGTCAGCACCCTCAGGAAGGGTCCTGAAAGTAAAAATTTAGTAACTGTCGAGAACAAAATGGTGAACTCCTTCTGCTTTACTCTAAAAACAGTTTTGTCTAACCTTGGCAAACTAGATGTTTCTGAACCCCATTTCCCAAGATGCTCAGTGAGCCGGCTCTAGCTTAGAAACATTTGGGGTACCAAGGGTAGCCATCACTGTACAAAGGCAATTCATACCCATCTTCTTCAGTTTGTTTATGCACGTAAGCCAATATATCAGCAGCTCTTCCAGTTCCTTCACATACTACAACGGGAACAGGTGGACTTTCCTGAAGATAGTTTAGCACAGTGACAACAACATTGGGGTTTCCTTCAAATATCAGCGCAACTACAGGTACACCCTGGCCAATACCTGAAATTAAAATAAAAAACAAACACGCTATGGCAGTTACTGGAAGATTAGAATATTTAAGCAAGCTTTGTATGAATAACAAATGCAATAGGTGATTTAAAAGCAAGACAGACAGAAGGTTATTGAGCACTGTAGAATCCATTTTAATAACAATATGGAGGTCTATGCACAAAGTACCATAAGAAGGAAGAACTTACGTGCATGTATACGCTGCAAGTTTATAGTTTTTTCCAACTCTCTTCTTAACTGCACTTCTGCTCCGTCTTTTCCAACTGTGCCATCATCCACCAATATGAAGTGAGAATGCATGTTATTCAGGACATTCAGTTTGCTCAGAGGGTTAAGCAGAGTTTGGTATGGAGCAGTAACCTAGGAATGACAACATTTTTTGTAAAATACTTTTTTTTTTAAATAATATTCATATGGGATTATAAAACAAATTCTACACTGCGAAATTATGACATGGCACTTTTAGGACCCACTGTGACAGATGGCATGTGAGGGATATGATGAAAGAGATGCTACTTTGCAATTGAATGTAGTGTATTCAAAATAGCTCTCATGATCAATGTAAAATCGTTATAAATTGCAAGAAGGACAAGCAGTGAAATTGTTGGCCCAAAAAAAAACAGAATCCGCAGAAACTATCCAGTGTTCAACTTTTAGAGTGATGCAGCCCCATACATCTTTACTGACTGCATGCCAGAAGTGTTCAAATTGAAGCTGACACAATCCGCTTAAAAATTCTAAAGTACTGAAAATTAAATTGCACTTTTAGAATAAATTTACTTCTAATAATGAAATATAAATACAAGTTTAGTTGCAGATGAGCTGATAAATAACTTTCCTTTAAATGTGCACCTTGGGTCAGACAGTCTCTATGGTGTTCCCTGCTTCTGTGCAAAGAGTGATGCAAGGAAGATCATAGAGACTAACTGTTGGTTCTCAAACACTGTATGATCCAAGGTGTATTTTCATTATTTAAAAAAAGAAATAAATATGAAAGGCTTGTTATATTAATATGTTTAAGGTAACAGATGTCCTGCAACTTAGTGATAGGTAACCATTAACACTGTAGATGTTTGTGAACTACATTCCAGATCACATTCAACCAGCTTATTGGATAATGATCATAACAATATTATGAGTGCATTATGGCTGGGTGGCAACATGGGAAATGTTCTTCACAAACATCCATATTGCCAACTATCATATTGATAGCCATCACTACAGTAAACCCTTTAAAGCTTGAGATATTTAACTTACATCTCTTCCAATTAGATCATTACGGTTTTCAATTAATCCCCAAGGAGCTATACCAATTGTGCAAATCTTTCGGGATGATCTCGATGCGTGCTCTTTAAGTGCATCTCCAACATGTTTTGCAACTCCTGTAAAAAAAAAAAAAAAAAAAACTACTACATAATTTAGTTGGAGAGAAATTTTAAAATTTACAAACCTAAAACCACAGTCTCAAATGACTTTACATTTATTTTATAGATACTGTATCCAGGGCTCTGTACAATGTTAGGTGTTTTAGACGGTATAGTATATAGATATAAAAGCCCATTAATAAATGAGAGTCCTACCTGCAAGCATAAAGTTAGAATATGTAAATTTTGAATGTTTCATATGGAATGTATACTGTGTATTAATATGTATTCCTTCCCATATTTGAAATTAACATACTACAAATATAAAATAAAGAAAATCTGTAGCACATTTAAAAGATCGCCCCAGGCTTCATGTATTTTTCTCCAAATGCACGTCCCAACTGGCTTCCTGATTGGAAGATCTACTATGTATTAAACACAATCTAGCAATCAGTGTAATCTGAACTGCTGACTTGACTCTGCCCACAGCCAATCACAGCCCTCTTATCTGTATAGACTTTCAAACACATACTATGGTGAAGGAGAGCAAACAAGAGACCCGTGATTGGCTGTTGGCCCCAGCCATATCCTTAATTTCACTCACACTGAGCTCTCATTGGCTGAGTCAAGTATGTACTTGTGAATAGGTTAAGAGGGGGCAGAGTTACATTACAGAAAGCAACATTTTCATAATTTTTTCCCCTCTTTTTAATGCAAAAACTACAGATATTTGAATGTGGAGAAAAAGTCAAAATGTGTAGGAGGCTAAAAAACAGTGAAGCGGGGTTGGTGCCTTGAGAACGACAAGAATGTCCTTTTTATACAAACTAATTAGCAAGATGACCGTGAATGCTTACAATGAGAATTGAAAACTGAGTAACCAAAATTATCTTGAGTTGTTAGCAATCACCTTTTACATAGAATCTATGAACACTGGATATGATCTCACTTGATAAAGTAGAAATGCAGCAGTTTTCACAAGTATTCAGTCCACATCTTTGATGTGCAGCTTCTTTTCAGCTAATCTGCACTGGAATAACCCCTACTAGATCAAGCACGCAGCATGGTGGAACTAAATTTTAGACAGAATTTGAGCTGACATTTAACATTTGGCTGGTGAAGAACATTTGTGACGACTGCTTGTTTGCTTTGCGAGTTCCATTTATTAGGTTATTAAACTAGGTATTATTCAAACATACAGCCTAGCTATAAAAGAATTGTATTATGATAAAAACAAACATGAGACTCGATTTAAAGAAGAGAAATTTGCCAATCACAATTCGTTAACTATATAAGTACCTGGAAAGGTCCACATCTTACACAATAAAAGGCCTGATCAATCAATATATTTTTCCTAAATGTGTGTGTTAGATTATTAGATAAAAGTATCTCGAAAAGCCTTTATTAATAATGTACAGCAACTGATTCTTCTAACAGCTTGTACCTTAGTGTTACACACAGTAAATGATGCTATATGTACAACTCTATGCAATATTTACCAACCTTGATGACACCACATAATGCCACAATATAGAGAGCTTTACCAACTAATTTGTTATAAACCGTTTAAGATATTTGCTGCATAATACTTTTTTAAAGGTCTTTTAACATGTTAATGTTTAAATTAAAAAACGTTAAAAAAAAAAAAAGCCTATATTTTACCAGCATTAACACCTCCAGTTATTATCCAGGCTCCTGTGGTCACTGCTGCTTTGATTAGACCTTTGCCAATTAATTGTTTGATGCGTGGGTGAAGCTCAAATTTTTGCGTTCCGCCATGTACGGAAATCAAGAGTTTGGGTAATTCCATTTGCCATTCTTTTAATAGCAGCTGTAAGATGGTTTCGGGCTTAGAGTCAAAAGACAATCTAATATACTGTAGACAAGGAAACAAATAAATTGGTTAATGCAAAAAAAGCAAAAATTAAATCAATAAATAAGTGTATAAAATTAAGTTTGTTTTTTTAAACAGCTGTACCTTGTTTCTAAAACTTGACTAATGTAAATTAACTATACTGGATGTGTGTTAAAGTATGTGGCGGAACCTACTGCTAAATTCATCTCTTTTCCCCAATTTGACTATTTTATTTTTTTACCGTTCAGGAGCTAGAGTATGCGGACACCCTCCATTCGTCTCCCGAACGAGGAGCACCCCTGTACCACATTAGAATGTTCACACCAGCAACTTAAGTGCAAAACCGCAAGGGAAGTAATTCATGAATGCTTGCTTCCGCTGGGTGGCCGCCATTTCATATAACCAAATGCACGTGGTTGTCAAAGGAGTGGCGGCCATTTTGTATCCCGAACGCGGGCAGCGACACTTAATAGTCAAGTGCCTGGAACTATTTTCAGCTGGGCACTCGCACGAACCCCGGTAAAGGTTAGACCGCTGCCCGTTCTACTTCCCGACCAACTATGCAACAACGTTTGGGAGATGGGAACAACCGAACAGGGGTAGCAGTCGTACCCTGAAATTAGGAGAATCCCTTGCATGGTGCTCGCACAAGAATCCCCAGAGACCGGCCAGGACACCTATTTCCCTGGAACTGTTTTGGGCTAGCGCATCGTGTCCGGACAGTGAAAACTTTTCCCCGGTTGCATTCTAGTTGCACCAAACTGATCGGAGTGATATTTCGATATGTTATACACTCAGATGAGGGTTATGAGGGGATATAACTTTTGTGGGGTTCCAAGTTATGGTGGGGGTACTTTTGAAAACCCTGTATTATTGTGTTGGAGACCCCATGTAGCAGGTCTGTGCATAAAAGCCATGTGTGGTCTGAAATAAAATCAGTTGACTCCCAGAACTATGTTTCATCTGGTTACTGAGGGAATGAGTGTCTGCTTGTTTTAATGGTTCCAGTCTGGCTAAGAGAAGGAATTAGCGGATGTAACCAGTCAGGGTTACCCGTGGGCCGCTACAAAGTATACCCTTGAAAATGTGGCGGTTTGCAAATCTTGCTGGATCAGTTGCTAAAAGATTTCCAATATTCCTTAATCACAAACAAATCTGAAAACATGTTGGCCTACACACCATCATATCTGAAGAGTTCTAATAAATATTTAAAATACACAGTGAAGGGCAGTGGTGTCTGGCACAGCGGGTGCAGGTTCTCATTAGGGATCGACCGATAATTTTTTAGAGCCGATTCAGATACCGATAATCTGTGAACTTTCAGGCCGATAACTTGCCGATATTCTGTACATTTACTATGTTGAAAAAATAAACTAATTCTAAAGGTAAATGCAGTGTGTGTGTTTGTGTAGTGTCATGTGTGTGTATAATGCAGAGTGTGTGTGTATAATGCAGTGTGTGTGTATAATGCAGTGTGTGTGTATAATGCAGTGTGTGTGTATAATGCAGTGTGTGTGTAGTGATGTAATTTGTGTAAAATGGGGAGGGGGGGAGCTGTTTCTTACCTTTCTTGCAGCTTCTCCAGCTCCCCTGTGGAAATCTCATGGCCCTTAGTGCCGCGCGGAGCTCTGCGGCCGCGGGACTCGCAAGACTTACACAGGGAGCGGAAGGGAGTTGCTGGAAAGGTAAGAAACAGCTTCCTGCGCCACCCCCCCTCCCCCAGGACCACCGGGCTTGTAATGAGCCTGGCGGTCCTAGGAGGTATTATCGGCAATATCGGTATCTATATTGGCCGATACAGATATTGCCAAAAATACAGAATATCGGTAAAACTGATAATCTGTCAATCCCTAGTGCTCATTAAGTGCATCCACATATAATGGTCTTTAAAAAGTGCTTTCTTTTCATACCTTGTTTATATCAAGTCATTTAATAGATTTGTCCTCATATTGTGAATACGTTAATAGTATTGGATGTCCTGCTGTTTTGTAGCTTCTGGTCATTATTAGCATTACCACATAACACTAAAATTGAGTTGAGTTTTGGAATTAAATCATTAATCCAAAATGACAAAAAAAATTTAAAAAATAAATAAAAATCAGGCTTCATCCTGAGTTATTGTACTAAAAATACTACAATGACCTCTAAAGACAAATGGAGCACTTTGCAGTCATCACAATCTGACTCTCAAAAACCTTATGCCAACATGGAATGCCCTATTTATTTAAAACTTAGTTCTATACTGCCCTGTGTTTAGCTGATGATGCATTCTATTTTGGAATGGATACTTTAAGGACAAATGTCATCAAATGCTCACTTCTTGTTTTTCCCAAGGATCATTACATTTAAAATGAATGTTTCACACACCTAAAGCACGTTAGCTTGCTGAAGAGCTTTATGTGTATAGAGTTGTCTTTTATCTTACAAAAACTGTAGATTTCAATAGAAATTTGTACTTTTATAAATTAACATTGTTACACCCTCCTCTTGCTGTCAGTCAACTGGTCCTGTTACGTCAAGGTTGTTTAACACAGTGGGGCTAAACTCAACAGGCAGATATTGCTCAGTGCACCTGCCTTGCAGATATATAACCACAGAAAGTCTGCTCAGGTGAAGAATAGGTGGGCTTGCAAATGCTTCAAAGGCTTGCACATACCTTAATGAAAACATGCGTGCATTTAAATCAAATTTTCTCAAAGAATAAATAAAAATTAAAATACATAATTTAGAAAAATACCATTAACAGCAAAAAACCTAAAAAACAAAAAAATAGAAGTGAAAAATTGGTGACAGTTGTCCTTTAAAAAGCTTTCAGTTAGACTGTTGGGGTGAGTTGTTAAGAATAACATACCGCTTGCATAAAATCTCACTTTTACTCTACATATATAAAAACTAAAATAAATTTTAAAAAAAATCAATAAAAAAAAAAAAATCACATGGAACACAAAGACAAAAGGTATAAATAAGAAACCAGCAACAACAGAATAACTTGGAAGCTGTTGTACATTAATGTTTAAAATACCTTTGCTCTGTATGAATGAGAACCACCTTGAAAGTTTATAACACCATATGCATCTGTCGGGCTTTCTTCAGTATTATTTTCAACCGACCATTCTTGTGCCTCTTCATTTAAATTTTCACCTAGTTTCAGATCGGAGTATTTCATGGCCACGCTCGCTGTGAAGCATGCATGCTGTCTGACCAAACGGCCGCAGCAGCACCTGTAACAAGGAATAACATACTTAATGTGAGCCAAAAACAGTTCTAACATAGTAAAAGTGTTTTAAATTGTAACTTAAAAAAAAAAAAAAAAAAAGTTTATTTCGAGGTAAAGAGAATAATACAGTGAAAAGTACATTTCTTTTAAAAAAAGGTGGTCTGGGTGCCAGGTCCAGCTAGGGTTCAGAGAAACTGCTATGTTTATAAATGGGTAAATCCAGCATCCAGTGGCTGTCTCTTGACAGCTGCTAGAGGCGCTTGCGTTCTTCTCACTGTGAATGCTTTCATATGGACTGGCTGAATGTGCACGGGGCTCTTGCCGCACATGCACAGTCAGCGGGTGACGTCGCTATGGAGGAGAGGAGGAGGAGAGCTCCCCACCCGGCACTGGAGAAAGAGGTAAGTTTAACCCCGTCCTCTCCCGAGAGCCCGGCGGGAGGGGGTCCCTGAGGGTGGGGGCACCCTCAGGGCACTATAGTGCCAGGAAAAGAGTATGTTTTCCTGGCACTATAGTGGTCCTTTAAGACACAAAATTGACAACTTACACAACAAATTTGTAACTGCATTTCTCATGATAAAACCAAGTCATCACAAAGCTGTTCTAAACATCTTACTGATAATATGCTTAATGTCCTTAGCACCCTAAATCAATAGGGTGTGTGAAGAAAATGCAGAATTCTAGAAACAAAGGTAGTTTGTGGAGCTCAGAGCACCATCACTGGAAACTGGTATATCAGCAGACAGAGGCATGCTTCTTTCTGTTTACCCAATGGTATTAAGCAAGTGTTCAGAACCTATACAATTGGTTCCTTTAGCATCAACTAAACAAGATTTCCACCTGGGTTGCATTCATTTTCATAACAGAATTTTAAAGATTTTTAACATTTTTTGTATGTTGTATATATTTAGTAAAGAAAGGGGTTAAAAAAAATATTCAAACCTCACAAGTTGCTGGCAAATCTGACATCCTGGAAGGCATCTGTAGAAGATAAAGATTCAATAGCAAATTGTTACAATGTGTGTACAGGAACTCAGTTACAACAGTCAATTTTTCCTCACAAATATAAATAGCCTAACCAATTTATTATATTATAGGATATTGGAACGCTAAGGCACAATGAATGCACTCTTACCAGCCTACAAAGACATGTATAAATGCAGGCTTAAACAGTCAAGTAATATGGAAAGTAAACAGCATTCCAATTACTCATTTGCAAACTTTCCACTATTTTCATGATCAAGATGGAGATAAAAATGTTAAAAAAAAAAAAAAAAAAAATCCACTACCCCATATCATAAGAACACAGTTAAACATTGCTTGCATAAATAGCTTGGCGAAATAGAAATACACAATCATTTGAAACAGAAAGACAAAATGCTTAGTTATCTAAGTATTTTGTCCTGTGAGCATTTATCACCTAACTGGAACATGCCAGGCACAATAACCACTAGAGCCGGCTGTAATCTATAACTTGTGAATCATAATCAAAATGATAAACATACCTGTGTGGGTCCTTTGAGCTTGGAATTATATAGTTGCATTCCCTCTTGGTGAATGTATTGTCTATCCAAGATTTCTGGGACTGAAAAATAAAAGTGGAGAGGTATGCTGTGATTGTGTTGTACACAAAGACAAAAGTATTTTAGATTGTTTAGAAGAATGGATGGGGGGTAATGATGTTAGTTCACAATAACTAGGACAGAGGCAGGTGATTCAAAATGGACAATCGGGCACCATCTTTGCAATTTTGGAGTTCCACCTTTTATAAAGCAGGCACCTAGGACCCCCTGGCACTTAATTGAGATGAAGCTATTATGGTAGCTGCATATATCCTTTAATGACTAACTTGAAATGGACATTTTATTTTAGTTTTTGCTGTACACTATATTATACATGTTCCAAGGTCACAGGCTTGTTCCAGTTTTATATCCATAAAACAAACTACCATTGAAGACCTGTATGATTACACCTCTATCATGGATGAGATCTATACAATCAATTTAAAAAAGGCCCTCTGGCCACATGACCATTCCATATAAATTAAATGGATATGGGGCCTGTGGTCCCTGGACATTATCTCACCTTGCAGTGTTATATGGCTTTCAAAAGCTTTAGCATCTAAATTAGGTTATTACCCACCAGTCACACCGCCTCCAACGCCTCTCCTCAGCTGCTGGCCTAATTCATAGGATGACAGCGCCAATTGTAGCTAACAAGATATCACTGACCACCTAAGTCATTGCTTCCATATTAGAGGAGTGAGTTACGAGACCACATGATGGGCTTCTGTTTAAGTTTGACACTAAGGTGAGACAGTCCAAGAGGGACTACAGGTCCCATTATAACCCAACTGAAATGTGGTCATGCAAATTGTGACAGTTTCTGCTTGGGATTATAACCACCTTATCTCTAGGAGACTAGGAACCAGGATATGTACGTCCCAGTCTGACTGAGTTTAGAGCCCACAGACTGCATTGATATAACCTGTGCATTATTCATCACTAGGTGTAATTGTCATTCTACAAATCCAAGCAATCTTCCACATCTAGCTGTGGAAAATAGAGTCTTACCAACTATTTTCCACTTAAACACGTCTTTCCACAAACCAGTAAAAAAAAAAAAAAAAAACGTATATACCAAACAGACTAATATAGTCATTTAAATAAGCCTATTTTTCAGCAAGTTAGCAATAGTTATCACTTTAAGATCAAGCAATGTCTCAGCAGGGACGTTTTTAACCAGGACTTGCAATACGACCTCTAGACCCTCATTGACGGTTACTGATTAATACTCCATTACTTATGTGAACATGTGATCTCAGCAGCCAATCAGAATCTGATTGCCAGGCACCTCTGACCAAGACGGGGCAGCACAATGAACCTGTATAAAAGCACATGCCCACAGTGATAGAAAATGCTAGTTCTAACTAGAAATGTTGCATGGTTTAAAAAAAAAAAAAAATATGAAAATTTTTAAATCATTACAAAAGATTATAGACCGTTTTTAAAATATCTCAGGGTGGTCCACAGAGTTTTCAGATAAATGTGCTATGTTAAGTCACTATATAAGGAACAATATTTTCTCTGCATATTTCACTAGTCAAACCTAGCATCCTCATATCTTCCTCACGGTTTTCAGAGGGAGATGAGCAAATCTCAAAACTCAACAGCGATCCATTTAATGGATCAGATGAATAAAACTGACAACACTGCAGCTATTGGCTTGATTACTCATGGTTTTTGAAGATTAGGTTTGCACACATCTCCCAGAATGCCATGCGAAAACCATGAAATAAATGCCCTAAATCGCTTTTTTTAGATTGAGGCTTCCTTTGCTGCAACTTGCTGTTTTATGTTATCATGGCTGCACACTGGCTACTGTGAGATCAATACATTTTGATTAACAATTAAACCACTTTTTATATCTGTTAGTTTGAACAATGAATGTGTATTAAAAAAGGAGAGAATATTTAATTTTGCTACGCACCAAGAAAAACACACACGGCAATGTAGTGCAATTGGAAAAAAATAAAAATAAATTTTTCTATAGAATCGGTGGGGTTTATTAAACTGTGAGAGGTGGCTGAAATACCCACCAATATAGGGTTGAGGAAAAAAAAATTATAAAAACCATCAGATCTCAGCTACACTAGCCTACACTTCGCAGCTCCTCCCCAATTTAGGGAAGAAACCCAATGTATCCCTGGTGAAAAAGCTATAAAACATAGTACTTTAGGAGACCCAAAATAAACTCCCATATTTGCTCATGTACTGTAATAAAATATATTTATGTATTGCCGAGGATATGTATTCTGTATAAATAAGAATAATGGAAAAGCACCATTTTAAAATATTACAGCAGAAGAGTGAACTACAATTAAGCAATGTCTAAGCTCCTAATAAGCACTCTTCAAAACATCCTGGCACAACCATTTTAGAAAATTGATGTAATTTAAAGTAAAATTATAATGTTGGGATGTGTGTTAATGAGTTCATAACCACCTAGACCTCTTAATTTGATAGTGCCAGGTCCCCGGTAAACTTCTAGACAGAAAATGAAATGTTAGGCAGCATTGTAAGTATAACCACTTTAAAGATGCTGAATGTGGAATTATGGACCTATAAATCCTGTTATGCCTCACTTACACTCCATAAGACCTAGAAAGAACTGTGCACAGACAAGATGAGCAGCACACATTCCTCTATCTTATTTCTCTTCCATTTTGGAAGCAACACAAGGGGGGGGAAGTGTATACCTATAGAACTTAAGGAGAACAAATATACACAGTGCAAGAGAATGCGGAGAATGAACAGCAGCCCAAATAGCTTGAATTTCGTTGGGTCCCCACTCAAGTTAAACTGGGTTTATCTCATCTTGCTGCATTAAGGGAAAACTTAAAGCATTGGCATATCAGATCGATCCCACTCAAAAGGGCAGGCTGGCATCCTCTGCACTAGAGACACAGTAATCCCAGTTTTGTTAGCTCTAGTTAATAACCCTCTAGATATGCTTAACAAGGGACCACATCTGGATTACTGTTTTACCCAAGGGAGAGCAGACATGGACCCTTTCATCACTGTGCCAATACCTCATTGACAAAGCCTAACAAGGCTAAAACTATCATCTTGGGTTGTTTTACCTCTTGTGCATTTTGGATCTGGATCAACCTCCTGGGTGTGACTAGTCTGATATGCAAATAGCTTAGGTTTTCTTTGTAATGGCACTAGATGAGCTAAAACCATCTTGATAACTAAGCAGGGAACCCCGTAGAGTTGTTGTTTGCTCTCCGTATTCTCTTGTGCCCTGTTTTTATTTGTTTGTTCTACTCTGTTATCACACTCTGTGTAAGACTGATCACCTACAAAGAAAAAGTGCAAGTGCAACAACATTTATGTTTCTTCAACAGAAGAACCTATTGCAATATAGACATAATGTAAACTGCAAAATTGAGAATAGTGTAGTTTGGCTGATCTCTACGGGGAGTGTGGTGGGGGAATACAAAAATGAAACAAAAGGACAGTATAATCTGTAAAATAAATATTAAAAACATGTTTAAAATGCCAAAGTTTTATTTCTCATAAAAAATAAAAAATAAAAAAAAAAGAAGTTTTCCATATTAACCACCACCATAGACCATTTTTATTTTAAATCTGTAAAACAAAAATCTGTTTAGTTGATAAGACATGCATGTATTCATTGGAGTTATAACTTAAAATTGAAAAAGCTGTAGTTATGAACTGAAGCTTTTGCAAATCCCTCCTCATTTTCCCCAAAAGAGAGTAACAGACTCCACGGGGAATAAGCCTATCAAAGCTAGAAGCCTCTAAATCTGCATGAACCAACTACAGCGTACGTCTGATCTGAGGTCTCTGAAGGAGGAGGCAACAAACCTCCATGGCTGCAAGTTCAAGTGCATTATGGGTGTGAAGTGATCATTAAAAGGGGAACTTTTCATGTATGTTAATCGGGGTGCGGAAATTTAAAAACAAATAAACCTACATACCCAAGGAACCAAGATACTTGTCTTGCCACATGATTTCAATTAGAAAGTTTGGTGACCTTGCTAGGAACAGGATATTGTCAAGGTTATTCATTAAACTGAAACATTTTCACAAATCAAAACCAAATGGAAAAACCCTTTTATCTTCGCTAGTAACAACTGGCTATTTTTGTTCATTTTTGCCATACTGATATCAAAAAATTGGGAGTGAGAGTATGCCGGCTGTTTGTGGGTGCACACGACAGCTGTATGTGGGTGCACACGACAGCTGTATGGAGCGCGAGAGAGCGCGAGAGTGAGAGAGAGAGCGTGTGTGAGAGAGAGCGTGTGTGTGAGAGAGAGCGTGTGTGTGAGAGAGAGAGCGTGTGTGTGAGAGAGAGAGCGTGTGTGTGAGAGAGAGAGCGTGTGTGTGAGAGAGAGAGCGTGTGTGTGAGAGAGAGCGTGTGTGAGAGAGAGAGCGTGTGTGAGAGAGAGAGCGTGTGTGAGAGAGAGAGCGTGTGTGAGAGAGAGTGTTGCTCTGTCCCACCACCTTTCCTGATAAAATATCTTGGATGCCTGGTGGAAGAGCATGTGACCTGCACCTACAGCAGGTGCAGACCATAGTAAATGCCCAGCTATCATTGAGTCATTGAGTCAGCTGCCAGAATTCCCAGCCATCTCCTTCCCAGCAATTAGTGAGCATGGGACCTCGATGGAGCGATTACTGTGGTTTGCACCCTATGGAGTTGTAATGGACCATCTCAGGCTTACCAGCAGCAACTCTGCACCTTGCCTGTGTCATGGCTAAAGGCAAAAAGACTGCAAGTTCCAGGTGCCAGACAATATAAATTCATACTTTTTTTCTTTAATAGCCATTGCCCACTCTTGTCATCCAAAACAAGCGGCATTAAAAATAAACAAACACAAAACCAAATATGTCCCATTCACTACCTTTACAGCCCAAACATTTAGACATGTCATAAGCCCCAAAACAGTTTTTTTAATCCTGGAGGGGTGAGAATTGATCAAAGCGATTTATGTTATTAAAGATGAAAACTAATACATCACATCAGAAAAGAAGTAGATTTAAGGTAAGGAAAAAAAAAAAATAGATGTGCATACATTTTCCCCCCCATATTTTAGATCAAAAACATAAATGTTTTGGTACACAGTGTAGATTCTCTCTCACACCACTTTATGCATTTAAACAATTAACTAATTTAGAGAGGAAAGTTGACTAAACAGGCATAGGTGTCAGTGCATCCTCAAAATAAATGTAAGTGTACAATTTTTATTTTTATTTTTTTTTAAATTAACAAAAAACGTTCAATCCATTTATCTATAATGGTTGTGTTTAGTTTTGAACTCAATTAAAACATTAGCCATGCTCAGAACCTCTGACCTCAGAAGCCAGTCTAACAGAGGACGGGTACAATCTTCAAAAAGAATAGAAATCATTGACACAATTACTCTTAAAAGTGCCATCTTGTGTGCTACATTTACAGCAAAATATTATAGTTACTTCTAGAGAATTACATTAATCAGCAAAATATTACCACTAAACAAATAAATGCAATCATACATGGAACTGACCTTCATCTCAAAATACACACAAAAAAACAAAAACAAAACAAATAGGAATAAATAAAATTCTACAAAGAAAAAGGTAATTCCCTTAAAATAAGTATTATTCAAAGGAATACTTGTTTTTTTAAATCTACAGAAAAAAAAAAAAGAAATCTTTGCTAATTTTTGGTCTAAAACACTGGATTTTCTAAAAACAAACCTCCATGTATTCTAAACTGACAATACTAAAAATAGGGACATGAAAAATTATTACACAAATAAAATTATATTACCTTTTCAAGATACAGTGTTGCCCTAAATTTATCCTTCTTCAATTCCATGAGTAAAAGGTATTTGTGAAACATAAAAGTACAACTAGATACTCTTCACTCAGATTATAATTTCATGTTTTCAGTTGTGCAGGTCTAAACAAGAATAAACCCAAAGCACAATCAGGGAAAGCCAGGGTAAAAAAAATAAATAAAAAAAAGTCCCGATTCATCATGTGTACCATGCAAATAATAGTAAGTGATAAGTTTTTCCTGTAATTTTCATAAAATACATAAGAAAAAGTAGGGAATCTTCGGTAAGATTATGGATTTAGTTGACAATCAAAATTTACCCACAATTCTCAGCAAAATCCATCCCACAAAAGGGTAACAAAAAAATAATCATACATTAGGGCAGAGGAGAACAAAATGGCTGCTTCCAGGTATTGAGATCTGGCACAAGGAATAAAAAAATATATAAAAGCAATTGGGAGAATAGAATCATTAACCCCTTACAGACATTAAAACATTCTAATTCATTCTATGTTTGCCTAAAAATAGTGTGTTTTAATAGGACGGTAAGATAGGCCATCCTATTAATTATAGGTAGGCTATAATTGCTGATTCATCACTTCCAGTCTCCCCTGCCGCAACGCCGCGAACTGGAAGTGACGTTGCAGCAGGAGAGACCAGAAGTGACGAAACAGTAATTATAGCCGCAACTAAGAACAGCTGATATCCTCATTTCCACGACAAGCGATTGGTAAAATAGAGAAGAGGCGGGAAAACACACCATCTTTAAAAACCGGACAGTAAGAAAAAAATCAGAATGCCAATTGAAAAAAAGCAGACATCGAAGGCGAAACACGTCTTGGTACAGAAGGAGAGGAAGAGACTCAACATATACTGTATTTATTCATTTTTAATTGTTACTAGTATCTTGATAATTTTAATTATTTTTACTGATAAATATTTTTTTTAATATACTTACCTCTACCTTGCCCTTTGGATCCGGTTGAGGGTAGCGTCACCCCTAATAGACACACACATCAGAAATACTTAGAGCCAGTTATAAAAAGGCTCTTTAAAAAGGTGAGCACCTTTTTCTTTACATATACTGCACTGTGCACTTTGGGTCTAGTAAAATCTGCACCCAGAAGTTCTTTTCTCTCTTTTTTCTTTCCTGGAGATCGATATAGGTCGAGAGGAAAAGGGAAGAACAAACCACACCAATACGGTACTGCTGCCTACCTTAAAGGCACGGATGCAAAAGTGTTTAGAGCCTATACCCATATAAAAGGTTCTATAAAATGTGAGTTTATCCCTATGTTTTGAATTTAAACCCAATTTGTAGCTATACAATATTACTCTATGTACATTTTGTTTTTTCTTTCTTGCATATATACCTCCTGTTTTACCCTGAGGGGTAAGTATGTCTATATAGTTGAGCACTTTGGAAATACACTTATAGCACTACACTCTTACCAAGGAGTGGGAAAGTTCCTACACCGACCCACTCGTGGTTATCTGTTTGTTTTTTGCATGTGATAGTGGGTTTTTTGGAGTACCCATTGAGGGTTTTATAGCAGCTAAATGAAATATTTTCTCTTTATACAAAAAGCGCCACGGATTTCCACACCCTTTTTCTGTGTTGTTCCCATTTTAGGTATAAAAATTTAAATCAGAATTGATAAAGGACTAATTTAAGTTATTTTTCTTTAGATGCACTTTATAGGCAGGAGAAGAGCAAGCCCCAGCATGAAAACAAGTTAAAAACACTGAGGTAACAAAAACTTTAGACAGAGTGAATGGGACAGAATTCCTCATTAAAGAAGAATTTCCGTAACTCCAAAAAGATCAGATAATGCGGATATGCTAGAATGTATTTTTTTCTTTTCATATGGATGTATAAATAAAAAAATACTAGAAATGTTTCCTTGGTGCTGGACTCTTCCCAATTGAAGAAATACTTCACATCATTTGCACAATGGTCCACACATGGATAAATCCAAACAGTCAACAAGGAAAATATGAAAAAATTGCACATTTATTTAGAAAAAAATAGAAAGTACACATGGCATCACACTGAAAGAGCAGTCCTCATAAATGCTATGGTAGTGGAAGCATAAAAAATAACATTGTGTAAATAAAGCAACACAGTAACCCAAAAGAGAAAAATATAATATAATATATATATATATATATATATATATATATATATATATATATATATATATATATATATATATATATATATATATATTAATGATCAAATAGTCGGTCTACCCGCAACTGCTGGACAGGGTAGAAACCACCAAAGAAGACTACCCAGAAAAATATAAGTCCTGGGTGCGTTTTGCACCCCTTCTGGTGCTTTCTCAACCTGGTATTTGATTTTACTCTGTTGGTGATTTTCACAAAATCATACCGTGTCCCTGAGGAAGTCTCTGAAGGGACGAAATATGCAGGACTGGAGAACTGGCAATAGTTTCATGCTTTTGACTGCTACATCTGCTGTTTCAAAATGTACACGAACGCAAAGGCAATATGTACTTTATTTGAAATTTGCACTACAATTTTTGCACTCATCCTTTTAAATGGTCCTGAGACTGCTAAGGGTCTGAGAAAGAAAATGATCTCTTCAAAGATTATCTGAAGGTGTGAAGATCTGCCCTGTTTCATACTAGTAAAACCATTATATGCGGTTAAGTTTGTGTAAATTGGATGTATTTACTAAACATTTGATTGTACTTTGCCTTCTTCAATTTTAAAAGCAGGTGTTTTAACTCCAACAACAGAAATCAACTTATACAAACTACACACTAGGTGTTCAGGATTATTATGTACTTATATGTGACTCCAAGTATAGCTGCCCTGCATTACCGTCATCATATTTGCAAGACTTATCGTATCAATAACAAAACAAAGAAAATAATAAAATCAACAAATGTAATTGAACAATTTTAAAATTGCATGGAAGAGAAAATGTGGCTTTGGTAAACTCATGCATTTTCACAATACAGAGACAGATGTAAAATTGAAATAGATATGGTACATAGACACACTGTGTATATTTGAAGAATACAGAAACTGCACATTTTATTATTAACACAGTTTAAAAATAAACTGCCCCTCACGTTTTGTACTAGACTGAAGTGCATGTGACATGTCACAGGTCTGCCTTTGCTTAGCACAAAAGAGTTTAAGCAATAGCTTAAAGGCAGAAATTCCTTGCCACCAAATATCCTTATCTCACAATCTACACTCACATAGTGGAAACTAAAAGACTTTAAAGTTCAAAATAGGAAGAAAAAAAAAAGGTTTATCCAATTATATAATCTACAACAACATGCTGAAAAATGTTTAGCAAAATTAAGGTTTTTTTTATTTTAGTTACCTATACATACATTTCAGCCGTTTCTACTATTTAAATGTACAAAGTGTAGATTACCGGTATATATTTATAGAATACTGTGACTGAATACACCTGCAAGTTTGTATATATTACTTCTCAAACGAGATACACCTGACATCCTTATTTAATAACCTCATTCAATTCACGCAAATATAAATAAGTATAAAACATTTTTAATAATAAGGAATTAAAGTGCTTTAACACACTGTTCGAATCAGTAAAAATACTCTAGGTCCTATCATAAAACTTAAAAGGGGAGCGGTCTCTTCAGGATTTTTGTGTTTATCCCATTTCATTAACACATATGTACTTGTGAGGTGTGGAAAGAAAAAAATTATATATATATATATATATATATATATATATATATATATATATATTTAAAATTTATTTATTTTTTTTAAATACATTACTAAACACAAATAACACACCAAGCCATAAGACTTGTTTTTCCCCACAGAATTCTCACAAGTCTTATCTTGACTGGTGTGTGTATTTGTGTTTAGCAATGTATTAACTAAACCCCTACTTCAGATGGAAGGGGTTTTCATCCACACTTATTTCTCCACCACAAATTAATTAATTATATATATATATATATATATATATATATATATATATATATATATATATATATATATATATATATATATATATATATATATATATATATACACATACACACACATACATATATATACACACACACATACACACACACACACACACGGGATTAACCGATATTGATTTTTTTTTTTTTTAAGAGTTTATACCGATAATCTGAACTTTCAGGAAGATAGCCGATAACTTACCGATATTCAGTACATTTCCCATTTTTAAAAAAAATTAACTTTTTCTACACAAATCTACTGTTAACTGAACATGTTTATTTTATTTATTTTGCTAATTTTTTTTTTTTTTATTAAGGTAAATGCACGAAATATACATGTCTGATTTTTTTTATGTTTCCAAGAATATGTGTGTGTAGTAGATGCAGTGAGAGTATTTGATTAGTGAATGCAGTGTGTGTTTGTGTAGTGGATGCAGAGTGTGTGCAGTGTGTATAGTGCGTGTGCCATGAGTGTTTGTGTAGTGTGTATATAATGAATGCACTGTGTTTGTGTAGTGTGTGTATATTTGTGTAGTATTTTTACATTCATTATATACACACACTGCACAAACTCTACACAAACGCACACACTGCATTCATTACATACACACTGCACAGAGTGTGTGTTTGTGCAGTGTGTATATAATGAATGCAGTGTGTTTGTGTAGTGTAAAATGGGTGGGGCATTTTTATTTTTTTAAATAATGTTTTAGTCCCCCCTCCTTGCTTCTTACTTGGCCAGGGAGGGGAGATATGGCATTCCCTGGTGGTCCGGTGGCATGGACTCTGCAGAGGGGGCCAAGCAAGCACTTACCTTCCCAGCAGCTCCCCTAGCTCTTAACATAGAAACATAGAAACATAGAATGTGACGGCAGATAAGAACCATTCGGCCCATCTAGTCTGCCCAATTTTCTAAAAACTTTCATTAGTCCCTAGCCTTTCATTAGTCTTGTGGCCTGTGTGCCACGCAGAGCGTTGCCATGGTAACCCGTGGCAACGGTCTGACGGCCGTGGGACTAGCGAGATTTAGACAGGGTAGTTGAAGGGAGCTGCTGGGATGTTAAGTAAGTGCTTGCTGGGCTGATACCGATATTGCTGAAAATACAGAATATCGGCCAGACCGATAAATCGGTCGATCCCTAATACACATACATACACACCCATATATAAATAAAACTCAATGCCTCTTCATTGTTCAACTTGGTGCCTCCATTTTAGGTCCCTGATAATCATGTATTTCTCCTTCACATTTGCAATGTGTGTTCTGGCTGTGCCTGGACTGAGCTGGATTGTGAGGTCATTTGTTAACTCTATTACCTAAATTTAATGAATGAAAATGGAGCATGACTTTAAAATGTAATCTGTTATGGTAAGGCTATATTAAAAGGGGCACTCTAAGCAGCATAACCACTGAATGTAAGTATGTGGTTTCTTCACAGTACACAGATACAGTGTGAATTTCATTTGACCTGTGAGGCATTGATTGGGTTAATGCAGCTAATCATTGCCATCCAACAAATACAGAGGATTGCAGCCAGAGACTAATAGTAATATAAATATACGGATATGTAGTAGTAATATTGCAAAGAATGTCCCTTCTAAAAAAATTTAAAAAAAAACCTTTAGAAACCTTTGATGATGGAAAGGTAAACTCACTCTGGAACGTCCGCATTAGCAACATCCAAGCAGGAGGCCAGACCATGTACAGATCCAGAACCATTGTTATGGTCAAACTACTCAAATATTGTTTAACCAAGGATCAGAGAGACAGGGCTTGCAGTCTAATAGTGCCATAATCGGTATACTGGCATACAGTGATTATGTTGTATTGACGGACCTATTAAAAAGTGGACATTTGACAAAAAAAAATTTTTAAATTGCTCAATCTTCAAATTACCTTTTTATTTAAACATCCAACTATAAAAATTTATGGTTGACGTCAACACATGATTGCTTTGCTTGAGCTTAAATAGATCAATATTAAGAATATGTCCAATATGGCTGTTAAAGATTCAACCATTTCCTAAATGATTACGATTTCCAAATATAAGAGAGAGACATACATGTACAACAGTACCAAGTAACCTGATGGTGGTGCAGAACATCTAAGCACAGCATGCTTAAAAGTTTAGAAGAAGAAAAAAGAAAAAAAAAAAGTCAACAGAAAAGCCTGCTTATTTGCACAATTACCAGGATACGCCAAAAAATATAAATAAAAAATAGATCATCTCATTTCAGGGGCTAATAGAAAGACACAAAGATAGATTTAGAAATCATGTAAACAAAGATCATATGTAAATAATTCAAACTGGTCAGTGTTGATTTACAGGATGATATTGCATTAGTGATGCCAAAGATTGCCTAGCCATCTTGTGTAGCATAAAGGTCTGGAGACATGAATTAATATTCTATGTCAATACCACACAATGTACAGTGAAAGCATCTACTAAACATGTTAATCCTTTGCTGCTATTTGGCAAAAACTTCATTTTCATCATGTAATATTCAGATATCAACAGCCTAAAACATGTTTTGCTTATTATTTCTACTAAGTGGCCCAAAGTGGATGGTAACTCGTGACAAGCCACAGGGTCTTAAAATAAACCACTTAAAACTTTTTTTTCTAAACCACATTATATAAAATATATATATATATACACACACACACACACACACACACACACACACACACACACACACACACACACACACACACACACATATACACACACAGGTTTTTCAATGTAAATGAGATACACAATTTAAAACTTAAATTGTTTGTCATCCTCAAGAAGATGCAAGTAATTTCCTGATAAACAATTATATTATATCTCTGACTTGATGAAGAAATAGAGTTACCGTAATAACTATTAAGGTCTACCTAACAGATACAGATGAACAAAGATACATCTCAAGCATTGTTTATTTGGTCCAAAATTCTGAGAGTTGCACAGCCTCTTAAATTGACTGAAAGAAAATGGTATTACGAGTCTTGAGTCAAAGTCACACCATCACAAATGTAATGCTTACACAGATCAGCTATGCACAGTTTCCTAACTGAAGTCTTCCATTCCAGATCACCTTCATGGAGTTGAGGTTTGTAGACAGCTTACTAATTTGTAAATTAAATTTTATGGAATTATGATATTTTAATACCTCCCTAACCAACTGCAAAGTTGCCAAGTCACAAAAGGGTTTCCTTTTCATTTCAATATTTGGTTGCATTGAACATGGTTCTAACTACAAAACTCTTGCACTGGATAGGGCAAAGGGTCAAACATCACTTGTTTTGGACAGGCTATACCTGTGCAATAAAAAATAGCCATCTTTCTCTATCTATTCCAGATCCTCCCGTTAGATAAAGACTTCTCTTACACCATAAAAACATACATCCTTGCGTTCATCTGAAAGAATAAGTCTCTGGAGTGCAGAAATTTAAAATAAAATATAAATGCATTCTACTTGCCCAAGGGATTAAAGCAGTAGCTCCACTTCATGACTGTCTACTTATCTGACACAAAAGAAATTCAGATATCCAAATGGAAAAACTCCCCCCACCAAATATTTAAATAAAACCCTACCTACCCCCCCTCACCCTAAAAATAATGAAGGGGAGACAATAAAACTAAATACCTGTAAAAAAATAAAAAGAACTTATTATTGACATTTATATAGCGCCAACAGATTCCGTAGGACTTTACAATATTATGAGAGGGGGGATTTAACTATAAAATAGGACAATTACAAGAAAACTTGCAACGATAGGTTGAAGAGGACCCTGCTCAAACGAGCTTACAGTCTATAGGAGGTGGGGTATAAAACACATTAGGACAGGAAATAGCAATCAAATAAGGTGGGAGGAGAGAGTAGAGTGCTGCCCTTTAGGAGAGAGCAAGAGACAGGTATGTGGGGTAGAGGTTACTGTGGGAGGCCATAAGCTTTCCTAAAGAGAAGGGTTTTAAGGCACATCTTAAATGATTGAAGACTAGGGGAGAGTCTGATGGTGGTAGGCAGGCTATTCCATAGGAAGGGAGCCGCCCGCAAGAAGTCCTGCAAGCGTGAGTTGGCCGAACTGGTGCGAGCAGCGGACAGGACGTGGTCACGGGCAGAGCAGAGAGACCGGGAAGGGACATACCTATGAATCTGTGAAGAGATATAAGAGGGGCTAGAATTGTTCAGTGCTTTATAGGTATGGGTTAGCACTTTGAATTGACTCCTATAGGATACAGGAAGCCAATGTGAGGCCTGACAGTGGGGTGAGATGTGAGATGACAGACTAGAGAGGAAAATCAGTCTGGTGGCAGCATTCATTACAGACTGTAGCAGAGCAATACGCCTTTTGGGAAGACCAATAAGGAGAGGGTTACAATAATCCATGAGAGAAATTACTAGAGCATGGACAAGCTCATTGGTAGCATCTTGCTTAAAGAAAGGGGCAGATGCGGGATATGTTTTTAAGATAGAATCTATAGGATTTGGCAACATACTGGATGTGAAGCTCAAAGGTGTGTCCAGAATCCAGTATGACGCCAAGACAGCACGCTTGCAAGGCTAACTTGAAGGGAGAGTGAAGGAGGAGGATCAGTATTAAGAGGAGGAAAGACAAGAAGCTCAGTTTTAGAAAGAGAGAGACTTAGTTTCAGAAAGCGGCGGACATCCAGTCAAAGATGGAAGAAAGGCAAGCAGTGATACGTTGCAGGATGGCAGGGGAGAGGTCCAGGGAGGAGAGGTATATCTAGGTTTCATCAGCATACAGGTGGTAGTGGAATCCAAATTAGGTAATATGTTTGCCAAGAGAGGCAGTATAAAGAGAAAATAGAAGGGGTCCAAGGACAGAGCCTTGAGGGACTCCAACCAAGACTTACCATTTGATGTTTTTTTTCGGCCCCAAAAAAGGCCAAATAAAAATCCATAATGCCCAAACTTTAAAAATAAAACTAAAAACCCGAGCGCAAAAAATAAATAAATAAAAAGGTTCACCCAGCAAGAGTACGGGACAGGCTGAGCACCGAAGGGCGGGGAAAGGCTTATAAAGCCTTTGCACGCCCTGCAATTTGACAGAGTGCTCTGATTGGTTGGTTTAAGCCAACCAATAAGAGTGCTCCGATAGGTAAATTTGAGCCTTGCCAACCAGAGCGCTCAGAGTCAAATTCAGCGTGGGTAGGTTTAAAAATAATATCAGGAAGTATTACTTTACCGAGAGGGTAGTGGATGCCTGGAATAGCCTTCTAGCTCAAGTGGTAGAGGTTAACACAGTAAAGGAGTTAAAGCATGCTTGGAATAGGCATAAGGCTATCCTAGATAAAAGATAAGGCCAGGGACTAATGAGAGTATTTAGAAAATTGGGCAGACTAGATGGGCCGAATGGTTCTTAACTACCGCCACATTCTATGTTTCTATTATAAGCCTTTACCCGCCCTGCAGAGCTCAGTCTGCACGGTGCCCTCGCTGGGAGAAGATGCATTATATTTGTGGGTGTCAGGTTTGTTTTTTTTGGCTTACTTTTTTTTTGCGCTCTGGTTTTTAATTTATTTTTAAAGTTTGATGGATATTATGGATTTTTATTACAGGTATTTAGTTTTATTGTCTTCACACAGCCCTACCTACCCCCCTCACCCTAAAAATAGTGAGGGGGGTAGGTAGGGCTTTATTTAATTTTGTTTTTGGGGGGGTATTTGTACATTTAGCCCCCACCCGTCGACCATCGGTGGGGGGAGGACAATAGGTGTCTCCCCCCCATTTTTTTTTTTTTATTTACGGCCCCCTCATTGTCTTTGAGGCCCCCCACCCGCTGCTCATGGGTGGTGGCCAAGAGGGACCCTATGTTCACCGTTTAGTCGCAAAGCCCCCACTCGCAGGACACTATGTCCCCCCACCTCTAGTTAATAGAGGGCCCCACCATGTGGCAATTTGTTTGAAGGGGGAAAGGGTTTTTTTTTGTTTTTGTTTTTTTTTTAACAACAGTGAGCGGCCACAGACATTTCAATCTCCCTTGTGCTAATATGGGGGTCACATTGACCCCCATAGAGTGAGGGAGGACATGGGGACTTAGGAAGTGGTGGGGAGCCCAGCTCCCTGCCGTTTCTATTTTTACATATTACAAAGAGGGAGCTGCGCGCTGGTAGCTCCCTCCTTGTAATAAACTGAACAAACAAACACTGACTGTGTTTGTTCATCTGAAGTTTCTATTAATTCCTTTGTCTTTCTGACGAATTAAGGAATATACGAAATTCCCATCCGATTTTCAGACAATAGTGAATGACCAAGTGTTTAACTGGGCATGCGTGGGAATTTCACAGCGCTATCTGGTGTGGGCAGATGACATGTCCCACATGGACTTCATCTGCCCACACAAAGATGGCGGCACCCAGGACCTAGGCCCAGGCATGAAATGAAGATTTAAAAAAAAAAAAAAAAAAAAATAGGTAATATGGGAGGCTTAGGGGCAATTAGATGTAGTGGAGACAGGAGCAGGGCCGTCTTTAAGGAGGGGCAAAAGGGGCAGTTGCCCTGGGCCCAGTTACTCCTGGGTGCCCAAGGCAGCTGAAGTTATCAGGGGCCCTGGCCCCCCTTTAATACTGTTCTGTAATATGGGGAGGCTGAATACATACACACAGCTAGCCTCCTCACACACTGCCCTGTGATTCTGTTTCTTCCCCGTGGCATGCTGGGAGGAAGTGAGGTCAGATTGCTTCCTCCCAGTAGGAACAGATCGCTTCCTCTGCAGTGCTACTGGGGAGGGGGCACACACCACACAGAGGATGCAAGCATTGTGGGGGAGAGAGACTGGGGCAGCTGAATGCACACTCCCATCAGCCTGGGCCAGCAAGCTCCCACTGGACCCCAGGGAAGCCACCCCTCTGTACCCAAAAGGTATGCAGACAGGAGGGTGGCTAAATATTGTTTGTTTTGCTAATTTCTGATTTCACTTTTATTCATCAGATATTACAAACACCCATGTGTTGGTGTTTGTAATGAAACACACTGGGAATAACTATATGTTACAAATCCTAGAAGAGCCTGACAGTTCCCTATTAAATATAAATTTAAAAAAATATTTATTTTAAAATATTATTGCATAAAGTGTTATCAAAGGCTGAACACCACTTTTGACAAATTCTCTACCAGGGTATGTAAGAACAGAGTTGAAACATTATATTGGCCAAGGTTGCTGGGAGTTGCTGTCCAGGAGCTGCTAGAGGGCAGAGATTAAAATATGTAAATTTACACATATATGTGTGTGTGTATCTGTCTGTGTTTATGTCATTGTGTGTATCTGGCTGTGTTTGTGTCAGTGTGTGTATCTGGCTGTGTTTGTGTCAGTGTGTGTATCTGGCTGTGTTTGTGTCAGTGTGTGTATCTGGCTGTGTTTGTGTCAGTGTGTGTATCTGGCTGTGTTTATGTCTTTGTGTGTATCTGGCTGTGTTTGTCAGTGTATCTGCGTGTATGTATCCTTGGGAATGTGTACTTGTGTGTCAGTGTGTATGGGTACGTGTGTGTGTGTGTATGTGTGCAACTGAGTGTGTGGTAATGCATACATCCCAGCATTTTAATGCCAACACTGCACACAAATACACTCCTACATTCCATCGCTAGCACTGTACACATATACAACCCTGCATTTATACCTTTGTATGTGTGTGTACATACCTGTGTCAGTGTGTGTGTGTGTGGATGTGTCAGTGTGTGTGTATCTGTGTGTGTGTATATCTCTGTGTGTCTGTGCCAGTGTGTGTGTCTGTGTGTGTATCAAAGTGCTTGTATCTGTGTGTCAAAAGGTGTGTATCTGAGTGTGTGTGTAAATGCCAGTATGTGTCAAGGTGTGAGTATGTGTCAGTGTGTTTATGTGTGTATCTGCGTGTTAATGTGTATATGTGTTAATATGTATGTGCATACATTCCAGAAATCACACAACATGCAAACAGACCCCTGCAAACATTACTTACAAACACACCAGTTTGCTGAAACACCAATACTACACACAAATGTACATATGCATTTAAAAGACAACACTACATCCAAACACCCCCTGCATGCAAATACAAACATTACATACAAACACATCCCTGTATTAAAACACTAAAATGATATACAAACACCAACTCTACACACAAAAGTACACCTGCATTTAAAAGCCAACACTACAGACAATCACACACCTCTGCATTCACACACAAACACTACACACAAGTACACCACTGCATTCCAGTGGTAACAGTACACACAAATACATGCACACATACACTCTATACAAAACATGCTGACATTCAATTGCACAAACACTGCTCACAAATACAACCCTGCAAGGATGGTAGATCCCCAGCTGGCATAGCATCGCAGGAGTTGTATGACAGATGGGGATCTATCTTTTCTTTACTCTTGTGCTACAGGGGAGGCCTAAAAATTTTTTTTGCACCAGGTCACTCTCTACATTACTTTCGCCGCTGGGTTGGGGCGGAGGGAGTGATTGCATGCCCAGGGTCCAATCAATATTAAAGACGGCCCTGGACAGGAGAGGGTGTTAAAAACCAGCTGGATTCGGCATGACAGTGCCGCTCTAAAGGGACTCTACAGTGCAAGGAAAACAATCTGTTTTCCTGGCACTGCAGGTCCCCTCTCCCTCCCACCCCCATCCCATGTCACTCGAAGCTGGTTCAGGGTCCGCCCACACTCCCCCCCCCCGCCGGATGACCTATTGCGCATGCGCGGCCACCGGCGGGGGAGACCTAATGCGCATGTGCGGCTGCGCAGGGCGGCAGTGCCGCGCACGTGCATTAGGTCTCCCCATAGGAAAGCATTGAAAAATACTTTCAATGCTTTCCTTATAGGGATTTCAGCGACACTGGAGGTCCTCACATAGCCACTAGAGGGCATTTCCTGGTTTATAGCACACGACAAGTGCGATAACGTTGCTGGTCATCCTCACGCTATCTACTAGACAGCCACTAGAGCAGGATTTAACCCTGCAAGGTAAATATTTCAGTTTATGAAAACTGCAATAATTACACTTGCAGGGTTAAGGCTAGTGGGAGTTGGCACCCAGACCACTCCAACGGGCAGAAGTGGTCTGGGTGCCTGGAGTGTCCCTTTAAGTACATTCTAATATATTTGAAAACATTTAGCCTTAGAATAATAAACCACAAAACAGTCTACACAAGATGTAACATTAAGAAAAAGATGCTAAATGCTTAATATTAAAATAGTCTGATAATTGATATTGAACCCGTGAACTAGATAAATCCACTAACAAAGTTGCCTGTTTCTTTCCAGTGATCAAAAGAAATGTTGGCTCTCACAGACGGAGTAAAACAATATGCCGATAATCTTTATCCTGAGGAATTTACAGACTTAACATTCTGAATTCAGAAGTCTAGCTACAGTGATCTAGTGCCAGATCCTCAGGTTTCAACACAATCTGAAATGTTCCAGGAAACAACAGAGCTTCCCAAAAAAAAGAAGAATATTACACAACAGAAATATTACTGGTGTGAAGACAAAAAAAAAAAAAAAAAATGAAGATAAATAGAGATGTCGCAGCGGTTAATGCTCTAGTATCTGTTCAAACTGCAGGTTCAAGTGACAGCAGAGTCTATTTGGCCTTTTATCCTTCATAGGTTAATAAAGGAGAACGATTATAGTAACATTCCATGCACCATTAAAAAAAAAAAAAAAAAAACTGAATTCAGTCACTTGCAAAACCACAGATCACAAACTATAAGCTTGCCACCTCTTTCATAGTCATAGGAGGAAACGGTTTTCCCATGCTTGAAGTGTAACTGAATGCCTTGTGCCTGCAAGGTGAAGGCATTCTAAGCAGGTCCCCACCTCTTCAGTGCATTTACCGGTTTGTCAAATACTTTGCGTAGCTGTATGAATTTATTTCAACCTCCTTTGAATTAACAAAAGAATAAGTTATTTATGTAAATTTAAAGAACACTTTTTTGTATTTTCTGTTTCAGTGTGCCTATAATCCAACCAGAAGAAGATCAACTACAAGATCTATTCTTTAAAAAGCTGAAATCAAAGAGTTGAGGGTGATTAGATTTTTTATTTTTTTTTTTTTATTATTTAAATCTGCATTTGATCAAATGTTTTTGAATGAAAAAATAAATAAATCTAAGAGTCTTCTATTTACCGGTAATACACATTATAAATCAATGGTTATTCGGTATTAAAGAACCACTATAGTGCCCTGAGGGTGCCTGGCTCTGGAAGGGGGAAAGGGGTTTAAACTTACCTTTTTCCAGCGCTGGGCGGAGAGCTCTCCTCATTCTCTCCTCCTCCGTTCCGCCCCGTCGGCTGGCTGCGCGCGCATTCAGCCGGTCGCATAGGAAAGCATTCATAATGCTTTCCTATGGACGCTGGCGTACTCTCACTGTGAAAATCACAGTGAGAAGCACGCAAGCGCCTCTAGTCGCTGTCAACGAGACAGCCACTAGAGGAATAGGGGGAAGGCTTAACCCATTAATAAACATAGCAGTTTCTCTGAAACTGCTATGTTTATTAAAAAATGGGTTAAACCTAGCTGGACCTGGCACCCAGACCACTTCATTAAGCTGAAGTGGTCTGGGTGCCTAGAGTGGTCCTTTAATTATGGATTAGTTATGTAGCACGAGGCTGCATATTCCTGCAATATTTACATTTTTGGTAAATGAATACCATTAATCCATCTTAAATGAACTTGTTCCTGCAAAGAACATGCACTTTTTCAAAGCAAACAAAAAATGTAATAAAATAAACCTACAAAGTTCAGAAAAAGATCTCAATCCCATTGTTATTCTACAAATTTATGTGCACACAACTATAGCTTACCTTAAAGGGTTACTCCAAGCACCATGACCACTTCAATGAACCTCTGCACATACCAGGATATTTTATATTGCGGTCAGAGATGTATCTACCTCCAGCAGTGTAACTAGTGCGTCTGTAGTAAGCACGGCACAGGAGTTCCAAGCTACAGAATGTCAGATCTGTGCATATTCATTGCATGGTGGATCATCTATTGGAAGAGGGGGCCAATGAATGACCGGTAAGATAGGCACACTAAGACTAAGGGGGAGAGGGAAATTACACCCAAACCACTTCAATGAGATGAAGTGGTGTGGGTGCCCCTTTAAAATATAGAAATGTACCTTTAAAATTATAAAAATCAGCACAAATTAATCTTTACTGCGACTTTTGTCAAATAAGTATTTGTCATGAACTGATGCAGGATACTTTTTAATGTTTTAATAATGTGTTATTCACATTTATACTTGGGAGACCAGCTGTACAGATCAGTATTTTTATTCCTATAAAAAGTCAGCTGACTCAAGTCATGTAGCACACATACAAAAACACAATTGAATCAATTATAGCCAGATTGTAGGCAAGCAGTCAAAGATGTTCAACAATGATCACTAGAAATGACTCACTTTGTGTGACTCAAAACCTTGGTGACTAATCATACTTCCCACCAAATGTACAATAGGATTACAGAGTGATGTCAAAATACTTCACTGCTTTTAGCCGAAAGAAATATTTCAGGAATAATTAAAGCAAGAAAAGGGGGTAATCAATCTGTATTAAAGGACCACTATAGTGCCAGGAAAACACACTCGTTTTCCTGGCACTATAGGGTCTCTAGGTCCCAGCCACCCTTAGGGTCCCCCTCCCGCCGGGCTCTAGGGTGAGGAAGGGGTTAAACGCTCACCTTTTCTTCACCGCCGGGCTCCCTCGGCGGTGGGGACTCTCCGCCTCCTTTCCCGTAATCAGGACGCGCATTCAGCCAGTCTCATAGGAAAGCATTCTCAATGCTTTTCTATGGACGCTGGCGTCTTCTCACTGTGAAAATCACAGTGAGAAGCGCCTCTAGCGGCTGTCAATGAGACAGCCACTAGAGGCTGAATTAACCCTAATGTAAACATAGCAGTTTCTCTGAAACTGCTATGTTTACAGCAGAAAGGGTTAATCCTAGATGGACCTGGCACTCAGACCACGTCATTAAGCTGGAGTGGTCTGGGTGCCTATAGTGGTCCTTTAAAGGTATGCTAAGCACGAGAACCCCTACAGCTTTATGGTTCCCTACTGTTAGGAATACATGTTTGTCAGAAAATTGGCCAACAAATATAATCTCTACAACAGGCTTCCCCAAGCTCTGGCCCTCCAGATGTTGCTGAGCTACAACTTCTAATGATTCTCAGCCTATTTTATTCATAGAATCATGGGAGTTGTAGTTCAGCAACATCTGGAGGGCTGGAAGTTGGGGAAGCCTGCTCTACAACTTATACTATTCTTATCTCCCCTGCTGAGCCGTTCCTATCACAATATACCAACAAATGGGAGAGTGGACAGTGTGCACATCTCAAAACACAGTGGAAAAATTGCCATTATAGGATCACTAGTGTCAGGAACACATGTATTCCTGACACTATAGTGTTTATTTAGGTTACCGGCCTCCCTCTGATCATACAAGAAAGGTGTTTTGACTCATAATTTTTCCCATGTCACACCGGTCTTGGTGCAGATGGTTTCGCACCTGTGGCTGAGATCAAACTTGATCATCACAGCCAATGCAATGTTTTCCCATAGGAAAGCATTGGGAGACTGCACCATTCAGGATCTCCTCAGAGATGCATTGAATACATTTTTCTCTATGTGGAACGTTCAGCGCCTTCATGCAGCTCCAGCGGTGTACAGCACTGGACTAGAATGGGAAGCACCTCTAATGGCCGTCTGAGTGATTCCCTCTAGAGGTGTTCCCAGGCAGCAATTGAAAGCGTTTACAGTGCTTAGCCTGCAAGGACATGTTATAAATACCTGAAACGATACATTAAGCTGTAGTGTTCCTGGTGACTATTGTCTCTAATATTCAACATGGTTGTACCCAAAAAATTTCCCTCTGTCTCAAATACATAGTGGAGGTGCGAGAGGGCTGATGGCACTTATATCAGTGCACTAAACTGGATTTTTTGTTTTAGAAATATATCCAGCAGGTAATCATCTTTTTGAGGGATCTGCACTTATCCAGTTTATCATGCACGCCTTGGTTTTTTTGTAGAGGGGGCATAGGTTGTGTGTCACTGTTTGTATCTATGAATCAGTCCGTCAGTATAATTCTGTGTCTTTGTGTGATTTTCTGTATTTGTATGTGCGTCAGTACCCGCCTCTGCGTCAGTGTGTGTGTCAGTGTGTATCTGAGCCTGGTACAGAGGAGAAGCAGAGGGAGCCTGGGAAAGAAAAACTGGAAATCTGGGGCTTAGGAGGAGCAGAGAGCCTGGGGCAGAGGGGGCATGAGGCAGAAAAACAGGGGAGTGTTGGGCAGAGAAAAGCATATAGATTTGAAATAGGAACTATATCAAACATTTCGCTAATATGAGGGGTACAATTTATTAAAATGGGCTGCAAAGGGGTATAAAGCTTAACCCAATTATACAGCCAGTCATCTGTCTAGAAAACACCTACATAATATAATCCCTACTATGCATAAAGGGTTATCCAGTGCATTTAAAATGTTAGCAAATTAAATCCAAACAATTATTTAGGTAAAAATAGCTGGAAAAAAATCTCCACCTCCGCTGTGGTTACACTTTGTCATTCATTTTATAATTCAGATTAAGCTAAATATTAAATGTATCAAAGATCATGTCACAAAAAAAGGACAAAAAGGATTTAGCTATTATATGAACTCTTCAGAGCAGAAATTACTTTTCCAAAGAAACATCAAAATTTTGTGTAAAGTTCAAGGGACACTATCGTCACCAGCACAACTACAGCTTATGGAATTTGTTCTGGTGAGTAGAATCATTACCTTCAGGCCTTTTGCTGTAAACACCGTCTTTTCAGAGAAAATGCAGTGTTTACATTACAGCCTAGTAATAACTTCACTGGCCACTCCTCAGATGGTTGTTAGAGATCCTTCCTGGGTCATGGCTGCCTAAAATGCATCCAAACATTCAGTATCTCCTCCCACTGCATGCAGACACTGAACTTTCCTCAGAGATTCTTTGATTCAATTCATCTCTATGAGGAGATGCTGATTGGCCAGGGCTGTGTTTGAATCATGCTGGCTCTGCCCCTGATCTGCCTCCTTGTCAGTCTCAGCCAATCACTGATTGGATCAGGCCACCACTTCTGATGATGTCAGCAGACAGCTTGTTTTTCTGAGGCAAACGACATGCAGAGCTACAATTTCAGGCTTGACTACAGTAAGATTTGGCTATATTTATGGAGGCATGAGGGGCACATGGGGGCTAGATGGTTGTTTTAAAACTATAGGGTCAGGAATACATGTTTGTGTTCCTGACCCTATAGTGATCCTTTAAAGGAAAACTTCAAATGTCATAACATCTACAGTCAGCTTTAGTGGTCATGGTGCAAAAAGCTCTACAGCACTCACACAGTAAGAAGCCAAACAGTTTCACTAAGGTTTGACAAATTACCTGGATCTCACTGGACCCAGGACCCCACCCATTGGCTGAAGGAGCACAGCTGACAAGCTCAACCAATGAGCACAGTCCTGCATAACTAGAGGCTGAGGCCAGGGGTTAAACCATGCTAGAATGGGCTATAGTGGTTATGGTGCTTGGAGTGTTCTTTTAAACTAAACTTAGAAGCCTATTAGAAAAAGTCATGACTCAATTCTGGGAGGATAGGCACTTCCCTTTGGGAAGAAAAAAAAATGGTTGGGGTACCATTGGTCTATACAGGGAGTGCAGAATTATCTGTTCACCATCAACATTGCGTGCAGCAGCAACCACAGCCTCCCAGACACTGTTCAGAGAGGTGTACTGTTTTCCCTCCTTGTAAATCTCACATTTGATGATGGACCACAGGTTCTCAATGGGGTTCAGATCAGGTGAACAAGGAGGCCATGTCATTAGATTTTCTTCTTTTATACCCTTTCTTGCCAGCCACGCTGTGGAGTACTTGGACGCGTGTGATGGAGCATTGTCCTGCATGAAAATCATGTTTTTCTTGAAGGATGCAGACTTCTTCCTGTACCACTGCTTGAAGAAGGTGTCTTCCAGGAACTGGCAGTAGGACTGGGAGTTGAGCTTGACTCCATCCTCAACCCGAAAAGGCCCCACAAGCTCATCTTTGATGATACCAGCCCAAACCAGTACTCCACCTCCACCTTGCTGGCGTCTGAGTCGGACTGGAGCTCTCTGCCCTTTACCAATCCAGCCACGGGCCCATCCATCTGGCCCATCAAGACTCACTCTCATTTCATCAGTCCATAAAACCTTAGAAAAATCAGTCTTGAGATATTTCTTGGCCCAGTCTTGACGTTTCAGCTTGTGTGTCTTGTTCAGTGGTGGTCGTCTTTCAGCCTTTCTTACCTTGGCCATGTCTCTGAGTATTGCACACCTTGTGCTTTTGGGCACTCCAGTGATGTTGCAGCTCTGAAATATGGCCAAACTGGTGGCAAGTGGCATCGTGGCAGCTGCACGCTTGACTTTTCTCAGTTCATGGGCAGTTATTTTGCGCCTTGGTTTTTCCACACGCTTCTTGCGACCCTGTTGACTATTTTGAATGAAACGCTTGATTGTTCGATGATCACGCTTCAGAAGCTTTGCAATTTTAAGAGTGCTGCATCCCTCTGCAAGATATCTCACTATTTTTTACTTTTCTGAGCCTGTCAAGTCCTTCTTTTGACCCATTTTGCCAAAGGAAAGGAAGTTGCCTAATAATTATGCACACCTGATATAGGGTGTTGATGTCATTAGACCACACCCCTTCTCATTACAGAGATGCACATCACCTAATATGCTTAATTGGTAGTAGGCTTTCGAGCCTATACAGCTTGGAGTAAGACAACATGCATAAAGAGGATGATGTGGTCAAAATACTCATTTGCCTAATAATTTTGCACTCCCTGTAGATTTATATGCAATGAAAAAAAATGTCTACACCATATGTCATTTACAAGGAACCTAAAAACATTTTTTAAACAAAATTAACAATTCAAAGCAACAGGTAACAGATGGTTTCTTTGGCAGTCAGAGTGTTAAGTCGGAAGTGTGAATGCTCTAAAAATAAAGTTGCTTATGATCTCGCACGCACATGGACTGTTTAACCGTAACCTGTTCTGTCAGTGCTACGGGGTCGTATCCGGATGCAATCAACAAGTTTCCAGAGGGAGACCGCCAGCTCTCACTATTATCAACTACAGGATACTCTGAATGATGTGCTTGTGAGAAAGAAAGAAAAAGAAAAAAGGGGGGGGGGAGATTTCCAGTCTATAGAATAAAAGATGCAGAGAGGTGGAATCTTAGAGCAATCATATAGTCCATAATGAATATCAAACTTGCCAAATATAGCAAATCCGTCAGGTTAAGCAAATCAGGGCTGCACGTACACTGAGTACTACCGAAGCAGTAATGTATGCGTTAAATGCCCTGTAATTCCTCCCATGCGCAGTGAAAAGGCATCATGGCAGGCGATTGGGAGATTTGTGGCTCACAACTGGGATATGAAGCATTTTTATAATGGCACAAGCCAAAGAAATTGGATGACTAGTATGAGCTCTGTTGATATTCAATTGTGTATCCTGAATTTGAGATAATATCAGACACCTTGATAAGAAACATCACTTGAATCACAGTCATTGTGTTGGGAAAGCGTGCCAGACTCTCTTTGGAATGCAGTTCCTTTTTTTTTGTACGGACAATTTAAGCCCCGCACGTAAACATCAAAAGTCAGAGTTTATTCACTAACATCAAATTGATGATCCATCGTTCACAAATTGAAACACTCTGCGCCCTCCCTCTTGCTCAGACTGTTTCTGGGTTTCATGACCTGATTAGGCTGCAATGTGTGCAGCATTCTCCCTCAACACCATCAACCGTAAACAGTGCTTCTTCAAATATGTTTGCTTTCTAGCAAACCCACACACAGTGACTCTTAAAACAATTCAAAATAAATGAAAGGCAGCTTATTCCAGTGGAAACCAAAAAAAAAGATGAATTGACCCGGTGAACTAAATACCAAAGGCTCTCTCTGCTAGTTTCTCACAAAAAAATAAATTATAAAAATTTGACGTTTCTCAATAGAATTTAAAATACGGAAAGTTTACCAATAGTAAGGGTTTTTATGTTTTTCATCATATATTTAAAGGACCACTATAGTCACCCAGACCACTTCAGCTCAATTAAGTGGTATGGTTGCCACTTAATAGCAGGGTTAATCTAGCCTCTAGTGGCTGTCTTCCTGACAGCCGCTAGAGGCGCTTCTGCGACGCTCAATGCGAAAAATCGCACTGAGCACGCAGAACATCTATAGGAAAGCATTGAGTAATGTCGCGCATGCACATTCGGCTCCACTCAGGAGCTGACGTCTGAGGGGGAGGAGAGGTCACCAGCGCCGAGGAAGCCCAGCGCTGGTTTAAGGTAAGTGGCTGAAGGGGTGTCCTGAGGACTATATAGTGCCAGGAAAACGAGTTTGTGTGAGTCTCACAATTTAGTTAGATCAAAAAAAATTAGGAAATTAAACAGCTATAACATTTACTACTTTGTAAACTTGGCCTTTCTGTAGAGGAATAAATATGAGTCACATACACTACAGATCTTCAATGAAAGTAACTATAAGAGTGGTCAGTTCTACTCATGAAAAGCCAATAAAAAGGTTACTCCAACCATATATAGTCCTCTGTAGTAATTATGATGCAAGGAGCACCTTTGCCCGGATTCCAGGGAATGGGGCAAACCATTTCGCAATCACTTACCCCCTCACCTGCCGGGTGCGGGTGCTTGCCGGTGGACCATTACTGTTCATTGGCTCAAAAAGTCAATGACTGACATTCCATGCAATGAAAGTTGCACTAAATTGACAGTAGCCAGCCCAGAACTCTATTCCCAGGCTAGCTAATGCCACCCCATGGTATGATGGTATATTATAAAGCAGCTGTTTACAAATACACTGTAAAGATCGGGGTAGGCAACCTTCAGAGCTCCAGGTTATCGACTTCATCTCCCCTGGTGCTTTGCCAGCAATATGGCATATGTGGTCCATAACCTTTGGAGTGCAGAGGGTTGCCTACCTTGGTATAGATTTATATTTTTTCTATTTCGATTTAGGCTGACCATGTGCCAAAAGAAAGATTAGAAAATTACTATTTTAGGAAAATGTTTTGAATGCAGATAATGTATGTCCACTGTACCTGGCAAAAGGTTAGCTAGAAATCTTTTTTCAGTGCTTGTTCTATATTATAAAACATTATGAATAGATGTATATGGTGCCTGCACCACTGTAATACCTGGCCAATGTCTGATGACAGCATCACTTTAAAAGTACTACTCCCATCATATCCTAAAGCAATGTAATCCATGACTTAAGCAATACAAAAAACTTAAGTGTAGGGGGAGGTTGCACTTGGAATGAGTCATATGCAGAGAAGAATCAATGATGGTAGCTGCATAATCAAATGTTTGGCTTACAATAGCTCTTGCCACCAAAACCAACATAGTCCATTTTCCTTTGTAATTTGAAGAATTTCTCTGGAAAACATTTTTTTTTTTTTAAAAAAAGCAGCATTTGTCAGGGCTGCATTATCAGAACGCGTTGAGTGTGTTGTGACTACCCTTCCTTCCAAGTATGCATGACTACCCTTGTGAGTAGCAATAGTGCGGCATGTATATTTATAAAATAACAATAATAACCCATTGACTGTTACTCAAATTACCAAAAGATGAGAGTAGGCAAATACAAGGAACTTGTTCAAAGCCCAAGGAAGAAGAATGTGCAACTCACACACCATTATGATGATCATTTATATAGTGCCAACTCTTTCTGCAACGCTTTATACACTAGGGATACTGAACAAGTAATTGAAAGACAAAAATAATGTTGGTAGACAAGAGGTAAAGAAGGCCTCACCCAAAATTGCCTTCCAATCTAGGTGAAAGCTGCTATAGTACTATTGTTCTATCTGTAGAAAATATAGTATGTTAACCAGAAATACCTGCTACCAAGGAGTGTGTGTAAGCAATGCATACAGTCTCCTAATGTCAGCTTCTCATTCAGATTTTGTTATATGAATGAGAAGCCAGTAGAGGAGGGCACCTATTGCTGTATGATTTTTTTTTTTACTAAGGTTACTGTATATGTTCCATAAACCACTTCTTGCACAGAATGAGGCGACAGGTTGCTCCATCATTTTCACTGAAACCACTGGTGGACCAAGACTGACGCACATATGTAAATTATTCCTGGTTTCAGCAGATACCAACACCGACGCTGCAGATTCTATAGATTTGCAGCAAACCACTTCAAAAAGACATATCAATGCCTCTCAAAAATAGAATATCTGCTGTGCATTTGCCATAATTATGAAATAATAGTGGTCAACAACAATCTTGGAGCAGGTGACACAGTGAGTTGGCACAGTGAGTCAAATGTAAAGACAATAATATTCCTAACAGATTATATTCCCTATTGAAATTATTTTATCTGTTTGCAAAGCTAACACTGTAGAAATAAAAATGTAAAAAATAAACATTTAGAAACACAGACTTTTCAAAATATTTGAATCCAGGCCCAAGTTAATATAGAGCAAATAAGACTCTTCAAATCTTAACAGGAACGATACAGGCATCCTAATCACTACAGCACACAGTAATGGTTATGGTGTTGGGAATGACCTGGTGCCCTCCCAGGGTACGTAGTTAACCTATTTGAAAACTGTTTGGAAACTTACGTTGGGTCTTCCAAGCACCTGCCTCCACCTTCTCTAAATCCAGAAACTACTGCACTGAGCTAGGCCCACAGCTGCAGGTAAGTGCTCATTGGCTGAGAGTACTCACCTGACACACTAAGTCAAAGAGCCAGCTCTGCAGAGCAAGGTTTTCCTCAATGGCGCTAAAGTAAAGATTCCGGCTCCAAAGGAGGATGCAACTGCAATCTCAAAGAGTTTGACTACTAATCCTGGTAGAACGCCAATGGGCTGTAGTTACTACAGTGCTTGGAGTGTTTCTTTACAGATATACACTAACATTACATTCCTTTTGTGGCATTAAACCTATAGATCACATTCTAAAAAGGTAATATTATGGAGACCAGAGTAAAACCTTGATTTCATCCAGTCTGTGTTCAGATGACTTAAATAAAAAAAAATATACAAAAAAATTTATGTGAACAATTTACACAGTTATTACATTGCCAAGTATGTTGCAACTAACACAAAGGAAACGATAAAACTTAAAGTGTTATCTTGTAAAACTGCAGGAATAATTTATATAAGAAGCTGGGAAACCAGGAAATAACACCTAGATGCCAGGGTAGTCCGAAACATGTATCTGGCATAGTGAGAACATGGAAGCCATGATTAATCCTGACAGAAATGGTTTGCTGTGAGATATGCAAGCATTGTGTCCTATTCAAGCCAGGACATTCCAGAGATGTACATTTCTGTATTCACATTGCCCCCAGGTCTATACCCCACCCATACAGGGTCAGCATACAAAAATACATAGATAGAAACACCAGCTGTTCATGCAAGCACTTAAAAGACTGCACCTCCTGGAAATTAGAAATGCATTTTAATGGCAACAGTAATATTACATGCACCATATCTCCTGTCCCCAGATCGTGGAAAAATAATCTCCATATTCTTCCATTACACAATTCTCTGGCACAGTGAGACAAGACAAGCACTTTGCAATTTAAACAGATCTGCTTGTTTATTCTGTCTTTAGCAGTGACTGCCTGTACAAGAATCCCAAGGACATTAACTTCAGCTTCATAAATGTAACTGGCAATAAATGTTACTAAAGGCAAATAAAACATACTATAATGCACAAGATCATTTTCTTCTGTGTGCATCAGCAGACTGCTTTATTTCAAGATGATTATCGCAATCTCATTCTTAATAGAAAGCAAGTGAACGTGTTCAAACTTGTGTGTTGTAAATGCACATTTTTCTAGGGATACTAAAAAAAAAAAAAACACCCTACCAGCAGGCTCCATTACAGCGAGAAAGTAGTTCTATACAACGACCTTTTACAATTGCCCATAATGAAAGGTCATCCTTTCTCCAATAGCCACAAGAAACAGATTTATTCTACTAGTGCATACACTACATAGATGCATGTTAAAAAAATATAACTTCCAGTTCAAATATTTGTAAAATGTTAGTGCTGCATCATCCCCACGTGTTTAGTTCCAAGAGAACTAAAATATACTGAATGCATTTAATCCTGAACTGCAAGTTGCAAATATTTAAGAGCAAAAACTTCATGAAAGTAATATTGAGAAGTATACATGTCAGAAGAGTTTGTTAGTGATGGCACTAAATTGTTTTTGGATTACCATCCTCACGAGACTCATTCATTAAACTTCGACAATTTTATTTCTGGACTGTCACGTTCATGATGCTCAGCCTCTCTAACCTTTTGCATTAAAGCTGTAGCTGGACAGTCTTTCTCATGATGCTCAGCCTTTCACCTTCAAGCTAATTCTGGATTGCCATAATCATAAAGCTCAGCCTCTCTGACAGTCAAGCCATTTCTGGACTGTCCTTTTCCTGATAAACCCTTATAACCTTTCACCCTCAAGCTATTAATGTACTGCCATTCTCATGATGCTCATACTTTCTAAACTTTACCAATCAATCTTCTCTACTGCCATTCTCATGAAGCTCAGCCTCCGTAACCTTTGCCTTCAAGTTGTTTCTGAACTGCCAGTCTCAGGATGCTCAGACTTTCTAACCTCTGACAGCCAGGCTGTTTCTGTACTGTCTCTTACAAGATGTTCAGCTCTCATAACCTTTCACCCTCAAGCCAATTCTGGACTGCCGTTCTCATGAAGTTCAGCCTCTGCAACCTTGGCCTTCAAGCTATTTCTGGACTGCCATTCTCATGATGCTCAGCCTCTGTAACCTTTGAGTCAAGCAGTTTCTGGACTGCCATTCTCATGATGCTCAGACTTTAGAACATTTAACAATCAACCTTCTCCTGGACTGCCATTCTCAAGATGCTCAGCCTCTGAAAGCTTTGATTAGAGCAGTTTCTGGACTGCCAGTCTCATGATGCTCAGCCAGCCTACTAATGCTCCTCTCCCAGTATTAGAGCAAGCTTTATTGCAGCTGTGCCAGATGGATGCAGTGCCAGAGGGATTCCCAGTGCAGTGAGCATGGTGAAGCTCGGGTGTTCCCCATATTAAGTGGGGGGGGGGGGTGTTCCCCCCTCCTCCTTCCCCCGCCCCCCGGTCCCGCAGTGATGGGGATCCCGGGCCCCGGCCGCTGCTCCCTTACCATTCTCGTCACCGTGCAGGCTCTGGCAGGTCTCCTCCGGGGCTCTCAGCCATCTATCGGGGCAGCTCAGTGTGGGGGCGGATCCCGCAGCCCGTGAAACAAGGTGCCCAGTAGCGTTCCCCGCTCCGGAGCCAGCGGAGGATGAGTCTTTCATAATGGTGCCACACCGGACTGGCGGGGGAGGACGGCGAGCGCTCGGCTTGCCAGTCACGTGGGCCGGTGACGTCAAACGTCAGAGAGAGAGAGAGAGTAAAGAGGAAAGAGAGCGCGCGCAGCGTGGCGCTCAGGAAGGAGAACAGGACAGCGCGCGCGGTCGCTGGGGAAGCTGAGGCTCGCGCAGCTCAGAGACTCCGCCCCCTCCCTCCCTCGAGTGGGCGTGGCCGAGGAATGTCAGTTGGAGGACTGAGTGTGAAAGGGGTTCACACTGACAGGGATCTCCACTAAACTGACAATTCAAAGTGAATTTCAAATGTGAGCTTAGGGTGGCCGAAGTGTAAGCAGAGCTGAGTTAGAGACATTGCCCAGTATGGCTGCTGTGACCTTAAATTGGAAATTCACTGTGAATTCTCAGCTTAGTGAATGAGCCCTGCATATAAACATTACATTAACCCCTTAAGGACCAAACTTCTGGAATAAAATGGAATCGTGACATGTCATGTGGCATTTCCTAACTTGACAACTTTTTATTTATTATTATTAATTATTTTTTAAGTCCTACATACTTGCAGGGTTATTCAATGTGAATTTCAAATTTGAGATCAAAATAGCCAAACTGGAAATCTTCTCTAAGCCGCCTCATGCTTCCAGTTTGTACTAGTCTGGCCGTAAATTTGAAATTCACCTTCAATTCACACTTTAGTAAATGATCCTCCAGGTCTGACAGTGTTGGTACAAACTGCTAGGTGCAAACCCGTTTATTGGCAGGAATGCACAAGACCCTCAATCCCTCTGTTCCTGTGTGTCCCACTTGTCTGGTTACAAATACATGTTTGATAGTCCACCCATTGTAAAGCGCTGCGGAATTTGATGGCGCTATATAAATAACATAATAATAATAATAACATACAAGAGGTCACCCATTGAGACTGAAAGGCCAGGCTTCCTTACAGTACAACCATAACAATATTCTGTACCTAAAGAGGTTGTCTTATCACATATATGAAGATTAGTGATGTCCCGAACGGTTCGCCACGGACTCATCATTGAGTAAACTTTGACCCTGTACCTCACAGTCAGCAGACACATTCCAGCCAATCAGCAGCAGACCCTCCCTCCCAGACCTTCCCACCTCCTGGACAGCTCACTAAATGCATGCAGCTTCACAATGGATGCAGTCCAGGAGGTGGGAGGGTCTGGGAGGGAGGGTCTGCTGCTGATTGGCTGGAATGTGTCTGCTGACTGTGAGGTACAGGGTCAAAGTTTACTCAATGATGAGTACGTGGCGAACCGTTCGTCGAACCGTTCGGGACATCACTAATAAAGATCTATATTTATTTCATTTGTTTATTTTATTTTTTTATGATTAACCCCTTAAGGACGGCAGGCGTTCTATGCCGTCCTAGGGGACCCGGCTCTAAATGCCGGGGGCGGCATAGCACGTCCCCGCCGTCCTATTTACTTACCCGGTCGACGGCGATCTCGGTGCGGGGACTCACCTGGCAGCCCAGGGAGTCCCCTTTTGTCTGTTCCGGCCCCCCTGGGCCATGTGATCGCGAGGTCCTTGCAAGGACCTCGCGATCACATGGATGGCAAAGCCGTCAGTCCCAGCAGGGGGAGTGTCTGTAATGACAGGTACTCCCCCTGCTGCTTGAAAAAGAAATGAAAACAGTTTAAAATTAAATTATATATACTTAGATCATAAATATATTTATTATATATATGATCTAAGTCAAGGGTGGTCAACCTTTTTCTACCTACCGCCCACTAATGCATCTTTCTTGATGGAAAAATTTCCTTACCGCCCACCAGTTTTCGTGCAAGTGCAGAATTTTTTTTAGAAAGGAGGATGTTTTTTAAAAATAAAATAAAAATTTACGTACATTTATCTTTTTTTTTTTTATTCTTTATTTTTGCGTGACATGAACAGTGACATAACAATTACATTTTAGCTTTCGCAGAAGCTCCCATACAATGGTGTAAGCTAAGCACTTTTCACCCCATGGTAGGACCCAGAGGTGGGGTAGCTCCGAGGCTAAGTGTCACCGACCGCCACGGTTTTTACCATATATAACCCTAGTTTTATAGCCGCTGTGATGTGTGCCCTCTCCTCTATCCTATGCACCGCCAGTGTATGTAAAAAACCTCGAGTACAAGGCTATCGGGCTGCTGTCGTCTGTTGCCTGTCTACCCTCCCGACTACTAGATTCAGACCCCTCCCGCTGCACTCCCCCGTCTTGCCTCCATCTGGTGCATGTTGAGTATGCTGCTGGCACTTTCTACTAGGCCAAATCCCCCAAGAGGGGATCAAAGAAACAAGGAGAACAAGAAAATAGAATAGGAAAGAGAGAGGAGTCCTTAGGCGGCCTGTGCACCAGCCCGGGAGGCCGAGGGGCGGGGGAGGAGAGGCCGTGGAGCAAGGGTCCAGTTACACCAAAAGACCCTCCATCCCCTTCGGGACCTACTCCACCTTCTTCCTACGCCCCCCCCCCAACCCCACACCCACCTCGGTCTATTTCCTAGGTCGCGTCCCTTCCTCCCCCGTCTCCCCACCAGGACCCGTCCGACGGCTCCCACACCCGTTGAAAAGTCCTAGAGGTGCCCCTAACCCTAGCCGTAAGATCGTCCATCACCCGCATGTCTTTAATCCTATCTATCACACTCATAATCTGCGGTAACTCCTGCTGCAGCCACCTAAGGTCCACCGCCTGTCTCGCTGCTAACTTGATCTTATGGAGTAGCCGTTGCTCCCTTCACGTCCACCCCTCGACTGATCTGCTTAGGAGGTATACCCATGGATCTAACGTGGGTGACCTGGAAAACACCTGTCGCACCAGGTTATGCACTTCCACCCAAACCTGCCCTACTCTGGGGCATTGCCACCACATGTGGTAATACGTTCCCTTTGCCCCGCAGCCCCTCCAACACAAATCCGTCGTTGTTTTATGCATTTTTTACAGGGTAACAGGGGTGGAGTACCAGCGAAACATTGTTTTAAACGCTTGCTCCTGGTGCCGTACGCAGACTGAGGAGGTGTTGTTCGCCTCCCATATCTCCTGCCATTCGACTCTCTCTAGCTCTTCTCCCAAGTCCTTCTCCCATCTCTCAGTATATGCTAAGCCCCCCCATTCCCCGGACTCCGTGCAAAAGTGCATATACAGAGTTGAGATCAGTCGTCTCGGTATGTTTTCTGAAGTACACATGCGCTCAAAAAAGGTCAGGGGTTTTATCGCTGCTTCCTTTATGTGTGGTTGGGCTGCAAAGATCTGTATATAGCGGAAAAAATCTGTCGGTGTCAGATGCCTGCCCTGTCGGAGCTCATCGAATGAAACCATTTCGGTGCACCGATATAAGTGATGAAGCCTCTGTAGGCCCGCTGTTTCCAAATTCCGAAAATTTCGCGCCTCTACGCCCGGATAAAAAGCTTTATTACGTAAGATGGGAGCCAGGGGAGACGGGGAGGATGCCAACCCATATTTTGTCCCATAATTGTCCCATAACCTGAGGGAATTCGCCACCGCAGGGCATGCTGCCCTGGTCAGGAGTCTGTTCTCCCTTGGAGTCCACAGGACAAACTGGGGTAGGTCTATCCCCGACATGAGCGTCTCGATTTCCACCCATTTCCGCTCGTCGTGTGGTGAATGCCAGAGCGCTACCTGAGACATTTGGGCCGCCAAATAGTAGAAAAACATGTTCGGGAGTCCCAGGCCCCTTCTCCGTTTAGAGCGGTAGAGGACATATCTCGAAACCCGTGGTCTTTTATTTTGCCAAATAAAGACAGCCAATAGCTTGTTGGATTGGTGCTAATTGGGCCTTCGACAAGTGTATGGGTATTGCCTGGAACATAAACAGTATCCTAGGGAGGACATTCATTTTTATGGCGTGGAGTCGGCCTATCCACGATATGGGCTTATCTAGCCACGTTTCTAAATCTTTGATTATGGTTCTCCACAAGGGCGCAAAGTTGCGGGCGTACAGGGCACCCGGGTCCGCCGTAAGGCTTATCCCCAGATATTTAAGGGCCTCTCGCTCCATCTGAATTTTGTATGTACGGTGTATGTTTTCTATGTCGGTTTGGGTCATAGCTATAGGGAGGGCGCTGGATTTGGCCATATTGGCCCGATAGTACGAGATTTCCCCATACTCCCGCAACTTCTCCCCCAAGGCCGCCATGGACCCCTCCGGGTCCGTCAACGTCAAGAGGACATCGTCTGCATATGCCGCCGCCACAAACTCTCTCCCCCCCCACCCTAACCCCCTGTATGTTGGGGTCCTGCCGAATTGCCTGCAGCAGCGGCTCTAAAGCCATGACAAACAACAATGGGGACAGGGGACACCCCTGTCTATTGCCGTTGTGTAGGTTGCTGTACGTAGCCTTCACAACTCTGATGTACGGGTCGGGGAATCCTAAGTGGGAAAGCAGATAGAACAGATTCCATTTCACTCGATCGAAAGCCTTTTCGGCATCGATAGATACAATCAGTGTCGGAGTCTTAGTGGTGGCTTGCTTCCAAATGAGGCTAATCGTTGTCTACCCGCCACAAATCCTACCTGGTCTGTGTCGATGAGATGTGTAAAGAAGGGGGCGAGTCTGTCTGCCTGGATTTTGGCCAGGATCTTCATATCCTGGTTAATTAATGAAATGGGCCTATAACTGCCTGGCAGCAGGGGGTCCTTATCCGGTTTGGGCAATAAGACTATAGTGGCCAACGACATATCTGGGTTCGGTGTTCCCTCTATGCGAAAGTCGTTGAATAGTGTATGGAGGTGGGGGGTTAGGGCCTCCAGAAAGGTTTTATAGTATGCCCCGTCGAAACCGTTGGGGCCAGGGGCCTTATTTCCTTTTAATCCAGAGATCGCCTTATTGATTTCGCTTTCCGTGATTTCAGCCGCGAGACCCTCTGCCGCCTCCCGCGGTAGTTTCGGTAACTGTATGCCTCCCAAGAACCGTTGTAAGCGCTCCTCCCCGCTAGTGCCCTCCCTTCTGTCCCCGAGGGAGTGGTCGTATAATGTCTTATAATAATCCGTGAAAACCGCCGCAATGTCTCGGGGCGTTGTCTTAAGGGACCCGTCCTGGTGTCTAATTGTCGTTATATGAGTGCACTGCTGTCGGGGTCTCAGGGTCCTGGCTAGCAATGTGTCCATTTTATTCCCCTTCTCATAGAAGGTCCGTCGGGTCCACGTCAGAGCCCTAGCTGCGTCATCTAAGAGTAATTGTCGCACCGCCCATCTCCCCCCCTCCACTGCCCTCCAGGTATCCTGCGTAGGGCGCGTTTGGTGTATATGCTCTAATTGCTTAAGGTTCGCTAGAAGTTGTGTGAGGGCCTCCGCCTTTTGTTTTTTCTTAATTAGAATCCCTCTGATCACCGTTTTATGTGCTGCCCAGACGACGCTCGCCGAGACATCCGGAGTGGCATTGGTCTCAAAGTACGCCCTGATCTCTTGATGTACCTGCGCCACTAGGTCCGGATCCCCCAGCAGCGAAACATTGAGTTTCCATGACCAGGGAGAGGCCCCGCACAGGTTCCCCAGAGTAAGGGATATTGCCGCGTGATCGGACCATGTTATAGGCCCCACCGAAGTGGCCGTGACTCTCGCGAACCCCGAGGCATTGGTTAGAAACATATCTATTTGGGAATAGGTCGCGTGTGGGGCGGAATAATAGGTATATTCAGAGTCCCCCGGGTGCTGCACCCTCCAGATATCTATCAGGCCCGTGTCCTTTATGAAAGTAGAGAACATTTTGTCCTGTCTCCCTCGTCTGGCTAGGAACGCTTTCACTTCGGCCAGCTTGGCCAGTATCTGCATGGCCGTCCCCTGGCCTAATTCCTCCGCCGCGCGGGAAAGCTCTGGAGCCCTCGGCGCCATTTTGAGTCACCTGCGTCGACGTCTTCTGGGCCGCAAATAGCTCCAGCACCATGGCCCCCTGGTCGGGCCCCTTCTTTAGGGGTTTCTTCGGTTGCCTCTTCTCCATGATATGTGTGGAGGCTATACTGCACAGTGGTAGTCTCTAATTATAGCTGAAAAAGCAGCGTTGCCGGCACGGAGCTCTACTCACACGCGTCCAGCTCCGTGCTCAGTCAGGCCACGCCCCCACATTTATCTTTTTATTTCTACTTAATGCATGTTTATAATGTTTTTAACTTTATAAAGTAAATTGAAATTACCTTTACTAGTGATTAATGAGATCCTTGAGGCTGATGCTGCGAGACTAAATATTTAATGTCTGGTTCGATTTTCGTAACAAACAAACAAAGGTCTCCTCTTTCGGTGATATTCAGACGATTTCTCTGTTTGCTCATAATATGATTTTTCATCCGTGCATCAGCTCCCCTCCTCTCCCTCCTCAATTCCCCCCTCCCTTTTTTCCTTTTTTCTATTTTTTTACCTTCCTTATAGCAATGCCCAGCAGGAAGGCTGAGCTAGGTAGCCCACTTATTATTATTAGCCAACAACAATTCTCTCCTTTTCCTTTTTATATTTTTTATTTTCCTTCTTTCTCCTTTTTTTCAAATACTCTGCTCCTTCTTTCTCCTATTCTACAAGTACTCTGCTTCTTCTTTCTCTTTTTTACAAGTACTCTGCTTCTTCTTTCTCCTTTTTTACAAATACTCTGCTCCTTCTTTCTCCTATTCTACAAGTACTGTGCTTCTTCTTTCTCCTTTTTAACAAGTACTCTGCTCCTTCTTTCTCCTATTCTACAAGTACTGTGCTTCTTCTTTCTCCTTTTTAACAAGTACTCTGCTCCTTCTTTCTCCTATTCAACAAGTACTCTGCTCCTGCTTTCTCCTTTTTTACAAATACTCTGCTCCTTCTTTCTCCTCTCTACAAGTACTCTACTCCTTCTTTCTCCTTTTTTACAAATACTCTGCACCTTCTTTCTCCGATTTTCCAAGTACTCCACTCCCTGCTATCGTGTATCCCCCTACCTACTCCAACTCCTCCCCTTCTTCTACCCACGTGTAACACTTGTTCACAAGCGCACGCATTCGTACGTGCGTACGCACGTGATATGGGTGCACATGCGCATTCAGGCACACATGCTGCGCTTCCCCTGTGCGAGCGTTCTGTAACCTCGCACTTACAGCTTAACACTTAGTGCTCGAGAGATGAACAGAGCGTTCACTGGTGGGCGGTAGGGACCAGGTTGACTACCCATGATCTAAGTATATATATATATATATATATATATATATATATATATATATATACATGCACTGTCTAAGTGTATTTTAATATATATATAATTATATAACCAGGGTTTAGGAGATAGTCAGCACTCAAGGTCTTAGAAAAATAGTTTCAGACAAAGTACTTTGAACTAAATCATTGACTATTGGGAATCTTCAATAAAGAACTTCTATTTTTCTAAAGACCTTGAGTGCTGACTATCTACTAAACCCTGGTTATATGCAGTGCAGACAAGCACTGGGCGATAAAGACATGAAGCAGGAGTGCTAAGCCTACAAACTGTATATATCATTACTTACTAAATAAATAAAATATATATGTGTGTAATTTCGTTCTAACTGTATTATAAAATTTATATGTTTATACTGATATCAAAATACACGTACAACGAATTAATAAATATATCTTTATACATAAATATATACGTATATATCACTATTTATATACCTATATATAAATAAAAAATTATTTGAAAAAATTATATATATACACACATATATATATATATATATAATAATTCTACGTATATATTTATGAAATAATTTTACATAATTAGGTCATTTTATTCATTACAATTTGCGGGACCTGCCTGACAACCTAGGCCGAAAGTCCAGGGAATTTAATTTGCTAGCACTATATTTAACCCTGTAACTTTCCTAGACACCATAAAACCTGTACATGGGGGTACTGTTTTACTCGGAAGACTTCACTGAACACAAATATTAGTGTTTTAAAATCAGTAAAATGTATTACAACGATATCGTCAGTGAAAGTGACATTTTTTGCATTTTTCATACACAAATGGCACTTACACGGGCGATATAATTGTTGTGATACTTTTTACTGTTTTGAAACACTAATATTTGTGTTCAGCAAAGTCTCCTGAGTATAACTGGATCCCTCATGTACAGGTTTTATGGTGTTTTCAAATGTTACAGAGTCAAATATAAGGCTTGTGTTACAGTTTTTACATTGAAATTCACCAGATTGGTTATGTTGCCTTTGAGACTGTATGGTAGCCCAGGAATGAAAATTACCCCTATGATAGTATACCATTTGCAAAAGAAGACAACCCAAGGTATTGCAAATGGGGTATGTCCAGTCTTTTTAGTAGCCACTTAGTCACAAACACTGGCCAAATTGGCGTTTTTTGCATTTTTCACACACAAATAAATACTAACGCTAACTTTGTGACCAAATGGCTACTAAAAAAGATTGGACATACCCCATTTGCAATACCTTGGGTTGTCTACTATTGCAAATGGTATGCCATTATGGGTGTAAATTTCATTCCTGGGCTACTATAAAGTCCCAAAGGCAACGTAACTAATCTGGCGAATTTCAATTTCAAATGTAACATGCTATATTTGACTCTGTAACTTCCCAAAACGCCATAAAACCTGTACATAGGGGGTACTGTTTTACACGTGAGACTTTGCTGAATACAAATATGTGTATTTTATTGCAGTAAAAGCAAATAGTATTATGACATTGACAGTTAAAATGTCATGTAGAACTAAATTTTTTTTAAAAATTCTTATTTTCTCCCATTTTTTTCATATTAAATTATGTTTCACAGCTAAATATTTGATATTAAATGGAAGCCCTGTTTCCCCTAAATAAAATGATATATAATAAGGGTGGGTGCATTTAATATGAAAGAGGTGAATTACGGTTGGACAGACATGTAGCGCAAATGCCAGGTTTTGTTTACATTTTGTTTTGTTCACAACGTATACATTTGGCTCCGTCCTTAAGGGGTTAAGGGGTTAAGAGATCCCTCTCTACATACCTCAAAACAGAATGCACGTGTTATAGTTGATTATATATTTCTTACCTGTTCTATGTTAAAGGACCACTCTAGGCACCCAGACCACTTCAGCTTAATGACGTGGTCTGGGTGCCTGGTCCAGCTAGGGTTAACCCATTTTTTCATAAACATAGCAGTTTCAGAGAAACTGCTATGTTTATGAATGGGTTAAGCCTTCCCCTATTTCCTCTAGTGGCTGTCTCATTTACAGCCACTAGAGGCGCTTGCGTGCTTCTCACTGTGATTTTCACAGTGAGAGCACGCCAGCGTCCATAGGAAAGCATTGATAATGCTTTCCTATGCGACCGGCTGAATGCGCGTGCAGCTCTTGCCGCGCGTGCGCATTCAGCCGACGGGGAGGAGAAAAGGAGGATCGGAGGAGGAGAGCTCTCCGCCCAGCGCTGGAAAAAGGTAAGTTTTAACCCCTTTTCCCCTTTCCAGAGCCGGGCAGGAGGGGGTCCCTGAGGGTGGGGGCACCCTCAGGGCACTATAGTGCCAGGAAAAATAGTATGTTTTCCTGGCACTATAGTGGTCCTTTAAGTTTTGTTTATATTGTGTATCAATATTGTTTTTGTATTTTATTGTACCATAATGTATCAATGCAATGATTTGTGGACCCAGGACATACTTGAAAACTAGAGAAATCTCAATGTATCCTTCCTGGTAAAATATTTTATAAATAATAATAAATAAATAAATAAGTGTGTTACTGCTTTCAGTTGATTTCAGTAACCCTACAGAAATTGAAACGTCTGCTAGGATTGTTTGTTATTGTCTTTTTTTTTCTTTTGAAATCAAACAGTGCTGTCAGTAGAAGGATCAACAGTTTTGTGCCTTTCCCATAAATCTAACCTTATGTACAACCTGCTCTATATTTTATCCGAATTAACTTATTTTCTTTTTTAATGCCCGTATTTCTGGCGCTGTCCGAGCTTTAGTAGCATAGGTGATGTTAACAATGTTAATCATTAAAGGAAATCTTTTACAGGGTTACACACCAAAGTGAAAGTTCAAAGTGAATTTCACATTTTAGGCCAAGGTAACCGAACTCGAAACATAACTGACTTACAGATTTTTTCCAGTTTGATTATTTTGACCTTAAATTTACTTTGAATTCACTTTGAATTCTCACTTTAGTGAACGTTTGTTTCATTTCAAACCCATTGTGTTGGTGTATAGAGCCAAAAAGATTAGAATTGTGTTGATGTCCCAATATTTATGGACCTGACTGTATATAATATGTGCAGCATAATAATAATAATAAAAATTCAAAAAGAAAAACAACCTAAGTTTTTCTTAGGTTGTTTTTCTTTTTGAATTTTTAATATTATTTTTGACATGCAGGTACAACACCATGGATAGTAAAATTATAACATTAAGTAGACACATGTGCTGCACATATTATATACAGTCAGGTCCATAAATATTGGGACATCAACACAATTCTAATCTTTTTGGCTCTACACACCAACACAATGGGTTTGAAATGAAACAAACAAGATGTGCTTTAACTGCAGACTTTCAGCTTTAATTTGATGGTATTTACATCCAAATCAGGTGAACGGTGTAGGAATTACAACAGTTTGTATATGCGCCTCCCACTTTTTAAGGGACCAAAAGTAATGGGACAGATTAACAACCATAAATCAAACTTTCACTTTTTAATACTTGGTTGCAAATCCTTTGCAGTCAATTACAGCCTGAAGTCTGGAACGCATAGACATCACCAGACGCTGGGTTTCATCCCTGGTGATGCTCTGCCAGGCCTCTACTGCAACTGTCTTCAGTTCATGCTTGTTCTTGGGGCATTTTCCCTTCAGTTTTGTCTTCATCAAGTGAAATGCATGCTCAATCGGATTCAGGTCAGGTGATTGACTTGGCCATTGCATAACATTCCACTTCTTTCCCTTAAAATACTCTTTGGTTGCTTTTGCAGTATGCTTAGGGTCATTGTCCATCTGCACTGTGAAGCGCCGTCCAATGAGTTCTGAAGCATTTGGCTGAATATGAGCAGATAATATTGCCCGAAACACTTCAGAATTCATCCTGCTGCTTTTGTCAGCAGTCACATCATCAATAAATACAAGAGAACCAGTTCAATTGGCAGCCATACATGCCCACGTCATGACACTAACACAACCATGCTTCAGTGATGGGTGGTATGCTTTGGATCATGAGCAGTTCCTTTCCTTCTCCATACTCTTCTCTTCCCATCACTCTGGTACAAGTTGATCTTGGTCTCATCTGTCCATAGGATGTTGTTCCAGAACTGTGAAGGCTTTTTTAGATGTTGTTTGGCAAGCTCTAATCTGGCCTTCCTATTTTTAAGGCTCACCAATGGTTTACATCTTGTGGTGAACCCTCTGTATTCACTCTGGTGAAGTCTTCTCTTGATTGTTGACTTTGACACACATACACCCACCTCCTGGAGAGTGTTTTTGATCTGGCCAACTGTTGTGAAGGGTGTTTTCTTCACAAGGGAAAGAATTCTTCGGTCATCCACCACAGTTGTTTTCCGTGGTCTTCCGGGTCTTTTGGTGTTGCTGAGCTCACCGGTGCGTTCTTTCTTTTTAAGGATGTTCCAAATAGTTGATTTGGCCACACCTAATGTTTTTGCTATCTCTCTGATGGGTTTGTTTTGTTTTTTCAGCCTAATGATGGCTTGCTTCACTGATAGTGACAGCTCTTTGGATCTCATATTGAGAGTTGACAGCAACAGATTCCAAATGCAAATAGCACACTTGAAATGAACTCTGGACCTTTTATCTGCTCCTTGTAAATGGGATAATGAGGGAATAACACACACTTGGCCATGGAACAGCTGAGCAGCCAATTGTCCCATTACTTTTGGTCCCTTGAAAAGTGGGATGCACATATACAAACTGTTGTAATTCCTAAAAAAAAGATTAGAATTGTGTCGAAGTCCCAATATTGATGGACCTGACTGTATATATATAATTATTTAATTCTTTATTTTAAGGACAAGAGAAAGACGTTGACATGTTACATATGACCAAAACGTACATAACATAGTCAGTGAATCCTGTCTAGTTTGTGTTGTAAGAATAACATATAAACATAAGCATAACTGAGACAAGCCCCAAGAACTTTACGATTCATATACATATAATTTGGGTTAATGCTCAACTATTTTCAAAGAACTTGACCGAGAGATGTCCTAATATTTGGAGCTAGTGATATAAAGTAAAAGAGGTGGGTAGAAAGGGAGGTTAACTTATAATATGGAGGTTCGCAAAAGATTTCCATATAGACCATGTTTTTTTGGTAGCTGGTCAGCGTATCCCAGACAGTGACAGTGAGCTGATCTACAAGCCTATTCTATTTGGGCCCTGACCTCTCTAATCAAAGGCATATCCTGCTTAAGCCAATTTGTCGCCAGAATTATTTTATCATAAAGTTTTTGTGCACATCTTGGTAGCTGTTCTACTGGTCAGGAGAGGAGATATAACAAAGGATCTAGCTCCAACGGTGTTTGAAAAACATTGTATAGTAATCTCTAAACCATGGTGCCAATATCTGCTGACTTTATGGTATTGCCAACACATTTGGATATAGGACCCTCTATGGCCACATCTTCTCTAACAAAGATCACTGGGGGTTTTGCACATTACGAATAGTTTGACTGGGGTCGTATACCTTAGAAGAGGATTTATGCATTGGTTCCTGCAAAGATAATGAGATAGAGATATAAGCTGCTGTTTTCCATATGGCCTCCCATACCTCTTACTCCAACTCTTCTCCCAAGTCGACCTCTCACTGTCTGATGTATGTTAGGTCTCCCCATTCTCGAGAGTTTGAGCATATGTGAGTGTAGATAGTGGATATTACACCCTTTTGAGTGGTCTCTCTTTCACATAAATTTTCAAACATAGTGAATTCTTCTCTTTTAGCTGCGGTCTTACCCTCTTACTTAGCTGTAAAGTCCCAGGCTTGTACTAATTAAAAGAAATCTCTTGGGGTCATATGGACCATCTTTGAAAGTACTATATACTATATACACTATTCTCGTGCTATGAGAGAGTCATAACGCACAACTGGGCCCTGAAGACATATGCGCATCGGGTTGCCCTAAGTTTATGAGCCCCCTTAGCTTGCTGGCCCTGTGGCGGTAGTACCGCCGCTGCACATGGCAGTATGCACATATATATTTATATTATCACTACATATATGTGCACATTTGGAATGCGAGGCCTCCAATGACGGCTGAGCTCATGGCAACCGCCATGGTTGTCATGCCCTGATGGCGGCCCTGTCAGCATCCAGTGTGTGTGCTGAGGATACACATACTTTTTGCACAGAGAACCAGGCTGCCCAAGTTGCATGTGCCGGGGATTCAAGTAGTGCCTGGCACAAAAGTGCAGATTTCTCTCTATAGGCAGTACTTGAAGCTGAAACACTGCTCATAGAGATTGGAACACAGATGTACATACGGATTGGAACACAGATACACCTACGGATTGGAACACAGATGCACATACAGATTGGAACACAGATGCACATACAGGTTGTTTGCTTGATGGTAGCTGTGTTTAAAAATGTCCATAATTTCCATAATATGTTTTCAAGAGTATAGATATATCAGGTATTCATCTACAAAATAAATTGTAATCAAATGTAATACCAAAATATGTAACTAGGAATTAAATCACTTGGAGATCGTAGATTGAAACAAACATATTATTTGTCAGAAAAATGGAGACATCCTCACTTCTTAAGCTAACAGACTTATTCATGTCATTCATGTCAGCACAATATGTAATTAGGTATTAAATCACTTGGAGATAGCAGGTCAAAACAAAAACATACTATTTGTAAAAAAAAAAGTGGAGACATCCTCACTTCTTCACAGAATATGAACCCCTTAGTATTAAAATGACACCCAACCCACTGAAGTCCAAAACAGAGTTCCAAATGTCTTTACTGTTGTCAGGCCCCCGTTGCTTACCTTGTGTTTCTTCATTGTATCTCTCCTCTCTCTTCTTGGGGTGCCATGGCGGCATGCCTCAAGGTCAGCTGTGATTCCAGTCCAGCCACTCTGGCCATATATTTTAAATTGACTTTCAAGTCACTTTGAATTTTCACTGAAGTAAATATCCCTTTGAGGTTCTGTGAATATGCACTGCATTATTGCCTACTTGCTGCAATGAGTACCAGGAATAATGGAATACTAAGTAAGTACTAAGTAAGTAACTATCCCTCATTGGTAATCATTGAGACTGGTCTAAATACCCATCAATCTGAACATTAATGTTCAGATCCCTATTGTAGTTTTACCTCCCTGAGAAAGTAGTCAGGGCTGATGTCAGGGGTGAAAGCCAGTGTTCCAGTAAGGGGCCCTGTCGCTCAATGGGGCCCGCGTCGAGATGAATGCACATAAGGTCCCCAGTGCACCTCTATGAGGAGCATTGGACCAGCGATGAAGCAATTAACGCTTCCTTGAGGACATCACAGAAAGGTGAGCTGCGCGCGAAGGAGTCTCGGAGCTGGGAAAAGTTAAAACCTTTTTTCAGATTTTTTTTTTTTTGATTGCAAACAAGGTCTCCCTGAATCTAACTACGTAGAGAGACACTATGGCATTAGGAACACAGGTTTATGAATATTGAATTTTTTTCCCCTGATTTTTTTATTTTTTTTGCTAAAAATTCCAAGTGCCTGAGAAAGTAGGAATTCTCGCATGCTGAGTGCATTTTAGATGCTTGTGCTTTTCCTATTCATTTGATTAAAATGCCATTAATCTGCTGAAAACATAGTTTCACGTCATTATTTTCCTGTATACGGCCCTACTGAGCCAATGGGAAAAAGTGAGTGGATTCTACAGTCTTAATGCCGTGTGTGCCAAATTTGAATTAAACTGTTTATTTAGGACAGGTTCCACTGAAACTTTTTGGCTGCAGAATTGCTGGCCTGTGACCTTTTTCCAAAGACAATGAAAGGCAACAGGATGTAGCAGTTTTCAAACATGGAAGTAGGAAGTTTCTCTAGATTAGGCAATTAAATACTAACAGTGGAAATCCCCAACATTGAAAAGCTAAAGAGGAGGTAACGAATATCGTGAAATGATAAATTATATGTAACATTAAATTTAAGATAAGGTTTTTCCATATTGAACTTTATATTGTTTAGAAAAGTGATAATCCCTAAATTTATATAGAACCTAAACAGGATATCCATGAGGTTTGATGCAACTGCACTCTTCAGTCTCAGCTAATTATTGGTGGTCTACAATGCAGGGAAGATCATGGCATTGTACACTAATGGAAAGTAGAAGATCTGTGCTTTAAGCAGCATAGATCTCTCTTTCCGGTTCCTTTTCATTGAGTGTTGATTTATGAGCAGAGAAAGTTAGATAATTCATGGCAAAACAGTACAAGCAGAAGTGGTTCAACTTAAACCACAGAATAAGATCTAAATGCAAAATTATTAAAAACATACACGTTAGTAGGAAAATTATAAAACACTGGGTCACCCTGTGCTAACTGAATGGAAGGAGTCCTATCCTATCCTGGTTAAATCTGATAAATTTTTTAGAAGGAGTAGGGAAGCACGATCTGGACCACTTGGGCACAACTGATTTGCTCTACCATTACACCAATCAAACTTGGACCTAAGATAACCTATGGGGGAGGAGCTGAGAGTACATATACAGGATGTATGATACTTGCCTTCCTTTTTCATACTAGTGAGGATTCCATTCGTACAGGGCTAGTTTTCGTAATTAATCATTCCATCCAAAATTACAAAGCAAACAAGATTTTTTCAATACTTTCATAATGCGTATATTCAAATTCATGTTTTTGACACACTACTCTCCCAGAAAGCGACTGACTGGTTTCCTGTGAACCAAATTCAACAGAGAGAAACATAATTGTATAACTTTTCCTGTCAGATATCCAAAATAAAATCTATTTAAAACAGTCATAAGTGTGTTTCAGAGATAGATTTTTTGTTGCCCTGTTGTTTTTGTTGTCAGTGAAAAATAGCCAACAGCTTTTCCAAAATATGAAATCCACAAAGTTTTATATTTTTTTTCAAACTGTGTAGGTCAAAGGAAGCCAGCAAATACCATTTAATCTACGAGCTCTCTGTGGATTATGGAAGTTATATCATACCGCAGGTGTGCAACATGCACCTGCAGCATAAGGGCAAAATGGGGCTTAATTCCATTGATTTAAATGTGTCTTAGCGTAACAGTGTGTATGCAGAATCTGTCATTTCACCCCAACCAACCCTCAGATAATTTTCTGTCATGGCAGCTGTCTAAAGGTGTTAATGTATGGATATGTCTAACCATTTTTTGAATTTGCCTACACCAATAACTGCATTTTCTGAATACGAGAGAACCGAGCATCTATAGTACACAGGGTATATTCATAAAGTTGGAAAACTGTAGAACATGCAAATCTATCACAAATTGTATGCCAAAATAGCCGAGATACAAATGAATGTGGCCCAACATTTTAGATTCCCTTGGTGATATTATTATTATTACTATTTTATTATTACTTTATTATTTATATAGCGCCATCAAATTCCGTAGTGCTGTAAAATGATGCCCTACAATTCCCAATATATTAAATATCTGTCTATTATTTTATAATATGAGCTTATAAATACATAGTCAATTGGGATAAGATTTATATAAATCTGGTGTTTAATTTTGGCTTACTACTCCGTACAATTTCAGCAGCTGAAGACACACCTGCTACATCATCATAATAAGTGGATGGGGGAGAGCCTGTAGTGCAGTCCTTAATCATTCTGGACTTACTAGAAAATGACTCCTTTCATTCATTAGGATAGTATCAGCCTGTTACAGCCAGAACAAGCATAAACATTTTCAAGTCACTGGGAACAATACATTTATTTATTTATTAGTAAGGTAAATCATGTGAAACAAACAGAGCAGCCAACAGATTTATACGCCTGTGTAAGTGGTTCCTCATTCCTGAATTGTGATGTTGAAACCAATCTGCAGCAAACAATAGATTTATTTATTTGAAGGAAATCTATTAAGCTCATCAGTACATAAAACAGGGAACACCGAGAAAAGGTTGAGTAAATAAGAAAGCTGTTTCTTTAACATTTCAGAAGCCCAAATCAGATCATTGTAAGACTTTTTTTTTCTGATTAAAATTAAAGTGTAAGTTGTGATGAGTTGATGGCAAGTAGTACAACTTGTGCTACAAATGATGACTTGGTGAAAGGGTCAAACCAGGTTACATTCTAACTCCACTATTTGGTCCAAATTTTACAAGTTCACTCACATACAACAGAAACAATAACTATGAGGCAATAATGAGAAAAAATAGGATTAGGGAAATCCTAGAGAATATGTATTAAGTTTTTAACACAGCCCTAAACTAGTGAAGAGTTATTGATCATTTGATGAAAAGCACCGTAGCATCTCTTTCGAAGATGGCAGATAGATAGAAATCTTTACAAAATTAGCCGACATTGGTGTAAATTCCAATATTAGTCTATATGTTAACAGCGGCTGATGAGCCATTAATAATGTCAACACAACAACAATTTCACCTTTCCTACGGACTACTTTGCCTTAAGTATTTTTGATCGGATGACTCCTACTACATGAGTATGATATGAGTACCACGTTTTAGATCTGCATATCCAGCTGGTTATGTGGTTCGCAATATACATCTGAGACGTGTACATTAGGTAAATATTTACTATCATTATTGATATCATTTACTTAATTTTCTAATAATAGAAGAAAAATATTTATTATGGTGCAGTCCACGTTTTTAGTGGAAACCCTTTGAATTTGCAATTAGATTTACCTGGTTACCTTTTCTATTTCATTATTATTTTTTTATATTTATTAACGATGGTCACAGCATTTTTTTGAGCAAAGGACAATTTTTATACCCTCATGCACTGTTTCATTGCATACACTGTAAGCATGTATCCCTTTTTATGTTAGTGGTGGTTACATCATTTCATTGCAGGAACATTTGTATGTATTATTTACTTTGTATTCATTACAAAAAAATATGTAAATGCGGTGTCTCATATTCAGATGTGTTAGGAGTCAGCCAATTTGGATTAGACATGTCTGCACCATTCAGCGGTTATTGCTATACCTTCCTGAAAGGAGGGGATCTGTGAACTCGCTGTCGTATTTAAATGCATTTCCTGCATAGTTAAATTGTTTAATTGTCGTGATGAAGCTGAGAAAATGAAATACATAGAACTGTGACTGTTAAAGAAACACCACGGTGACCGTTCCTCTGCCCCCACCGTCCACCCTGCCTGCAAATTAAATATTTATTTCACTCACCTTATTCCAGAGCCGAAGTCCCTCGGCGCTGACTCTGTCTCTACCTCCTACGATGCTGCACCAAGGGGGAACCTAAGGCGCATTGGGCAGTGGGCGCCGCACATGCATTGGGACTTTTCCGTAGGAAAGCACTGATTCAACGCTTTCCTGTTGGTGATTTTTGGAAGCTGGTTATCCTCATGCAAAGCGTGAGAACATTCAGCGTTGTTTCACGGCGTCAAACTCTGGGAAACAGCAGGAAGCAGGTAGACAGCTACTAGAGGCAGGCTTAACCCTGCAGTATAAACATTGCAGTTTCTGTAAAACTGCAATGTTTTAGAGTGCATGGTTAATGGGACTGGGACATTGCGCCCAGACCACTTCAATGAGATCAGTGTAGCTTCAAGTCTGATGTTTTAATCGTTTGGGGCACTTCATTGTTTATCTACCAATATTGGAACCACGAAGAAAGGTGGCTTATCTATTTTATAATATTGTATAATGGAGCTACCTTTGTAATGTCAGACAAGGTGTTGTCTCAATATCGATGAAGGCTCACATTAAGGCCTACGCGAGAGTTCAGCACTGACATGGGCTACTGACACATGAAGCTCAAGAAGCTGAAGAGGATCCAATGGATGGAGATAACGGTGCTTGTGGTTACAGATGCGGTTACCTTCCCATTCACCCTTGTGCTAAAGGTCAACAAGTCACTTTAGAGTTATGCAAAGATCCCAGAAAGTGACAGACCAGCTTCAATTAATGCTGCATTACAAAAATAAAAGAAAGAAAGAGAAAACAGGGTGAAGTAGGTAAAGCTACAAATAGATACATGCAGGGTTATTCAATAAAGTCTGAACAGTAAATATTTTTTTCCAAATATTCACTTCTTCAAATGATCAATTCACTTGCAAAAAGCATTCAGTTTATCATCAACCACCATGTGGTTGTTCATAAATAACCAATTCGAATGTGAAAATCACTGATTTTTCAAACTCATCTGAACAAATGTTACAGAATTGGTTGGACAGTCTGAATCCTGACTGCATGTGGCTTTAGCAAATCTGCACAATGCCGATTTTAGTCATTTTCACCGGATTTTGCCTATTCTGACAAAACCAGTGCACTTGATGTCAACTGGAATTGTGTGCGGTTCCTTTTTGATTTTGTTCAAATCCGGTGTTTTGTGAATAACACTGATGGAATGAGGGAGGGCCAAGAAGTTGAGAGGAACTAAAAATAGAAAGAGGAGCCAAAGATAAATTATAAGTTCCACAAAACTTTTTATGAGTTTATACTATATAACCTAGAAATTAGTTCTAAAAAATGTTGATGTTATTTCAATTTTAATATGAACACTAACAACTTACTGTTATTAATGTAGACATACACTGTGTACTGTCTGGCAGCAGGATATGTTTGACAAACACACAGACTATGCAATGAAGCGAGGACAACACATGCTTTGAGTGGTTAAACCTATATACTTTACTATTGTATGTTGAAATAAGCTTCTCCAAAATGGACTGCCTCTGGATCAAATATTATGCATTTAAAGGAAAGGAAAGCACACAGCCCATGTGATCTTTAATCTTTTTGTAATTTACATTATGATACATGGTTTTGACACCTGGACTTTTAGAATCCTGTTTTTAAAGTTGAATATGCAGCACTTGACATCACTGTTTGTATGTATAGCTTCTGTTTCCATGGATACATGCCTCATGTCATAGGTATAGTTTTGGTAGCTATAGGTGGTACTTCTGAGAGAAACAATGTTTAATAAATAACTGAGCTTCATTTTATAATCCAGCGTCTTGGCTGTCCAGCAGGCTTCTGCTGTGTTAGGAACAGATACATAGCCAATATAGGCTAGATCTTGAGCCCAGGACTTTGGAGATTATATTTGACATACAATTCATTGACCCACAGACATCATTGGAAGGAGCATAGCAAGTATATGAGCAGTGTTTCTATGTAAAGACTGCAGTAGGCAGAAAAGAAGATCATAGCTTTCAAAAATTTGCAGTTTCTGATAACCTGCACGCGTAGTTTTAACCATATTCCATAAATAAAACTAATTGCAATACAAAAGTAGAGCTTCTATTGTAAAGCTGACAGCTGCACTCTGTATTAGTAGTATTAATATTATATATAAAGGGCCAACAAATTACGAAGTGCTGTACAATGGGTGGACTAACAGATACGTAATGATAACCAGATGAGTTGGACACACAGGAACAGAGGGGTTGAGGGCCCTGCTCAATGAGCTTACATGCTAGAGGGAGTGGGGTATAGTGACACAAAAGGTAAGGGTAGAAAAGTAGGTTGGTAGAATATAACACACCCAGAATAATTTAACTGACCTATAAATGCTTGAGCTCCATGATTAAGATTTTGACTTAAAGGAACACTATAGGGTAGGAACACAAACATGTAATTCTGACTTACAGTGTTAAAACCACCATATATCCCCCTTCAATGGTAATAAACGTTTCCACCATATATTCACTTGTTAGCACACCCACATTTTGTATATTACGTTTTTCTGAGTTTACTGGGGTGTTGGTGTGTGTGGCTGGTTTATTTGTTTATATATTTCACTACTCAGTTTTTATAGCTTCATTCTATTGGCGTTATACCGGCCTGGTGAGGGCAAAGCAATTTTGCACACTTTCATGTCCATGTGCCTTGTTGTTTATGAGTGTATTTTATCCTTTTTTATGTTCTGTGTTTATTAAATTACTACACTATATACAGTGCTTTCCTTTTATATTTCCCAATTCCATTTGGATGATTGCCTGATTTCCGCATATATTGTATTATGCTGTATATGGTAACCATTTCTTGTTAATATTTTCACTTTTTTCAGTGGTGCTTTCAGTGCTAATTCTTTTTAAAAGGGACACTATAGTTACCCAGACCACTTCAGCTCAATGAAGTGGTCTGGGTGTCAGGTCCCTCTAGGGTTAACCCTGCCTGATGTAAACATATCAGTTTCCTGAGAAACTGCTATGTTTACATCTGGGGTTAAGTGAGCCTCTAGTGGCTCTTCTGGACATATTTATGCCTCAATCACGCAGAGCATCCATAGGAAAGCACTGAAAAATGCTTTCCTACGGACACTTTGAATGCCCGCGCGGCAGTGCCGCGCATGCACATTCGGCGCCAGTGACGTCAAACAAGGATGCTGACGTCGGTGAGGGAGGAGAGGTAAGGGAGCCCGGCGAGGGAAAAGGGTGAGTAGCTGAAGGGGTTTTAGTAGCTGAGGGGTACTATAGTGTAAGGGAAACCAAGCGGTTTTCCTGACACTATAGTGTCCCTTTAAAGTGTGTTATTGTACAATGTACATACTATTTGTTGGAGAGGTATTCAGATTTATATCACGATTTGATGGTGTAAAAATGTTAGTTTTGCTAAAAATTTGTGTCTATTTCTACAGATGTTACTACGCTACATGTCTTAGTATCTAGATAAAAGCTGGTCCTGTGAATTATTTTTATATATTATATATAATGTATATTCAGATGTAATTTTTGTTTTCATTTTGTTTTTATATTCTTTTAATACTGCATATAAAACAGGATCCAACAGCCTGGAGGATATCTTTAATTTTAAGGCACAGACAATGAAAGATAATTAATGCAGGAAATAATTATACCCAGACGAGTAAATAAAGTGTTGGCAAACTATAAAATAGGTATTTAGAGAATGGATCATGTTTTTGCAATGTGCACTTTCTGTGGCTTTAATTCTACTTCTAAGGTTATTAAAATGTTTGCATGCAGTCTTTTGCATGACTCCCAGCATGCATGACATCATTTTATCTTTGGACCCAGGCAGCACAATGTCTTGGGCCAGTCCTTGAAGATGCTGGATGCAAAGCGTGAGGATGTCCAGCGCTGTTTCATGGAATTAAACTGTATGAACCTGCAGGATGCACTTGTATTGGCTGTCTGGTAGACAGCCACTAGACGCAGTCTTAATACTGCAATGTGTAAAGGACTAAAGGAGACAGGGACACGGCCTATAGTGTCTCTTAACCCAGTTTGTCATAAGAAAACTCACTTTAAGACTGTAGTATGGTAAATGTAGTCTGCAAGTATTATTTTTAATAAGTGCTGGCAACACAATTGTTAAAGCTAAAAAGATTAATTAAAGTTATTACAGCTAGAGTCACACACTGTGTATTTTGCAAACATCTTTAGTAATATCACAAGTAAGTTTGTGTTTTATAAGCCCTGAATGAGAGTGAAATAAGCGCAAGGTGTGTCTCGGATATTTCTCTCATTTGGCCTTGGTCCATGGGATCCACTGTTCTAGATCACATGAAACAGAACAAACAAATATAAAAACAAGGTATTGTAAAACATTTTGTCATAACCATGTCCCGTCACTAATTATCTGTTCTTTCGCTAAGGGTTGCCTATGTTATCTGGGTATATAATAAGGGTGTAGGTCACTGGTCTTTCCCTTGTGTTTCTGCTTGATAGTGTATATATACCACAAGTTGACAAACAGCTTGCCTGGCCTGCACATGTGTATAGAATGTGTGACCTGTGTGATGCACTGCAATAATGCAAAAAGCATAAGGTGGCAAAATAGAGCTGTGTCTGAATGCTGGTAAGATAGCTCAGTGGGTTAATGCCTCATCAGTAGAATCTGTTGAACCCATGGGTTGCAGGGTTGATCCCAGCAGCAAGAACCACATTTGGGATCACAGCAGTGTACAGTGCTGGGGAATTTGTTGGCACTTTAGAAATAATAATAGTATTTCCCCTTGTCACAATATTTTAGGATTTGTAACACCTCAACACTTATTAAGGCTTATTGGGTTCAGTAGGAATTTTGCCAATAGTTATTTATGTAAATACACAAGTCATCTACGTTCTCATGCTAGAGGCCTGTAATTTCTTGGATTACTAGAACAAACCCTGTCCAGATGCCTATACAGCTTACATTGTCTTCAGTAATTTGAGTGTTGCACCATTTGTGGATCTGCTTACTTTCTCTACTCTAACAACACGTTTAAGGATCTTGCACTCCTGGTAGTTATCTCCTATCCGCATACAGTCTTTGTTCAGCTCTTCTCTTATCTAAAAGGGTAAGCATTTCTGAGCAAGTTAGCCCTGCTTTTAGTTTCAATCCCATACTGTCACGGCTACACTACCCAATTTACAAATATAGGTCAGAAATAGAAAGACAGAACAGACGTTACGAGAAATACGAGAATACGATAGAACTAGCTAGGTCAAGATAACAGAGTCAGGAAGGTCAATAAACCAGCCATCATCGGACAACCAGAAAATTTGAGATTATAGAAGGAACTACACGAGGAACCAAGAGGAAACCATGATACACAAAAGGACTATGGGGGAGAAACTGTATTTTAAAACTTAGGTGGACGTTGATTGATCCACGTTACCCCTGTGAATCCAAAAAATGGTGTAACAGGGACATAGTGATGATTTGGCACTCCTGGAATCGGAAATGATGAAACAAGCTTGTAAGAGATCAACAGAGAATCAAAACCTAGACATAATAGGGACAATTTTGAAAATTAGAAAAATGTGGACCATTTTGATCTAAACCTTTCATCCTTTTTACTACGAGTGGTAAACCCCCTTGATTATGGAGGTTATTGCCAAGATTGAAGATAATTATTTAATAAATAAGCCGACAGCTACAATCCACAACATTATTATGTTATGGTATTATCTGGAAAATTTGCCATTTGTACATTACAATTGTGAAAGTGCAGGGGATAATCTATACAACTGCTTCATTAAGCCTAAATTGTTTTGATGCCTATAGTATGTCTTTAACAGCATCAACTCTAAATCCTCCTATCACCAGCCCTAACTTTAGAATGAAAGGAGTAATTTTTCACGTAACTGTAATGATGCTGCAACATTACATCCAAAGCAACAACACTGTGTTTCTAAAGCTGACATTTTAAATGTATACCAGTGGGTTTGATGCCGCAAACCTCTTGTCTTTTTCACCATTATTTCAGACCTCCAGGCCTTCTGTTAAATTTTTGCCTTTCTCTTTTTTTGCTTGTGATAGCTCTGAGGTCACCCCTCACTTCATGGGAGCGTGCCTTCATTGCAGAACCATGTTTTTAGAAGACCTAAAAAAACCTAGGTCTGAACATTCCTTTATAATAACTGGCTCTGGCTGAAGGCGCAGCTAAGAAAGAACATTGTCCTCCACTGAAGCAACATACATTTATTCTATAGCAGGTATTAACCACATTTTTAATTTGATAAGACCCATAGAAGGTTCTAGTCCTTTCTTTAACCACATTTTTAATTTGATAAGACCTATAGAAGGTTCTAGTCCTTTCTTTAACCACATTTTAAATTTGATAAAACCTATAGAAGGTTCTAGTCCTTTCTAAATCCCATAAGATTCATAGAATGTTCCAGGCCTTTCCAGATCCTTGCTAATGCTACTCTAGTGGAGTGCATTTCTGTAGACTAGGGTACGTTTTGGGTCTGTTTGCAGATGCAAATTTAGCACCAACAAAATCAAGTGGAAGTATTTAATAAAAATTCATAAACTTTAGCGCAAGATCACCGAGCATGAAAGTATGAGGCTTATGCTGTACTGTTAACTTCTAACTGAACGTGCTCAAGCTCACAAAATGCATCGGTTCCCATTTACAGCGGTTTTATTGTACCCGCTCCCCCTGATGGGGAACATTTATTTGGCTTTTACGTTTAACTGGAAGATGGAAGAGCAGTCATTCTGTTAGAAGGATTGTCCCGATGGAGTGCATGTAATTTGCAGCATTATGCTTCACTGAACATATTCCTGCAGGGGAAGGGAAAGAATGTCAGAGCGTAGGAAGCCCAAATACCAGTAACATACCGCTATCAGCATTTTCTTTTCTTAGATTTCGAGACTCAACTTCAGACAGAGAGAGATAGAGATAGAGGGGGGCTTAATGAGCCTGAAGAGTTTTGAAAGTGGTATTGCAAGCATAGACATCCCAGTGTAACGCAATACACATGCTTTATTGAACCACATGAAGACATCAAACATCCATATATAGAGTTATGTAGAGGCAGAGCATATTAATTACAGTGTTTTTGTGTGTTCGCTATTCCTCAATCTGTATTTTTTATATATATTTTTTTCTTTACGGCAGTACCACTACTTAGAAATGCACGTTCCAAATGTGCCCTTACTTTCCCTATTTTAAATACATAACAGTGAGCTGTATATTTCAGAAAGATAATGCCATTGAGGGGTTCTGGCAACATCATAATAAAGCACGAGACAGAAAGTCAAGTGATTTATAAATATCTGCAGAGCACTGGGATGACACTATTTCCCTCACACAAGCTGTGCAGTTATGTATTTTTAGGTTACATTATTATTATTATCGGCATTTGTACAGCTCCAACTTATTCCAAAGTGGTATACAATGATATAAAGGGGGAATTAACAAGTGAGACAAACTATTACAGGTTTTAAAAGGAAATATAGGTTGAAATACGGTATAGGTCAATGAGGACCCTGCTTGAATCAGCTTACAATCTAGAGGATATCTTTAGGCAATTTTAGCCACTACTATCCACACACAGTATCCCACACAATAGGCCCCTCTAAATATACTGCTCTACATGACAAACTGCTCCTTTACACAGGAGCATCTAGTCTGCCCAATTTTCTAAATACTTTCATTAGTCCCTGGCCTTATCTTATAGTTAGGATAGCCTTATGCATATCCCACGTGCACAAACTCCCTCACTGTGTTAACTTCTAACACTTCTGGAAGGCTATTCCATGCATCCACTACCCTCTCAATAAAGTAATACTTCCTGATATTATTTTTAAACCTTTGCCCCTCTAATTTAAGACTACCATATATACTTGAGTATAAGACGAGTTTTTCGGCACATTTTTTGTGCTGGAAAACCCCCCCACTCATCTTATACTCGAGTCAATGTCTGTATTATGGCAACTTACATTGCCATAACACAGACCATGCCCGGCGGTCCTGTTGGGGGCTGGCAGCGAGCTGTAACTTACCTTTCCTGCAGCTCCTGTCGGCTCCCTTCTCCTCCACTGTAAGTCGTGCAAGAGCCGCAGCGTCAGAGCGTTGCCACAAGTTACCGTGGCAACACTCCGCGCGGCACTCAGACCGCAAGACTTACAGTGGAGGAGAAGGGAGCTGACCGGAACGGAGGAGAAGGGAGCTGACAGGAGCTGCAGGAAAGGTAAGTTACAGCTCGCTGCCAGCCCCCCTCCTACACAGCCCATGCCACTAGACCACCAGGGAATAATATAGCCCCCCAACCTGACCAGGCAACAAGCAGGGAGGGGGGACAAAAAAATATAAACATTTAAATAATAATATAATAAAATTAAAATTTTTATAATATAAAAAAATAAATAATAATAATATTAAAAAAACAACAAAATGTAATATTAAAATAATATTAATAATAAAAAAAAAAAATGCCCACCCCCCCCACCAAGGTTACACACTCTGCATCACATACACAAACACACTCTGTATCACATACACACACACACTGCATTCATAGACACACACAATCACATGCACACACACACACTGCATTCATTATATACACAAAATAAATATTCAATTAATGTAATTTTTTGGGGATCTAATTTTATTTAGAAATTTACCAGCTGCTGCATTTCCCACCCTAGTCTTATACTCGAGTCGAGTTTTGGGGGGTAAAATTAGGGGTCTCGACTTATATTCAGGTCGACTTATACTGGAGTATATACGGTATGTCCTCTTGTTGTGGTAGCTTTTCTTCTTTTAAATATAATCTCCTCCTTTACTGTGTTGATTCCCTTTATGTATTTAAATGTTTCTATCATATCCCCCTGTCTCGTCTTTCCTCCAAGCTAAACATGTAAAGTTCCTTTAACCTTTCCTGGTAAGTTTTATCCCACAATCCATGAACCAGTTTAGTAGCCCTTCTCTGAACTCTCTCTAAAGTATCAATATCCTTCAGGAGATACGGTCTCCAGTACTGCGTACACTTAAAGGAACACTATAGGGTCAGGAACACAAACATGTATTCCTGACCCTATAGTGTTAAAACCACCATTTAGGTGGCTTGCCCCCCCTTAACCGCCATAGAAGGGGTTAAAACATACCTTATTTCTAGCGCTGTGCGAGTCTATTCACATGTAGCACCACATGTAGTCTCCTTACACAAATATACAACACCACAGGCCACGTGCCACCACAAATGCAACAGCACAAGCAGCACACACACACACACACACACATATATATATATATATATATATATATATATATATATATTGCATGCATGGAAATCCTTGTACACAGGCTAAATTGTATTGTGTTTATCCTAATGAAAGTCCTGGGAAAGGACTGAAACGTTGATCCTGTTTTAATTGATTTTACGGAAGACCGTGGGTGCAGCTAACTTGTGACTATATATATATATATATATATATATATATATATATATATACACACACATCTATATGAATGAAATTGCCATTTAGTGAATGCGTGTGTGCTCGATGTTGCATGTTTATATATATATATATATATATATATATATATATAAAAATATGCAACATAGAGCACACACGCATTCACTAAATGGGAATTTCATTCATTCATTTATTATTTTCTGCTGCACTTGAATTTCCCACTCTCATTCAGGGTTGTTCACTAAAGTGAAATTTGCCAGGAAATCAAAGTGAATTTCCCATTTTAGACACAAGTAGCCAAACTGGAAGCATGGAGAATCTTTCTATTTCAGCTATTTGAGCACTCTAATGTTACAACTACAAACTTATATTCTTAGCATTATAGTGATGGAGGGGTGATTTAGATTTAGCACCCCCCACCCCCCATAAATAGTAATATAATTTTTCATTTGCCTTCCATCCTGACAGGTAATAGTTGCCCATCCTCTTCCAGACCGAATAAAACTCGGTATGGGAATCAAATCCAGCTGATATATGAATGGCAAAGCCAGTGATGAATCATTCTTTAACTTACATTTTTTTAAATCTATAGGGGGTTGACACAGAAGGGAGTCTATAGCCCCAAAATAATGATTTTAGAACCCCATCGCTCTTCTATGAGACGCATTGGATTCGACCATCAGGAGGAGGCCATCCCTCCCCTGTGACATCACCAGGGAAGAGAGCCTCGGTGCTGGAACACGGTGAGTGAAAAGATTGTGGTTTCTTTTATTATGTATATGCCCAAGGGTGGAGGGGAGACTAATACCACTAAGAAAAGGGACACTATAACTTTAATGGTTATGATGCTGTCCATGTTACCAGCTTGTAGGTTTTCTTGAATATACTCCTTGTGAACGATATCGTGTACAATGTCTCCTCGTTAAACAAAGTCATTAAAAACATTCATTGAATACGGGAAAAAAACTGACTTTCAGGGCCTTCTATCTTCAAAACCACCCAACAGAAAAAAAAAGCTAAACAATTTCATTCTCAGCAAGCAGACTTAAGTATTGACTGAAGATTAAAAGATATCTCACCTTATTTATCCTACCCTCAATCAACATGCTATTCTTACTGTAACAATGTTGCCATCTTTACCTGTAGTTACCTCAGGATACTTGCAGTTTACATTGTTGTTATTTTCACCACTATTTAATGTACATATTTGGGGTGATAGAACTTACTAGGTAATCTTGTAATATAAGCAACAAAAGGTTTTCCTTGCCAACCCCCTCTCTTTCTCCTTTCTTTGACCTTCCTAGCAGTAAATACCTGTGTTCCCATCTCTATTCCTGCCCAGGGCCTTCTATTCACAAAATCCCCAATTAGAAAAAAAAAAAGCAGTAGACCAATTTTATTTTCGATAAGCACCTAGCTGCCCACCATGGTTCCCTCTTCATTTATAGAATGTTTCTCCAGCTGATTGAGATCTCAGTTACTTCCCTTTACATGTTACCAGCGGCTACAATTATTATTTAAAGGATTACTATGACCACTATGACCACTTTAGTGATTTGAAGCGGTCATGGTCGTAGGAGTATGTATGTGCAGTGTTTCTGCTTGACAGATATATTTTAATTTGTGTGCTGGTTGCTAGTTGCACCCCCAGCACACGTGACGTTAGCAGCCCAGATCTCTGTTCTGGGCTAGCAATGTCAATTCTGTGCATATTTTGCATCTGTCAGCAGCACAAATGGGGCCTATGAGAAGCCTGTGATTGGACTCTGCAAGGCCTTTCTGACTTCGGAAGGGGCATAAAGTCAGCCTCAGGCGCAGCTTCTGGTGCTGGATTCAAGGCAAGTAAAACTGCAGGTTTTACTGCAAATCAAGGTGGGAACCTCTCCTGTTTAATAAATATGCCCTGTTGGGCACTGTAGATAAGATCTAAGGGTTGGTGTGATTTAACTCTCTGTGGCAATCACCTCCATATTCCTTGTCTCTCTTCCTCATTTTAACCCTTTGATTGTAAACAGGCTCTCTAGCTATGTTCTGCATATAAAAGAGCTCTAATGGCTAGATCTCAGCTTCCTGGCAGGATCCTATTTACCTCTTGTATTGATCTGTATATATCGTACTCTATGCATAAAGTACAAAAAGGTTCAGGCACTCCAAGGTTTAGATAATAAATTATTGAAACCCAATGTCACACCACAATGTTTTGACCTACCTTTGTCAAGAAACGTTGCAGGTCAAAACGTTGTGGTGTGACATTGGGTTTCAATAAATTGCCGTTCTGAACCTTGGAGTGCCTGAACCTCTTTGTACTTTATGCATATTGTATCTGGGACCTGGTGCTGAGTCCTGGTTTATAGTGATGGGATTGAGTGCAGTTCCTTACTTATTTTTGAAATGTATATATTGTACTGTCTTTCTACACAGTTGTACAGCGCTGTGGAATACGTTGGAACATTATAAATTCTAGTAATAAATATAACTGTAAAATGCTAACAATTGGCTCACAAGCAAAGAAGATATGGGATTGGGTAGCACCTCAATGTATCAGCCCTCCCAACAATTTTGCTTTCGGTGGTATAGTCAAGATTTTGGGATCCTGACCCGCTTTAATTGCCTAGTGTTGAGCATCAGTTAAAACCAGGGAACAGTCCCCGGGCAGCACACCGCAAGCTAATCATTAGACGTGCCAGCAGTGTGCAGTGGGCATTAGGACTATGCAAGGTCCTGAAGGCTGGGTGTCATCCATTGTGAGTAGCACTAGTGATGTGGGGTGCATCACTAATGACGTTCCCTCCAGGCCTTGCCCAGCTCATCCAGATTTCCCTGATACAATTGTTGGGAGGCATGAAGTAAGGGTAAAGTGTGTTAGACTTCAGCTTATAAACCATATAAGGTCATATAAGTAATTTATCATATGACTCGTTGCCAGGTGTTCTTTCTGAGCCAGTTTTGTGCTGTTTATCCTCACTGCTGTCATTTAAAGCATCCTTCCTTTTATGTCATCCGGAATAAAAACCCCCAGGGTTACTTTCCTCTGTCCAAAACAGAAAGGTGTCATTCATTTTACATTCTACCACTTACATTATATATTGTTATAACACACCACCAACCTCAACTGTGACCAATTGTGTCATATAACAGACCTTTATTCTACATAAAAAGTAATAGCGCATTTGCCAAAATATATTCAACTGACAACTTTTTATTATAAAGCATATTTAATCCCTGGGCCAACAGTTCAATCCACAATGTCATCACTTGCTCATCATAAGAGATAAAAGAGAACACACAAAAAAAAACTGACTTGATGGCAAATTTGTTTTACTCATCAAAAGCAAGAAACCAAACTGTGTCCCACTCAGAGCTTTCTGTCATTTTCTTCTATGCATATGGTTTGCACATTAAATGGACACTATAGTCACCAGAACCACTACAGCTTAATGTAGTTGTAGACCTTTTAATGTAAATTTTCAGAGAAAACTTGCTGGCTAGTTGCACCTCTAGTGTGTACACTGTGCAGCATAGACGTTCCCCATGTATGTTCCCCATAGAGATAACTAATAAGAGATTATTAATAGACATGTGCAATTCGTTTCGGGCCGAATATGAATTCGGACGAATTCTGGGCAATTTGGACATTCAGGTACTTCCGAATGTCCGAATAATCGAAGTCCCGAAATTACAGAATTTCCGAAGTACAGTATTGCCTAAGTACGAATATACTTACCCAGTGGAAGAAGAAGAATGTTACACTGTATACAATTTTAAATAAAAAGTATACAAACGTAGCCAGGATTCAGCTGTAAGCATTTGTAACACTTACAACAATCAAGTAACACACATTCATATAAAATGTAAGTTACTTGGCCAGTCAATGTAATGACAGGAACAAATAAGTAGATAACTCCCTAATTCCCACGGTATTAGGGAGCTATCTACTAAAAGGCTGAATGACCTAAATTGGTCTTTCAGCCAAATTTACTAATACTAAGTAAAGATTATAAAAACAAAAAATAAAACACGTCCCCCCTCCCCCTCCTAACCTGAAGGGGGGACCTATTCCCCTCCCCCGGCCCCCACCCCTGAACGGCAGGTGGGGGCCCTAAAGTAAAATAAGGGGGGGGACCTATTGTCCTCCCCTCGACCCCCACCCATGAGTGGTGGATGGGTGGGGGACCTAAAGTAAAGTAATGGGGGGGGACCTATTGTCCTCCCACCGGCCCCCCCACCCCTGAGCGGCGGGTGGGGGCCCTAAATCAGAATAGGGGGGGACTTAATGTCCTGCCCCCTGGCCCCCACCCCTGAGCGGTGGGTGGGGGCCTTAAATTAGAATAAGGGGGGGAGGACCTAATGAATGCTCTCAAACATACGAATGCTGTAAACAGCCGAATAGGAAAAACCATACAAATAGGTTTACACTCCTAGCAGTCAAACTGGAACAGCATACAATAAATCCCCCAAGAACGAGACAAGGCTCCGTTTTGAAGGTCAAGCAGGAACAGACAGAGCTGTGGGTTTATTGTTCTTATATACACATTCTTACACATTAGTACCACCCACAGGGTTTACAACCAATAAACACGTACAATACACTCAGACACTCCCACAAAAAATCCACCCCTCTCCCTGTGATACAATTACCTTACACAATGGGTAATGTAATCATCACAGGCAGAGAAATACAGTTTCCACATTATTCATAACTTAAAAAGTATGCATCACATTCATAAAACATTTTCAGAATCAGCATACTCCACATACAAACATACGTAAAAATCATACAAATTGGTCCAGTGGTTCAAAAGACAATAAAATACATAAAAATATATAACTGTGCAGCCATTGCATAAAACAGGTACATTCAACATATCCCCAGATAGCTCAGATCTGAGCGCACATTATTACTGAATGGCGCTCAGATCACACACATACAGTTCAATTGCCATGAAGCCAAAGTCTTTCCCATAGTCTTTCATTATACGAATGGGCTCTATGGCATAGCTATCTGGGGTATCACCGCTCAAACAGGGCAAGCACCGAATGACTCGGCTTTCGTGTCTTTGCAGGGGAAAATCAAGCGTTTCAACATGGGGCCATAGTCCAAAGGCAGCAGGCGGGCAACCAGGCTCCTCCAATGCACAGTGGCGAGATGGGTCTCGTCACAGGGGGGGACCTAATGTCCTCCCCCCCCTGGCTCCCACCCCTGAGTGGTTTAACCATTTAACCTGTAAAAAAATTAAAATAAACTTACCATTTGATGTTTTCTTTCTTCTAAAATCTTCTTATTTCAGCCCCAAAAAAGGACAAATAAAAATCCATAATAACCGACACAACTAAAAAAAAATTATATAAAAATAAAATAAAAATCCATCTTCACCCGGCGAGGGCTCCGCGAAGACTGAGCTCTGCAGGGCGGAGGAAGGCTTATAAAGCCTTGTCCCGCCCTAAAATTAGGCTCAGAGCACTCTGATTGGTGGGTTTAAGCACTGACAGGTAAATGAAGAGACTGACAGGTAAATCTCTACATTTACTTGTCACAGCACTCTGATTGCTTGGTTTGAAATCCACCAATCAGAGTGCTCTGTGTCATTTTACACAGTGTGGGAAAGTTCTTTGGAATTTTCCCATGCTGTGTAATTTGTCTCATAACACTCTGGTTACTTAATCCACCAAGGGGGGGCCTGGGGGGAGGACAATAGGTCCCCCCCCCCCATTATTTTACTTTAGGGTGGGGGCTCGGGAGGGGGGACCCTTTTTTTTTTTTAACAGTGAGCAGCCACAGGCTGCCCATTGGGGCCCATAATCATGAAGGCATGGAACGTACTCTGTACCAAGATTTAGCTCCTATCACGCTTCAGAGACACAGATAGTGGAAACCTATCACAGATAAAACACGTCCCCCCTCCCCCTCCTAACCTGAAGGGGGGACCTATTCCCCTCCCCCGGCCCCCACCCGAGGCCCTGTGATGGGCCAGCCTAGGGTATGCCTGGGGATTCCCGTTCAAACTTCTCGTGTTCAAGGACGACCGCATGCATTTATTGCTACCAGGTGGAGACCCGACACTGCTGTTTCAGAGCCTTGGACTTCAACTCCCGCTTAACCTTCCAAGAGTGCCAATGAAGGCGGAAGTACTCGACCACCTACCCAGAGAATGGGTGGATGCTGGAGCCCGGGACAATTGACCTCTATATATGGTGTCATATGGGGACAAGTGGGAACGGCTGCAACCACACTGGGGATCCAGAATAGACACTGGGTGAAAACAAGGGGACAGTGACGGATTTTTTTGTGTGTGGTGCGGGGAAGGAAACATGCCTCCCAACTCCTGTGGCGAACTGTGGGGACTTTATTTGCTATACAGGGACGCACCCACATGGGAAGGCGCCTTAACCCCCATACAGACACAAAGTTAACTCTTTCCCACCTGCTAGCCTAGCACACACCCAGCAGTTTTCTTAGGGTTCCCAACATCATAATACGGACCTATCCCACCTTCAGGTATCCTATACCCCTAAACACTTTTCTGCATGTATACCTCATGCATGATGAGCTGTAGGGGGAAGTCTGAAATGTGTGGAGTGGGGGGACCGTGGTGGGGACTACTCGAATCTAAGCACTCACCAAGGGTTTCTAACCGCCCATTGGGAACAGAAAATGAGGAAAGTACGGGCGATAATAGGGGGTGCACCATTTGTAGAGAGTGCTGACTTTACTCCAGCGGGATATCAAAGTGACAGGGCTGGGGGCGGGTGCAGTTAGCAATTCCCACATGGGAGGTTTAGCCTAGGACAGGGAGTCTTACACCCCACCTACATACTTCCCGGTGCACGCTAATGGCGGCCACCCCTAAGGTTCAAGTTGATGGTCCCTATGTCAGTTCTGTCCGCCTTTTAAAATGCTGGACCCCATGAGAATCCACTAGTCCACCATATGATTCACTACAGCATGGGGGGAACCGTTCAAAACCACACACTCATACATGCAGATAAGAGCCAGGAAGGTTATCAGGAGGGGTAGGTTTATTGCCCCTAATGTATACGCCTGCACCCGAAATGATATGTTACAAAATATTGGTTATGTTTACCATTTTTATCTCCTGTTTTTAAGTTCCATACACAGCTTGTGTGTTTAGAGTATAAATGTTGTAATGCAGCGTGTAAGGGTTACGGCTCATGGTTCTGCATCTCTTGCACGTTTTTTACACGCCGGAGGTTCCAACACATGCACCCCACAATGGTCAGGTGGTTTGTAAGACCAGACGGTCTATATACAGTACTTCACTTGGCATACTGCTTGTATACCTTTTTACTCTTCTATTCTTCTTTTCTTCTATTTTCTTCTAAAGCCATGTCGTGCTGGTTGGGATGGGGGTAGAGGAGCAGAGGACACTGTTATCCTCTCAGAGTGTTGGATAAAGATTAGGAACCTTCTGAGTGCAGAGATGAGTGTATACAACAGCATTGCATACCTGAATGGGCCATGGCTATAAACATTACCTCATTGAATGTAAAGGGCCTTAACAACCCTAACAAGCAGCATTTTATTTTCCGAGAATTGAAGAGGCAGAACTCACATATAGCCTTCTTACAAGAGACACTTACCCCTCAACACACCACCTTTAGACTGAGGGACTATACATATAACATATCATATAAAGGCAAGATCGCACGGTAAACGCAACGGTGTAGCAATCCTTGTCCGGCAATAGCTGCCCTATACAAATCACTTCCTGCGACACTGTCCGGCACCCTGTACTCTCACATGATACATCTGATAAATATATACGCACTGAATCTACCGGATCCCTGGATTTTGGGAAAGCTTAACAACCAAATTATGGGCACTCCCCCATGGTATGATCATAGCTGGTGGGAATTTTAATGCTGTGCCATGTCCCGCCGTGGACAGGAGCTCCCGCAGAGGACAACTACGGTCACAAGGTAGAGGTGGACAGGATAAGCTATTACATAAATTAGTGAAAACAACAGGTCTTGTGGATGTGTGGAGGGCACATAACCCTTGCGATATCGACTACACCTTTTACTCTGCCCTGCATGGCACTTATTCCAGGATTGACTTTTTCCTAGTAAATAATGTTAATTTACCACGAGTTACACGCTCGACTGTGGGTTCTATCACATGGTCGGGCCATGCAGATGTTACCCTATCCTTAGGTAACCTCTGCTCAGCATCTCCTTTGACATGGAAGCTTAATATTTCCCTTTTACGCGACCCCTCGATCATGGAGACAATCCACAAAGACACAACAGAGTACAGCTGACTTCTATAAATCACTTTCCAACCATTCCCCTGATGATCAAGCCCAGCAGGGGCAGTAGGAGAGCTGCACACGCAGGTTCCTAAACCGACCTGGGACTGTCCAAGCTGTCCTAAGAAGCAATTGCTAATCTAAACTCTAGAATTACTGTTGAGGAAATTGACATAACCATATCAGGACTAAAAGGGAACAAAGCCCCGGGGCTGGCTGGCTTGGACAGGGGACTACAAAACCTTTAAATAAGAGTTACTACCTCATTTGGAAACTCTATTTAATGACCTTAGGAAAGGGGTTACACCAGATACAGATATGTCAGTAGCTACCATAGTGCTACTTCCAAAACCGGTCAAAGATCCACTACTCCCCAAAAACTATAGACCCATATCACTTATAAATTACGACATGAAGATCTTCGCAAAGGTACTGGCAGATAAAGTAGGCTTCATTCCAGGCAGGCAATTATTTGAAAATACTCATAGAAATGTGGACATCATATGGAAACAGGTGGCTACCAACACCCCTACATTGGTAGTTTCCATTGATGCTGAAAAAGCCATTGATAGGGTTAACTGGCCCTATTTGTTTGAATTGCTATCATTTCTAGGTTTCCACGAGGCATATATTACATCAATAAAAGCAATGTATAGTAACGTTAGGGCACAGGTGCGAATTTCAGGAGCCCCCCTTCAACCCTTTCAATTAACGCAATGCAACTAGGCAGGGGTGCCTGCTGTCTCCACTCCTGTTTGTCTCTTTGTTGGAACCCTTCTTACAAGCGCTACGTAAAAACCCTAGCATCCAGGGAGTTCAGGTAGGAGGATGGGAATTTTTGGTACCGGCGTACGCAGATGATGTGCTTTTGACAATCACAACCCAAAGGATTCTATGGTAGCATTAAGGGAGGTTCTACTGGAATACGGTACAATCTCAGGATACAAGGCAAATATGTCTAAATCCAGTGCCCTCCCAGTGGGGCTGTCTGCGGCGGACATGGCATTGATACGGAATACCCATAGCACGTCAATCCATCGCATACCTAGTGTGACGGACCCTCCGTCAATCGATGCTCCTAGTGCTTACCAAGGACCATCAGCACTGCACCAGACACCATAAGTACTGCAGACCCCACGAACCGCTGCAGCTTGGTTGGGGTCTCGCCGTCTTCTACCCACCCTGGACATACGACAAGGCTCCAGGCTCCAGTGGGTGAACCTCTCTTCCTTCAGAGAGTGAAGCAGGAACAAGCTCTTAAAAGAGCTTAGTGATTATAGCCAGGGGAGTATACATCGTATAGCAATCCCCAGTGTAGATGCACCCTTTTCCCCCACACATGAGACGAGGCTCTATGCTGAGGGTAAAACAGGTCTGAGGGTTTATTGTCTCTTTTATACAGGTTTTCCCACAAGGTTACCACCCATGTGGACCTTGTGGAACACAGGATACAAAGCCAATCAGGACAGTCTTATACAGTTAGACACTCCCAGATAATGTACACAAACCCTCCCCTCTGCTTGGGAGATAATTGAGTAAGATACTAGATAATTAACTCAATTATCCCCAAGCAAAAAAAAAAACTATTTTCACAAAACACAGAAAACACCCCAAAACACCATGTATCCCCATAAACATCCCTGGATAGTCTTAATCTGGGTGAACAACATATCCAAAAAATCAGCCAGATCAGAGCAGGGGTTCAGGAAATTCATATTTGACCAACCGCAAGCATGGCTTTCATGCCCAAAATAGTTCCACAGATTTAGGCTGTGCGGCCGGTCTATCTTTTCCTCTATCCTGGAGATAATTGACTTAAGTGGCTGTGGTAACTTAATTATCTCCAGGTACAGGAAATATCTCTAAGACAAAAACTTTTACAAAAACCACATAAAAATACATAACTCTTATAATACAACATTTAACCTATATGTCCAACATATCCCCAGATAGCTTGGATCTGAGCGCTCAATATGTCCAATGTTAAAAGTGCCCTATAGTACAAGGAAGGATGGGGTCAGACAATAGCAAGAGCTGATGAGAAATTGAAGAGGGACAAAGCAGCCCTGCTGGAGAACAATAGGACAGGAAAAAGGGGGAGGGAAAGAGGCACATTTTCCCATGGAAGTCACTTTTTAGCATGTCTTTTTGCAGGGCCCATAGTCACAGGACAGGAGGCTGGCAAGCAGGCCCCTCCAAAAACTCATGGCAAACTCCCTAAAAAGGGGTAGTTTGTCACACCTAGGGATTCAATTAACAGCAGATCCAGATAAATTGTATGACCTGAATTTTGTCCCATTAATGAAAGCCCTAATAAGAGACATAGAAAAGTGGACGGATACAGCTATATCATGGTTAGGTAGGATTCATTCTGTAAAAATTAACATCCTGCCATGAATCCTCTTCCTCTTGCAGGTCCTACATTTGCCCATCTGCAAAGCAAATTTAACGCCTCTGCAACAAACGATCGGTACGTTTATATGGCAAAATAAGTGACACAGGATATCTCGACATATTCTGTACTGACCGAAAAAGCGCGGAGGACTAGGCTTACCTAACCTGCATTTCTATTATTTAGCGTCACAACTGGCACAAATAGCAATGTGGCACTACCCCCTAGAAGAGAGAAAGTGGGTAGACATTGAATCCCTTATGTTGGAAGCAGACCTACCTTTATTATGTGGGTACCTAAAGAATCTAGACCAATGTTGAGAACATCCTGTCCAGCAATTCTTAATTCTCTTTGGATTTGAGATGCATTGGCACAGAAATACCATTTACAATCATTTCCCTCTCCACTTATGCCTTTCTTACGAAATAGGGCATTTACACCTGGTATGTCAGCCCGTGATTTCAAACACATAGAACAAGCAGGCTTACTAAGGATATGCTACCTATCTCAGGATGCAGATGTTATTACCTTTGACGAGCTTAAACAATGGAGACACCTCACACAATCTGATTTCTTTAGATACCTACAGATTAAGGATTTTATCAAACAACCCCACATAAGAGAGGCGGCACATAAATGTATGACATTCTTTGAATGCATATGTTTGACTGAAATCATGAAAAAAGGCCTAATTACGCTGCTGTATGCTCATCTCTGCTCAGACACAGAGGAATGGGGTAAACTAACATATGCTGACCAATGGGAAAAAGATTTAGGCGAAGAACTAGAGGGGATAGAGTGGCAAGATATTTGGGAGGCTAGTAATATCACTTCCATATGCGTGACACTACAGGAACAATCCTTCAAGATGATGTTCCGATGGTACACCACACCGGTAAAATTGTACAGAATGAATAAAGTACCGACTGACGGGTACATACCTTCATATGTGGTGGGAATGCCCACTCATGAAAATATTTTGGGGCACAATCAGGGAGCTATTGGTGCGGGTGTTCCATAGGACTCCGGCCCTTGATCCTTGAGTGTATTTATTGAATAGGTCCCTAGAGGGATGGACCAGACATGAACAAAAACTCATTCATGAAATCACATTGGCTGTGATTTCCCGACTTCTACGGTGGTATTAACTAGAATCAAGGAAACTCACCTCATGGACAATCTAACAGCTAGAGTAAGGTCTAGGAGCCTTAGGAGAACTCTACACTGGCAGATTGATTTGAGGCAGGCAGAGAGAGAGGCACCAACCCTACTATTAGACACAAAAGTAGAATATAAAATGGGAGAACAATGTAGGAGTGTCTCTTTACTTGGACACCGAGCACCCTCTCCGCTCTTATTAACTTCCCCTTCCCCATACGACTCATCAGAACTAGTACCTTGATCACATGACCCTCTAATACTGTCCTTTACTTCTTATAGAAGCTATATCTTGGGACTGGGTGCCATATTTGTAACCAAATGCCATTAATAACTATACCATTACGGACATGCCACGGGTGCTGCGTATGTCGCTATGTCCACATTTTGCTTCTCTGACACATATTGAATGTTATATAATTTTTTTCTTGGTTTAATGCTCTTGGGAGTTAAGTATTTGGGTGGTCGCAGGTGTGTGTTAGGGTAACTTTTAACCTGGTCCCTGAGACACAGACTGAAAGAGGTCTGTAGGTCGTTTGTGGTCCTTCTTCCTCCCCCGCGTTGCAAATGTGGTATGACATAACCCCACCTCTTTCATGACGCGGCACATGCGCACTGACATGACGTTAATAACGTCACGCACTGGGGGGTCATGGCTACCTAATTAAGGAGCCATACTCTAAATAGTTTGTTAGGGCCTAGGTCTATGTCCTGTTTTGGTTCTATTTTGATTCCCAATAGAGTTTTCTCTTATTGTCTAACTGGTTTTGATCTTGGCTGCTATTGACTATTCTATCTGTACTCCTTGACTTGGTTATTGTACCTTGGTATTCTTGATTTCCCTGACCATGCGCTTTCTTCTGTACATTCATTCCTAAATCATTATTCATACTCTGCATGCTGGGTCTCCTTAAATTCCTGACTCTCTGGCATGGATTGAAAACTTTATATTTTATTTGATTTGATTTTCACCTATTTTTCGCTAGCAAGGAAAGTATGCAGGATGCTATATAAATTAGCACCATGTTGAAATGTGTCTATTATAACTATTATTTGGAAAAAAATAATTTTTTATAGTCATCCCTTAAAGGGACACTCCAGGCACCCAGACCACTTCTGCCAATTGGAGTGGTCTGGGTGCCAACTCTCTCTACCCTTAATCCTGCAACTGTAAATATTGCAGTTTTCATAAACTGCAATATTTACATTGCAGGGTTAACTCCTGTAGTGGCTGACTACTAGACAGCCACTATAGGGCACTTCCGTGTCTATAGCACAGGTTTTCTGTGCTATAGTGTCGCTGGATGTCCTCACGCTATGTGAGGACCTCCTGTGTCGCTAAAATCCCTAGGGGGAGGTCTAAAGCGCGTGTGCGGCATTGCCACGCATGCGCATTAGGTCTCCCCCGCCGGATGACGTCGGCAGGGGAGGAGCGTGGGCGGACCCTACACCACAGTCGAGGGACATTGGCAGTGGTCTCAGGTAAGTCACTGAAGGGGTTTTCACCCCTTCAGCAACATGGGAAGGGGGGTGGGAGGGAGAGGGGACCTGCAGTGACAGGAAAACTATTTGTTTTCCTGGCACTGGAGTGTCCCTTTAAAGTGGAAGCATTTTCTGGAATTGATATTTCAGCTAAACATTGACTGACAGGTGTTTAAAACCAAAGCCCAGCCAAGCAAGTTGCACAGAAAGATTAGGAACATTAATAGTTATCTGTAGTAGAATGGGACCTTTGAGTGAATTACTATTCTCAATTATTTTGATTTTGGAGTTGGTGGGTTTGTGTTTGTGATGCCAACTCCTCTGACGATACTATATGTCAACGTTTTTATACAATATACCACAATGATGATAAACGAACAAGACAGATCAGAGGATAGTACTCCAACTGCAGTATTTCAACTACCTTTTCAAAAACACAGCTAAAACAAGTAGAATTAAGTTTGGAAATATAAATTGTATCCTACCTATTGAAGCATTTAATCATATTAGGCTTTCATGTTGAGTCAAGATCCATAGGGCTGGAGCTGCATTTTCACTAGCCCTATGTTAACTCAAAACAGGCTTTTTTACATCATCCCCACACACTAGGAAAGAGATTGCTTCTTGATATGTCACCACTTTATCGAATAAACACACTCAGGGAAAAATGTGTCCCACCGAGGAAGTTCATAGGAACCTTATTAACATGTTCCCAGTGCATTCTATATGACAAATATCTGTTAGACCAGGGGTTACCAAACCAGTCCTCATGGCACACCAACAAACCAGGTTTAATGCATTTCCCTGTTTAATTCCAACGGAGTTACTGACAAAACCTGGACTGTTGTGGAGTCTTGAGGACTGGTTTGCGAAGCACTGTTAGACAAAGGGCTTGCCCCATAAAAAGGAATGCATTTTGCGTGCATACAAGACGTTGTGATTATAGATTACTTTACACTTTGCGCTCAGGGCTGCAAACAAAGTCTACCGTCTTGCTAGTTGCAATAACATTTAACTCTCACTTCACATTGTGCTTTACAATCAGCAGGTAACTAGGGACATTCCTTTAAAGGCCCCTCCCAGGATACAGAAAGAATATTGCACAATAAAGGTTAATTACTACTCTAGTTTAAAGTAGCACACACACAGCAAATCTTATTGCAGGATATGCAAAGTTCACACAGCAGATATTTTTTTTATATATATATATATATATATATATCTATATATATATCTATCTATCTATATCTATATATCTATATATATATATATATAGATAGATAGATAGATATATATACATACACATCTGAATGCAGGGACTGTATAAAATCCGCCAAAAGCAATATTAATCACCCAGCTATGGCTCCTTACCCCTTCTGCAGACACTTCCAGCCCAAGCGCTCTGAAATTGGGCCACTCGTTCACTTAAATATGTTGGACAGTGTTGGCTGGTTAAACCTATAAATCGGGCATCTTTTCTACCACAGACATGGGATCAGGGCACTATTTTGCCAGACGAGGCGCTCAGGGATACAAAATGTGTTGGGTTTTATTGTATTTTATTGATAAAAAGTAAGGTGATAGCGCACAGATGGTAGAAGTATTTCACTTTTCATCAAGAATTTATGTATGTACAGTGGGACCTCGTATACGAATTTAATGCGTTCTCCGGGAAATTTCTTATTGCGAAAAATTGGTAAACCGAAACGCGGTTTCCCATAGGAAGGCATTGAAAACCAATTAATCCATTCTGGAGGTAAGAAAAAAGTCAAAATGAGCTGGCATGGAAGACAACCCACAATGCAGAACACAATAAAAGGCATGCACACAACGAAGCTCAGCTCCCTACCTTTCCACAGCTTGAGAAATGCTCCAAAAAGTCCCTAAACAACTGCAAACAATTTTCAGAATGGCTCCAAAACTCGATGCAAAAGCTGCTCCAACACCTCCACACTCAACGCCACGTGCTACCCACAGGCTCCAGCATGCAGGGGTGACGGTGCTATAAACCTCCCAGGTGCAATGCATCCTGGGGAAACTTGCTTTTATTGCGAAAAAAAATTGTAAACCGAGGCATTATTTTCAATGGATTTTTATTTGTAAATCGAAAATTTTGTTAACGGAGGCCTTTGTAAACCAAGGTCCCACTGTATAAGTGTTTTTATGGCATAAAACTTGGGTGATTTTATGCTCCACTGGTTATTTTAGTATTATTGTGGCGCCAGTTATCTTTAAATATAGTTTTGGATTTGTTCATTGTATTTTATGTTGTCTTTGAGGATATTCGTGTGAGGTGTCTGAAGGTTGATTAGATTAGCTGTACTTGATCTAAATATCTTCCGGACACCGAGGTGCCTGGGTGTGATCTATATTGTGGAGTTAAAGGGACTCTCCAGTACCAGGAAAACAAACCCGTTTTCCTGGCACTGCAGAATCCTGCAATGCCCCTTTCCCTCCCACGCCTAATCCCATGTTGCTGAAGGGGTTAAATCCTCTTCAGTGATTTACCTGAATCTAGCGCAGATGTCCCTCCGGGCTGGGTCAGGCTCCGCATTAGACCTCCCCATTATTTAATGCTTTCCTATGGGGATTCCGGTGATGCTGGAGGTCCTCATACATAGCGTGAGGACATCCAGCGTAGTTTAAAACACTTTTCGGGTTTTAAGAACCTAGAAGTCCCTCTAGTGGCTGTCTGATAGACAGCCACTAGAGGAAGACTTAACCCTGGAAGGTAATTATTGCAGGTTATAAAAACTGCAATAATTACATTTGCAGGGATGGGAGTTGGCACCCAGACCACTCCAATGGGCAGAAGTGGTCTGGGTGCCTGGAGTGACACATATGCTTTATGTTTATCTGATATAACTCCTTTTTTCTATTCTGTAACCTGTGAATCACATGCCATAATAAAAGAAAGATTGACAAAAAAAAACCAAAACATCTAGTGTGTCATATAAAATTATTTTGATTGCATTAATTGAATACATTATTCCTATGGGATAACACATTCTACACTTGTGTTACTTAAAACTGAATTGAATAAATTCATCTTTAAAATAAAAAAAATAAGTATTGCGCGAAAGCCCCAATAATAAAGCAAACATTTTAGTGTTCCTTTAAAACTATTTTCTTAGTAGAAATTATTTTTAAAATTATTTGTGATTTCTTTATAATCCAGAGTAAAAAGATAAATCAATGAAACAACTTTGGTCTGCAATCTCATATTATGTATAAAGTGCAACACACATAAATGTTCAAACTCACATTGTTCTTAAATTATATATTTATTAAATCTCATTTAAGTTCAAAAATTTTACAAGTTCATCAAAGTAATCAATGCTTCTGGTTAGTACTCAAAAGTTAACGGCTTACTGCTCTAGAGCGATCACTGACTGAGCAAACAATTTATAAAAATGTACTTCTTATGAATCAAATATCTGTAGCAAAAATATACAAAAATATTTGCGGAATCTATAAAATAGTTTCACTACAGACTTTAAAACGAACATTTGGATCATATTGTGAGGGTGTGATGTAAACATTTCAAATTAACACCTACAGATTATAGGTCAGCTACTGAAGTGCGTAAAATGATCCCAGAAATTAAATTGAATTTTAGCTAACACCGAAAGCCTGCTTTGCTTCAGCATTGCCTACTTGAGAGAAGAAAAGTGTACAAACATAATGCGATTCAGTCAAAAACAAAATGCCACTAACGGGTCATGAATAAAAGTTTGTTCCTAGAAACAGATTTGGACATTTTGTGTATTTTGTAATAGTGCAACAATAACCACTTTTCACATGTTATGCATTTCATCCTTTAACCCCTAAAATGCCAACTAGGTATCTCTCACGTAGTTGGCAAATTGATAGCTATATGGTACGCTTTTCCACTGTAATGTTTTCCTATATTTTCAGCTAAAAATTGCCCCATGCCTTAGTAAAACCATTTCCTTACTCTGCAGATCTACACTGCTTGATACACATGCTCTAACTGCTATAAATTGCCAAATAAACATAGAAAAAATGAGGTCTGCGCATCCAGTCTTAGTGTGCACCAATGTGCTACCAAGCATTTATTTAAATGACATAAGTCAGGCAAATGTTTCGGTCACAAGGACATTTGCATTGAAAAAGGGCTTGTCCCCGAAATGTTTGCCTGACTTATGTCTTTCAAATAAATGCTTGGTAACACATTGGTGCACACTACAACTGGATGCACAGACCTCATTTGTTCTGTTTTTTTGGTTTATACTGCTGGTACTACAGTGGGAGGATCTGCAGCTCATGAGAAACTGTTGTATATTCAGTCCCTTTGGTTATTGCAATTACCTGTGCCCCTACTCCTTTTCTCTATGCTATGAATTACCAGTATTGATGTTTGCTGTTCCCGATTTGCAACAGAATGGGACACAAACCAGACAGTAATGAAATGCACAACAAAGTATGTGTGAGGAAAAAACAAAAATAAACATAGATCCCACATTCTAAAAGACATGGGTAAAAAATATATATGAATTAAAATACATAATTTGAGGTAAGCCAGGATTTTGCATAAGGTATTACTTTAGGGGGATTTTTTAATATGGACGCTTCTATAATGCTCCCAAAAGAGATCAACATAGCAAATCACTAGGACAGAATTAGAAAACTGAACTGGTTAAGTCTCTAAGTTGTCCCTTTTATTTCACATAAAATGTAGACAAAGAGAATATTAATATACCAAATAGGATATATCTGAAAGCAATTCAGGCCATTTTTCTAGACTGGCATACATTTGTCACCCATAATTAAACACAATGCAATATGTGAACAAAAAAATACAAGAAAAAGAAATAGAGAAACAGGATTTGGCAAAAACTGGTGGCATAATGGCCACACTAAAGGAGAAAAAATACCCGCATGGAATGGAATAACTTGGCCTTTCTAGCTTTGAAAACAAATGAACTGCCCCTGATGAGTTTTCTTCCTTCCCAGTTTGAGCCTATACAGGTCAATGCTGTTCTTGGGGAAAATGGTTTACAACAAATAAAATACTTCTCACAATAAAAGTGCAATGCCGTATGTACATGAGAGGAAATGATAAAATAACATTTTGGTTTTACAGGTTTTGAAGTAAAGAATGTGCTATCGGTTGCGGCAGAATTGATAAGATTGAAGGGTGGCCTGGATATCCCTAAGGTTCTAGTTAAATGGGAAGACTAATTAGCGATAAATATACCATATAACAAATGGTGTAAGTCCTTTATGGTGATCAAAAAATATATATACTGAATATCCTAGAATCCTTTACCAAAATTCTAAATAGATGGTATATGGTTCCATCACGATTAGCTAAAATCTCACAGACTAATCCACCTAATTGCTGGCGATGTTTTCATCCAGATGGTTCTCTGCTACATATCTTGTCCCAGGATTAAACCCCTGTGAAATACAACCTTCAATCTTATCTATTCAATAGGGGACTTACGCCTTGAACAAAAGGCAGAGTTGGCCTTACTTCATATAATAGATAATGAATCAAATGAGAAAGTATATATGGCGATTACTCATTGTTTTATGGCAATTAAGACCCTAATAGCGAGACATTGGAAAAACATAGAGGTACCCACTAAGGCTCATCTTAAAACTCAAGTGCGACAATAACTAGAGATGGAAAAAGGTTTGATCTCTATGAATATATATAGACTTTTGGAGCTATATACAAACTTTATAGAGAAGACCAATGGGTTTTAAAATATGTGAACTAATGGATTAAGTATTTAATGCCTTTTAGAGGCAGAGGAGCGTGAGGAGGGAGTTTTGGCCTTTTTGGGCTCTCTGACCATATAATATTGATTTTTCCCTTTCTTCCATATTCCAATTCCCTATTATACTGTGATGCCTGGAATCTTGTTTTGTCGTTGATTCTCTTTTTGACTCTATGGATAAATTTAAGGCAGAATTCGGAGAGCCTTGTATTATACTGCTGTGATGATGATAGACCAATATTGTTTGTCTTGTCTTGATTGTTGAGGTATGAAGTTTATAATTTAACTAAGTGGCATAGTATACTTTAGAGCATGGGTCCTCAAACTCCGGCCCCCCAGATGTTGCTGAACTACAACTCCCATGATTCTCTGACTATGTAATTCAAAGAATCATGGGAGTTGTAGTTCAGCAACATCTGGGGGGCCGGAGTTTGAGGACACATGCTTTAGAGTAACTGAAAGTAGATCTATCTGTAAATGTAAAAGTAAACCACATACCTTTGTATGGAAGTTGTATGTTCTGGGAGGGTTATGTTTGACCTACTCCCTCTTATGTATATATATTGTTTACAAACTCAATAAAAATAATAATTTAAAAAAAAAAAATAACACATTTTGGGAACACTTTGACTGTTTACATGTTTGTGTTCCCTTCTAGCTAATAAGTTTGAAATAGTAACATTTTGAAACATTTATCTTTATTTATCCTATAACTGAAAAAAAAAAAAAAAAGTAAATCCTATACATGAGGTATTCCCCAAATCAGGACCAACTGATACATTTACTATGGGGGATTTGACTTTAGTTGTGCCAGTTGAGGAAAGAAAGCTCCATCTATAGCAATTGTACATATTTGTTGGGAATAGGACATGAAGCAAAAGATGCTCAATATTAGCCATGCCTTCAGTGAGTCAACAACGTCAAAATTGTCCAGGCACTGAGAGTTAGAACATTTTCACACTACGTCAGCTTTGTTATACAAATATAACTGCTGCATTAAACCTTTTTTTAAAATGGTATGATTTCATTGGCATGGTCTTGTGGTCTCTATATGAGAAATCCTGAATAGGTGAGCACACTACGCAGCCACTGAAAGCACAGTGTTCTTATCAGTTATCTGAAGTTCTATGCAGTCACTCTAATCAGACCAACTAATTTAGAGACAACCTAACAAATCTACACAGATCCTTACAGCATTATGTAAAGGGTAACCATCACTTCTCTGGGAATGAAACCATTAAAAATCTATAAACTGATGTTAAATGATGTTTGTTAGGGTCTGCTTTCTCTTACACGTATATTAAAGGAATATTCCAGGGTGCTGTTAATATACAACACAACAACTTTTTCTCCCTAAAAATAAATTACTCTATCCTAGCAGTGAGAACGTCCCTCCCCGTAGCTGCACTCTGCACCAACAGATTAGTGCTAGTGATGATCTCCAAGCCAATTCAAAGCTTTTTGTAAAGAAGCTCTGAGGGGCAAGCTGCTTTGAGTGAGCAGTCAAAGTGAGAGAGAGCACCCCCTCCTGGTTGACTGATGGACAGCAGAGAAGGAGCAACTCAGGAACTTGAAAAAAAATTTAAAAAATAATTATATATATTTTTTTTTTCTTAAATCCTGATTTCTTTTGAAATCTACAGCTTTACAAAAGAAAAATGGGACATTCTGTTAACACCTGAAACACACAAGCTTATTGAAATGCTTTAGGGGTTTGGAATGTTCCTTTGATGATTTAGCAGCTGACATCACAAACCTGGCACAGCCTCCTCACTCTATGCTGACTGACAGGTGCAAAGGGTAGTCTATTTCTCAGACTTCACGTCTTGCCATAACCAATTCCCAGACTCCTTAAGTACCAAAAATGCTTAAGTACCAGCCTTTCCTTATGCCCCCCTAAATATGCTTTTAAAACTGTTAAACGAGCAAATAAGACTTAACCCCTTATGGACACATGACATGTGTGACATGTCATGATTCCCTTTTATTCCAGAAGTTTGGTCCTTAAGGGGTTAAGCTTAAATTGTTCATTGCTACAGTTTCCCAGTTTCCTCAATTTATCAGGACTATTGTGTTATTCAGTTTTTAACACTAGATTTTCTTTTCTTTTTACACAAAAGTTATTAGCACACAGAAGTTCTGTGATGTGGGAATGGGAACATAGTTCTGAAAGCGATTATGTTAGTGTAATGTAGTGTAATAAAGATGTAATTTAAAAACAAAAAAAACAACTATCGCATCATATATGCTTGTACAAACCATAGTACATTACTGTTTTAGTAATGCATAGATTCAATGAATGGTACAGTCTAAATAAGGCACAATTTAATAGGAATTTGTTTCCCATTAAACAATATTTTACCGTTCATTACAAAAAAAAAATTGTGCTTATAAAAATATCTAGCAAAATATTTCATATTACATTACAACCCCCATTCAATATATGTATTGGAAAGCTCCCCTGAAATTGGATTCCAAAAAAAAAAAAAGTGATTTAACATCTGTAAAACCCAGCTCAAAGCTCAAAATCAATTTCTATACAAAAGAAAATAAAAGAGTAATTCTAACAGTTCAATCATTGTGATTCTTGATCCCCACATGTTGCATTTTCTTCACTGACAGCATTATCCACATGCTCCATTATCTGCAAAGAACACAAATTGGGACTGGTTACTGTTGTTATTTAAGTCATTTTTATTATCCTAACAGCCAATAAAACTAGCTGATTGTATGTTTCAAAAGACAGATATAAAATGTTGAAGTTATACTTTTTAAAAGGGAGACTAAAGTGTCAGGAAAACAAAGTTGTTTTCCTACCACTGTAGTTCCCTATAGTGCCCCTCACTGTCATGCCCCTTCTGTCACTTACTTGACTCCAGTGCCGATGTCACTCGGCGCTGATTCAGGCTCTGCCTGTGCTCCTCTTCCTCCGCCATCAGCCAGAGGGGGAGGCCTAATGCGCATGTGCAGCAATTGCTGCGCTCGCATTAGTTCTTCCCCCATAGGAAAGCATTATATAATGCTTTCCTATAGGGTTTCAGGCGATGCTGGATGTCCTCATACATAGCGTGAGGATGTTCAGCATCAATTAGGCGACCAAAAGTTGCCTACCGACCCAGAAGTCCCTCTAGTGGCAGTCTGGTAGAGGTGGAGTTAACCCTAAAAAGGTAATTATTGAAGTTTATCAAAATCTTTTAATAATTACCTTTGCAGGTTTAAGAGAACTGTGACTATGCACCAAGACCACCTTAATGAGCTTTAAATCAGCATCATGTCTGCTTAGAAATGATTCTCCTGGAATGTTACAAAAGGGAAGCTGGAGTGATGCTGCAAGAATTAAGGACTAAGCTATAGGTCATCCTACAGTACACGACTTTGTGTAGCAAGTGCATGCTTTTAACTACTAAATGGTCTGCATTCTCTTGTATAACAATCCTATCTTCTCACTCACACACACAAAACAAACAAAATACAAACCACACAAAAGCACAAACAAAATTTGAGTCCGGCTACTAAGCAGACCAATAGATGAGATGCTTTGGCTGGGTAAAGAGAATTGTGATTGTGTTGTATGGGATGATAAGGAGGGATCGACAAACGGTCTGGAAATGGAATTTATCACATGAAACTGTACCTCGTAACCACCACCATTCCAAAATTTCTTCATCTCCTTCCTTATCAGAGCAATGGCAGAACTGGTGATAAGGGTACATGGAACCAGATATAATAGGGCTGGCTGACCTCTCTTCATCACAATTAGAACTACAAATGTGATCACCATCCCTACGGCATAAGCTAAAATAAACCAAGGAAACACATTAATGACAAAAATATTGGCATAATTTTATAAATCTCAATATACCATATGTGTGTTTGTGTGTATATGCATATATGGTCCAAAAATTTAAATTAAATTATCTCTTAAATCATAAATAGATTATAAAAATCTACGCGAAATATGAAAATGACTTTGTAGAAACCAGAGTACCTGAATTGACTCTACGCTGCTCCATGGTGCAAAGAATGGTTTTAGTCTACACTTTATTTTACTATTTGTGGTCTCTCATATCTACCAACTGGCAAATACCTAGGCTGAGTTAGCTACGGTATAAGACAGCCTATGAAACAGCTAATCTGGCCCCTCTCTCTCTTTTTGCACTATCTTCACTCTTACATAGACGTGTGCTAGGGGCGCTTGGTGTATGGCAATATAAGGAGGCCCTCTACTGTTGAAATACTGGAATAACATCCCCACTCATGTCTATTATGTTAGAGTCAACTAGTTATATAAAGAAACAAGAGAGACCTCTGTAGGAGATTAATAGGCATTGACACTCTTGGGAGCTTAAGTGTATTTATGAGACTTATTTTCATTACAAAATGGAAACTAATACAATAAAGGCACTAAGTCAATATAGAATTTGGCATGTAATAAGATAAAATACTGGATTTATTGTATTTGTTTCCATGAAGTGTGATTTATCATGAATCTGATTAAAAATTAAAGGGACACTATAGGCACCAAACAACTTTAGCTTAATGAAGCAGTTTTAGTGTATAGATCATGTCCGTGCAGTCTCACTGCTCAATCCTCTGCCATTTAGGAGTTAAATGCCTTTGTTTATGCACCCTAGTCACACCGCCCTGCACGTGACTTGTAGAGTCTTCCTAAACACTTACTGTAAAGAAAGAGCTAAGGTTTAAAATTACTTTATTGCACATTCTGTTTAATTTAAAATGTATCATCTCCTGCTCTATTAATAGCCTTCGAGACCCTGCAGGAGTCTCCTGTGTCTGATTAAAATTCAATTTACAAAGAAGAGGATAAAAACATCTAAAAGCAAGTTAACATCTGGCTGGAAATAAAACGTTTTTTTCATCCAGGGGAGGTATTACTAATAGCCCATTTTCAAGCTGAATACCCCTAGATCAGGGGGTGGGCAATCTGTGGCCCTGCAGATGTTTTGGACTACATCTCCCATAATGCTCTTAGGGCCATAATGCTAGCAAAGCATCAAGGGAGATGTAGTCCAAAACATCTGCAGGGCTGCAGATTGCCCACCACTGCCCTAGATCTAAATGGTGGATTGCCATGTACTCTGTCTCCTTTCTTTTGTCATTTAATTTTGGGCTGTGTCATTTAATTTTGGGCTGTGTCATTTAATTTTGAGTGTGGAGGTAAGAAGAACTTATGATCATCTCACTAACAAAAAGGATTATTTCTTTGCTAGGTTCAGACCACAGCCGCTGCTTCTATTGGTCTCGCATTTCCACATCTATGATAGCTCCGCAATGTATAATGTCACAGACTCGCAGGACCAGTTTAAGTGATCTGAGCGCACTCATCCCACCCATGAACCAAAACTCCTATGGATAAAACCTTTGATCAGATAACGTGTATACAGTAAAGATTATATGCAACAGAATAAAAGAAATGAGAGACTATCCATTGAGCATATTTTGGGATGTTCTATTCCACCTTCCTATTTCTTATGAAAAATCAGTAACATACCTATGGTGCATGAAATAGAATAAACACTTGAAGAAGTTGTTCGAACATCAAATCTTCGGCAGTATGCTACCAATAAGCCTAGAAAAAAACCCAAATCATTTAACAGAGTTATTTGTCTTTACGTTATAAAAAATGTCCACAACAATCTGTTGCTGAAACAGTAGCAGGTCTATTAATCTTTTATTCTGAGCTCGCTTACTTAGAGATATACAAGAGCAGGGCTATTGAAAATTGTTGGGAATTTAAAGTGAATTTAAATGTAAGGCCAAAATAGCAAAGATGGGAAAAGTCAGCTATTCTTGGCCTTAAATTTGAAATTCACATTGATTTCCTGACAATAGATACTTTAGTAAATATAGATAAAAGGGTGTATATGAAATAAAACGTATCTGTGATAGTAAGGCACTTAAAAAAAAATGTTAATAAGGAATATTAAAGTCGCTATGTGGGTCCTTCCCTTACGCCACACCTACAAAATACAAAGTGAAAACAATATACTGAGTGACAAGAAGCTACACTTACAAATAGATGTTGGCTTTGTCATCTTGTCGCTCAGTAAATGATTTTCACTTTAGTGACTAATCCAGATATTTTTCTATCTACATACACACACACACACACACACACACACACACAAAATTGCTCCATGGCCATCATGTCTTTATGTACCTCACGGCTCGACAAAGCCTTTAATTTGTGATCCTGTGCAGCCCCTGAGGTGACCATCTGCCTGAGATTAGAGGCGAGCAGTCGGCTCACACAGGGCTGAGGCAGGCAGGCGGACGGTAAGCTCAGGGAAGGTGGATGAATCAGAGGCAGCGAGGGAGCTGTAATCTCTGTGCTCTGCTCCCTTGTGTGCCCTCCAGTGTGCATTAATGTAGCACTTCTAGAGACTGAGTGAGTAACTAGAGGTGTTACCAGACAGCAATGTAATGTCTTTAGTCTGAAAAGTCAGAGTTTACATTGAAAAGCGTGCAGTGACAGTATATAGATTTCAGAACAACTACATTACGCTGTAGTGGTTCTGGTGACTATAGTGAAAAACATAGCTGGGGCCATGAAGTTTATTAAAAGAACACTATGGCGTTAGGAATACAAACATGTAACACTATAGTGTTCCTATAACTATGTAAATGACCTCTCACAGAGGTTTAACCCCTTAAGGACACATGACATTTGTGACATGTCATGATTCCCTTTTATTCCAGAAGTTTGGTCCTTAAGGGGTTAAAAGGCAAGTTTTACTTCTCTTACGTCCTGTGGCACGTTGGTCTCCATGCTGGTGCTCCACTTCCCTGGCTGAAATCATCAGCTTCTATGATCTCAGTTTATCCAATGCTTCCCCGTGGCAACTAATGCACGTGTGCAGCAAAACACAGCACTGCACCTATCAAATGCTTTCTAGAAGAGTCAACTGAGCTAGAACAGGGTTTAACTCTGCTATAGGTGCTGAAGCATCTCTAGTAGTTGTCTTCCTAACTAGAGGTGTGTTAACCCTGAATGAAAACATTGCTGTTCTTGCAAAAAGGTAAGGGAGGGAGAGAGGACTTAATATTATTTAAAAAAATTGAAAAAAAGAATCAAGCTCCCCTTGCAGGTGCTCTCTTGGTGCTGATTACAGATGTACATATTGCACTGAGCGAATATAAGAAATCCCAGAACAGAGTTAAAGGGACACTATAGTCACCAGAACAACTACAGCTTATTGAATTTGTTCTGGTGAATAGAATCATTACCTTCAGGCTTTTTGCTGTAAACACTATCTTTTCAGAGAAAATGCAGTGCTTACATTACAGCCTAGTGTTAACTTAACTGGCTACTCCTTGGGTGCTTGCTAGAGATCCTTCCTGGGTCATGGCTGCCTAAAATGCATCCAAACATCTCCTCCTTCTGCATGCAGACACCGAACTTTCCTCATAGAGATTCATTGATTCAATTCATCTCTATGAGGAGATGCTGATTGGCCAGGGCTGTGTTTGAATTGTGCTGGCTCTGCCCCTAAACTGCCTCTTTGACAGTCTCAGCCAATCCTATGGGGAAGCATTGTGATTGGATCAGGCTACCACTTCTGATGTCAGCAGACTATTTGTTTTTCTGAGACAAACCGCATGCAGAGTTACAGCTTCAGGCTTGAATACAGTAAGATTTTGCTATATTTATGGAGGCATGAGGGGCCCAGGGGGGCTAGATTGTGGTTTTAACACTATAGGGTCAGTAATATATGTTTGTGTTCCTGACCCTATAGTGATCCTTTAAGTCGCATGTGCTGTGGGTGTAACTAGCTTCCAGCACAAAAAAGCAGGTTCCTCTTCATGTGCAAAATTCCAAGCAGGAAGGCTGCACATACAGGCTCCTACCACCATGACCACTTCTAAAAGCAGAAGTGCTCATGGTGATTTGGAGTAACACTTTAATTTAAAAGCAAATATAATTTTTTTTTCTAAACTCACACATATAGAGGATATTTTAGCCACTCACCAGGTACTATGATATCCCCAAACCCAAGTATTGAAGTAGAACCTCCACATAATTTATTTGCAGAAAATTCCATCCTTGGAACTCTAATGACCACAGGTAACTGGAAAACAATTAGAAATGTTAAACAGACACTTCAGCCAGAGCAGACAAGATGTGTACAGGAAGAGGCAAGGGGGAAATCAGTGATGTATCTGAGATACAATTTTTTTTTTTTAACCATATAATACATTTCTCTCTTAGTGAAGGTATTGGGCATGCTAAAAACCAGTATCAGCAGAATGGATTCAATTATGCAAACAGGCTGTTAATCAGGTATATACAATTTGATATGGGTGAAATGATTTGAGATCATAAACACAATGGTTTCAGGTTTTTAAAACAGAAATCCATTTGAGAGAGAAATACACGTTTACTATTAAATCATAAAAACTAGCAATGCATGATCAAGTATAAGTAATAGTGAGTGTTGAATTAAAAAACACATATCCTTGTGGTCAAAGCAGAAATCAGCGTGCTATGTATATACATATATACACACCTCCATCCCAAAACATCAGCATGCTAAATCAGCAAGAGTTCTGTTTTAAAAGCGCAATGATGACAAACAGTATTTATTGCACTGTACAGTGGTAATACTATAACAACACTGGCCCAGATGTTTTAAGGATACACCCACAAATATGATTGAACAAGAGACAATTTAAAACCGTGAGAGATTAAGACTAAGAATCCATTGAAGGTATCCAAAATATTATTCTTACTTTCTCGTGGGTGACAATGGATGCACCGGGGACTTCCAACCAGTTCTCACCATTCTAGGATCAAACCCAAGTCAAAAACATTTAATATTGGATAGGGAGTAGCCAAATACAGGCCAGATTAAGGAATTTAGAGTAAACTGATAAAAACGGTGCATTTAATAAAAAATAAACTCTTGTACCCACAGTAAAATCTTACTATGCTAAAGCTAAACAGAATCTCCAGGACATTATCCTTCTCTCCTAGTTCTCCATTTGCACATTTTCTTAATAGTTTATTTTCTAAATAATCTATTACAACTGCAAAACCACATAAGAAAATGCCCGCCCAAACAATATAAATGATCAAAACGGTTAGATTAAAATGCTAAAATTATATCAATATTTTACAGAAACAGGTTTTCCTTTTTTTTTGACCATAGACATTCAAAATGGTCTGCATTTTATATTGAAAATGTATTTTGCAATCAACATTTCATCAGTGAAGCAGCAAATATATCAAAACCATCTGTTTCTGATTGCCTCTTAAGTCAGCAGCAAATCGCAGGGGTTCTTTGCTTTTAAATCAGTTTCTCTGCAGTTATTCCCAGTGTGAAGCTGTTCAACTGGCTAATTTCAGGGATATTTTAGACATCTTCAGACCTGCATGCATCACATAGACTCGACGTGAAGCAGCGCAGTAGCATTTTTTTAATTGGTGGATCAGCTACACACTCAACAGCAGGGAACAGAAAATGTTTTAAAAACAAAGTCACCCTACATACACACACAGTTAAAAACCACAACAAGCATAAAGAGAGACTTTAATCACCCCCCTCGCCCCACCACATCCCAAAATCAGGCTTGAGCACATAATTGATCACCCCTTGGGCACACTGAGGTTATACAACACAAATATGGACAAACCTCTTAAATGAATTTCTTTAAGCACCAGATGGGTGAGTAATGCAAGTAAGGTGAAGACAAAAATAAATAAATAAAAAGTATTTTTTTTACTTAAGATACAATTATGCACTATAGCATGGAGGAGATAAATTGCATTTAGTAAATAGGAAAATGTTTGTTTCTTTATTTTCCCTAATCTTTAGTGCTGGCTATCTGGCATTACTTTCAGCTTTAGCAGTATTACAAGGTTTGCTGCATAAAGCAGATGGATGCAACATTTGTCTATACAACTTCATTGGAATCACTGTGACTGTAACATTTTAACAATTGGCACCCAGAAACTTTATGGTATCATTAACAAGTCGGGAAAAAGAGATCCAGTCTGGTTTATATAAATTCTGTGCATATCTCAAGGCACACACGTTCATTCATTGACTGAGAGCACCAAATTATCCTGCTTCACATCATTGGCCATTAAAGGGCCCTTGACGACAGATAGGGAGTTGCCTTCAGTATGCCCTTCTCATATACTCCTCACATCAGAACCACAGTGGGTTGTAGTGGCTATGATGCTTGGAGTAACCATTTAAATTAAACATCTGTATTACACAATTAGTAAACCCAGATGCTATAATTAAATTATTTAATTTTAATAAATTAAAAAAGGAACGGGAAAAAAAGTAAATAAATCAAAAGGAAAAGGCGAGAGTATTAGGAGTACTTAAATTGGTTGACCTAAATTTGTGGAAATATGATTTTTCTTAATCTTCTGAAGATAAATATAAAACTAAACTTGTACTAGATATAAAGTAAAAAAATAATATATATATACATACACACACACACACACACACACACACACACACATAATACCAAACGAAATAAAACAATAAGTGAACATAAATATAAAACTAAACTTGTACTAGATATAAAGTAAAAATAAAAAAATAAATATATATATATATATATATATATATAATATACCCATATAATACCAAACGAAAATAAAACAATAAGTGAACATAAATATAAAAAAATATTGGAAAACGTCTACTAAATAGGGCCTAAAACACCACAGAATGAGGCAACTATAGAGATAAAATATTGTATACAGTCCAACCAGAAATAGAACGTAGATGGTAGAGAGGGGTCAGGGAACCTCTACATAATATCCTTACCACTTCATAAGTCGATCTAACTGTTAAATACAGAAAGGTGGATACACAGTCTTTTGATAAATTTGACGGGCCACAGAGATTACATCTGGGGGAAATTCCTTACAAAGGATAAACCAGCAGAGAAGGTCTGTTCTATAAATCCCCTGTGATAAGACCGATGCTGCTACCAAAAACAACTGTAACAATGTATCTATATGAACAACCAGTCTCGGTTAGTGGATTGAACTGGTTATAACAGGGAGAGACAAAGGAGTAATATTTTCCTAAACACCAATGTAGAATACTTTCCCTATTGTTCCTACGAGGACACCCCTTAATGAGAGGATTGTCCCTGAGCTACTGGTAAGTAATAAACCTCCCCACACTTCCCCGAAAAATTTAGATTTTTAGCATCTCTGCAGTGTCTGTCTTACGGTGCAGGCATAGAAAAAACAGATAACTGCATTCCTACCGTGGTGTTAGATTATGTCTCGGTCAGCATTTGAACTGATGTGAGCTGTTGAGCTACTGACTCGCGTTTCACTTATTGTTTTATTTTCGTTTAGTATTGTATGGGTATATTTTTTCCCTTTTCTTACTTATTTAGATCCAGTAAAAATGAAGTTTTATATTTATCTTCAGAAGATTGAGAACAATCATATTTCCACTTCTCCAGATTTTGGTCACCCAATTCAAATACTAATAATCCTCTCGCCTTTTCCTTTATTTTAAATAATGATGGAACATTTATGAAAAGTTTTCTTTTCTTCTTAATTTCAAAATAGGAGTGTATATTATTTTACATTTTGTATTACATAGAAGTATATTTAAAAAGAAAATACCTTCTCTGTGTTTCCTGAAGGTCCTGCTGCAACTTCTACCATAATACTCTCTCCATTCTACAAAACAAAGAAAAAAAATGTGCAAAGGGACAAGCAAGATGGCAAAACAATTATACAGGACCACAAGCATGAACAGGAACACAGGCATTAGGTTAACACCATGACAGTCTGTTCTTGATCATTATATAAAGTTACCAGTAACCCTACAAAATACGCGGTCAATAAACGCTCCTGCCAAGGGCAACTAAATCTCCATTTTAGCGGAGTTTAAAATTTTTTTTAGCTCTGCTATTCTAACGCAAATTTGGAAGCTTGTTACCAGCTTATGGTTAACTTAAAGGGACACTCTAGTCACCAAAAGAACTTTAGTTTAATGAAGAAGTTTTGGTATATAAATCACGCCCCAGCAGTTTCACTGCTCAATTCTCTGCTATTTAGGAAACAAATCACTATATTTATGAAGTCCTAGTCACACCTCCCTGCATGTGACTTACACAGTCTTTTTAAACACTTCCTGTAAAGTGTCATTTAATGAATACACTCTTTTCTTGCAAATTCTGTTTAAATTTAGAATTTCTTGTCTCCCGCTCGGTTAATAGCTTGCTAAAACCTAAAGGAGCCACCTGTATGTAACTAAAGTTTAATTTAAAGAGCAATAGATAAACAGTTTTAAAAGGAAGTTACATCAAATTGAAAATGAAGGCATTTTTTCATGCAGGCTGTGTCAGTCACAGCCAGGGGAGGGCTGCATAAATGTAATCAAAAATGATTTAACACCTAAATGGCAGTGAATTAAGCAGTGGAACCTCAGAGGCATAATCTGTACACAAAACCTGCTTCATTAAGCTAAACTTGTTTTCGTGACTATAGTGTGCCTTTAAATTCCAAAAAGATTGCTTTACATTATAAAACACACAAACGACAGCCTATGATTGAAGAGGGGCACAGTGACATTTATTAATGTAAGTATTTTTACACAATGATGAGACAGCTGGAACAGAATACCACAGGATATAGACAGATTTAGATAGAGGTCCAGGAACATGAAGCAGGGAGTAATTTAGGAACAATGCACAGCAACGTTTCGGACCTAAAACTAAAAGACCTTTGTTTAGGTCGAAATATTGCTCTGTTGCATTTTTGATCCAAAAAATCTGCTTAATCTCTGCACCCTGTGAGTGCATGAAGCCTCTTCTTGGAAGTACAAAAAAAAAAAAAAAAGTTTGACAAAGGTTCATTTTAGGACTTAACTGCTGCTGTACACTGTTCCAACATAAAAAATAAAATACAAACTACCTGCTTCAGGAAACTACTGGGTGTGCCTGGGCTTTTTCCTAAATTTCCAGTGTGGCTTTGGGGTTTCCCCTCCCTACCTTCAGTACCTAGGTGGGCATACTACATTATTCAACGTGTGCACTACTCAAATTTAATGGCAAGTCTAGCTCAAATTAGAACAGAACTAATGCACAGAAAACAAACCTAAAAAAAAAGAATGGCAGAACAAGATGTCATGACTTGACATTGGAGGGTGTATGGCTGAATGGGCAATGTGAGCGAAAACAACTTTACAGAAAGGGTTGTAGAGGCCTAGTTTAGACATCCAGTGGAAGTAGTAAAGATTAGAAAGTAATTGAAAAATATGTGGAATATATACAAAGCTATCCGGAATAACTAAAAAACAAAATCATTCTAAGACTTTGCAATAGACAGACAGATGGGCTGATTCTCTCTAATCTGCTATGAATTATGTGTATATACAGCATTTGACAAATTAAACACGAACGTTTTCATACCTTTGTAAAGAATGGAGTTATGAAGACAAAGAAAACATCATACACAAGCAGAAGCCCCAGCAGTATGACACATGCCTATGGGAGAGAAGAATATAAAACACAAACACTGTGAAAAAGTAATACATTCATCTGTACTTCCAAGTCAGAGTCACTAAATAAAAACAATGTGTCAAAGATTCCAACTAAAATGACTGTGAAAACAAAAACATTACTATTAACATTATACCTATGTAATTTCTCATAAAGATAAGCACTTGCTCTATATTAACCCCTTTGCAAAGCTGGACAGAAATTTTCCATTATGAGAGTCCTACCCTAAAAGGGACACTGTAGGCACCCAGACCACTTCAGCTCAGTGAAGTGGTCTGGGTGCGGTGTCCCTTTTGCACTTAGTGCAAACAGAACGCCACTGGGGATGCTTCCGGATTCCTATGGGGAGGTCTAATGTGTGCGCGGCCATTGCCACGCATGCGCAGTAGGTCTACCCTGCCGGCTGACATCGGCGGGGGAGGAGCGTGGGCGGAGCCTGACCCAGTGCCGAGCAACATCGACGTTGGATTCAGGTAAGTGGCTGAAGGGGTTTTAAGGGGGGGCACTCCAGGATTCTCTAGTGCCAGGGAAACGGGTTTGTTTCCCTGGCACTGGAAAATCCCTTTAAGGGCGTACAATGGAAAATTTCCATCATGTACTAAAATTAACAAGCTGGGATGGGTCAAAGTTGGTGGGAAACAGGAATTTAGTGTTACGCTTATTAGGGGTGAAATGTATAAAAAAATAGAACTAAAATAAAAAACACACCAAAATCATTATTTAGCTAAAGTGTATTTTTATACCAGGATTAGGACATTTAGTGGTGAGGAGCCATATAGAATTTTTACAGTCAACTCTGAAGAAACAAACACTGTCACCAAACAGAAGGTGATGCCGGTGACGACTCTTGGCCAGATTGTGCAGAGACCTCAGTATAAAGTGCTGATTCTCCTGGCATTGCTCATGGCGCATAATATGACTGGACACCCCCCTTATGATTTCACACCTGAACATCCTGTTCACTGCCACTCCTATTCAATCAGGCTGACTTGTCTCATCATAGATCACTGGATTTTATGCAGCAATTATTGGAGTTGATATCTTAGAGGAGGTTGTCACCCAGACTAACATTTACACTCAGCAGTATCTGGCACAAAACTAGAGAATCATCGCCGGAAAAAGATGAAGAAATTCTGGACACCAACCATGCTAATGATGCCAAATACCCAGTATGTAGTACCCTCATGTTTCACATACCAAAAATAAGTGGGCATTTATTTAATGCAGATGGCAACCCACAATGCCCATTGTTTAAACATTTAGTCAAAGTTCTTGAGGAAAAAAGTGCAAAATACACTTAATAAAATTTTAAACGCAACACTTTTATTTTTGCCCCCATTTTTCATGAGCTGAACTCAAAGATCTAAGACTTTTTCTATGTACACAAAAGGCCTATTTCTCTCATATATTCACAAATCTGTCTAAATCTGTGTTAGTGAGAACTTCTCCTTTGCGGAGATAATCCATCCACCGCACAGGTGTGGCATTTTCAGGATGCTGATTAGACAGCATTACTATTGCTCACGTGTGCCTTAGGCTGGCCACAATAGGCTCTTAGGAATTTTTAGTTTACTCCTTGTATTTTGTGACCCATAACTATCCAAAATAAACACATTATTACTGTCAAAACTGTGAAAAAAAATTATATTTTTTTATAATTAATGTGAAGTTACATATGTATATGTCACATCAAATTAAACCCTTTGCTCTTTAAGAAAAAAATAAAAATAAAAATAAATGGTATATAGTATGTTTTGGTGCAATAAAAAAAAAAAAAATGCAAACTGCCGTTGAACACATGACAGACATCTAAAGCTTAAAGGTTAAGGAACATTTGTAAATACACCATAGGGGAAGTATTGAAATTGCAGGTGTAAACCTCCCAAGTATCAGGAGGAGAAGCCAGAACATGAAAATAATACTGACAACTTATGAGTTGCTCACCCTTCTGTCAACAGTTAAAAAAAAGAAAAAAATCCGTATTGTAGTACATAGTTTTAAAACTGACCTTGAAATTCGGCATCTTGAGTGTTTTAATAAAGTTAAGGCAAAAGGCGATTCCTAGTATATCTTGTAATATCCAAATCCACCTAGATAAAAATGCAAATCATTACAGGTTGTTATGATGACTTATGAAGGCATCTTTTATAAAGAACTAAAATATAAAGGCTACAAACTTTTGGCAATTAAAAAAAAAAAAAAAAAAAAATCCATTTTGTAATGAAGTAGCATGGAAATGTATTAGGTAAATTTGCTAGTTGGCATACACACACAAAAAAACTGTGGTGCTATATAAAAAAGACTGGACATCACAGGTTGTGTTTGCAGCAGTGGTGTATTCTGGTTGTGTGCTGCCCTAGGCATGACAAAACTCAGGCGCCCCTCCTTTTCCGTTCTAAATTTCACTTCCTGTTAAAAACCAACATGACTCTTTGTCTGACACACACACATACACACACCTTTATTGATGCATACACTCACTGATACATATACAAAGTCACCAAAAGTAACCAACACACACTTTATCTTAAAAACACACTCACCGACAGACGCATTTACTGACAGATACACATAAACAATCAGTCACCATCAGACACACACACACTAACACTCATTAACAGACACACACTAACAGACACACTACCACACTCACAATTTTTTGTATTATTTGCTTACATTATGGTGTTATTTTGGTTGATTTCTTCCCTGGGGGTCCAGTGGGGCTGGCAGGGCAATGCAGAAGGTCTGGCAGGCGAACAGTTCAGGCGGGCGGCGAGGGAGCTCTGACCCTCCTGCTCAGTTCCCTTGCGCGCCTCTTAGTGATGCCGGAGCCGGAGCGTCGTCATATTCCATTTCCGGCAGGGGACAGTGATTCCTCGCTGCCCGCTTCCCACATCAGCGTATGGCTACTTCGGGCCCCCCAGGACAAGAGGCTGACATGGTATCTGCCGGGGCATTTGGGGCGGCTTTTTTTGCCGCCCCCCCCTTTAAATGCCTTGCCAGTGTTGCGGTAAATAGACCGCTGGGTTGCAGGCTACTTAAAAATAATAACAAAACAACATCTAAAGGGTCACTCCACGCATCATAACCAATTCAATGATTTGAAGTGATTATGGTGCGGGGAATCTGTATCTGCATTGTTTCGCTATGAAACGCATCACAAACCTCTAAGATGCTGGTGGTGTAACCCCACTTCCCACCACATCATTAGTCAGACTGGAAGAAGAGTTCTGGGTTGCTCAAAACAGACATTGGTGTCTGACAGCCAATGGCAGCATGCCCCCATCCACTCAGCCAAACCCTCTCACTCCAGGGAGGGGGAGTAACGTCTATCGAGGATCAGGGTGCAGGGAGAACTTGGACTTTGTGCTATAAAGGGGGGGAGGGGGTGGAAGAATAGTGTGAGGGATTAGACCTGTCCCAGACCTAGCAGGAAAGCTACCTGTGACAGCCAAGATCTCTATTACACCAGCGGAACATACTCAACAAATGGTAAAAGGATAATTTGTGAGTGTTTTAGAATGCACTTTCACATGCTCGATACTCCCAACAGGGGATTCGAGCATGCTACAGTGCCAGCCAGAGCTTAGAGCATGCACACAGCTGGTAGGCTGCATGCAAGTTGTTGTGACATAATCCATTTTTATGCACACTACTATGAACAATTTTGCTTTAATGTTCCAGTAGGCAGTAGCAGTATTAGCTTTCAATATCTGGACAGGTCAGAACAACACAATGCCTATTTACAGAAAGGTTCTAGTTGTTACCAGAGTTTAAAGAGCTATTCTGATTCCATTATCACATACCGATCTTCATTACGGAATACGGCCCAAGTCACAGATACAGCTACACAAAAAGCTCCCAGAATAAGGAGCCTCACTTCTGCGCTTTTACTGAAGCATGAAATTCTGTTTAAATAGAAAAAAGGCAAACATTACAGTATGTTAAATGATACATCTATATCAAACATATTTTGTGAAGTAGCCAGCATTCTGAATACATGGAAAAAAGGAAATATGTCATGTTTTGATATGTCAATATGTATTATTATTACTACATAGAAGAAAAAAAAAAAAATACATTTTGTGTTCTTGTTCTGTGGCGACAGCCATTTTCAACCCCTCTTTGGTAAACATATCTGCCAAGACCATGCACAATTTGATGTTCTGAAACCATCGCAGAGTGCATTATTAAGATGACTGCTCTCAGGTGAAGTCAAGATTTGCAAATGCTAAAGATCTCCTATTAATGGATAAGCAGTGCTTCCGATCACAAAGTCTTAACGATAGTGGCCCCCCAGAGGCATTAATACACGCAATCTTTTGCTTTCAATAACATTAAAATGTCATATGTTTTCTAGCAAATATGTGCAACATCCTGAACAGTAATCTATTATCTCTAGTCTCACATCTCAAAGTGATGGTTAAATGCCAACATATTTTCCTTATATTAAGACATCGGCTCTTTGAGAGTTATGGTGAAATTTTTGTTGCAATTTATTATGCAACTTGTCATGTTTGCAGTATTGGCAAAATTATTTGGTCAGGGCCCAGTTCAAGTGCATCTGAAAACCATTCCAGATGTTTCAGTGTAACGTCCCCAGTATCTCATTTGCACCCAGAAAAAAAGAAGATGGACTTGAGGAATCACGCAGAGGACAATATTATGCTTTGATTTTCAAAAAGTTAGAAGACTACACTATGTGCGATTAGTATATATTGTTTAGTATTGATGTAGTATACCACCACAACTAGTGTAAGTTTTAAAATAAAAAATGTAAAAATAAAATAAAAATGATAATAGTTATTATTATATACATATAATAAGTCAATACCTGCATCGTCCATATGGGATGTTATAAATCAACGCAGACAGGCAGTTGAACAGGCTCATTGCAGATGCCAAGCAAAAGACCGCAATAATAACATATACTAGAAACACAAAAAAGAGGAAGGGTCATTTTCAAAGCAATGAAAATGGTTAAAGGAATATGTTCAATGAGCTTCATGTAAAACATCATGCTAGTGATATACTTGACATTTGTAAGCTTCACGTAAAATGTAATATAAATGTTGTGCTAATGACATACTTAGAGCACCCAGGAGCATCACACAACAATGAGTATGTCATTTACAGTACATTACATGCACAGGCGCATTATACGTTTGGGAAATGTTAGTTGTATGTTCAGGTGTATACACATCTCATTGACTGATATAACGGTTTATCTAGAATATTATCTGTAATTTGTCTAGAACATTTAAATGTAAATTATGACATTTTTAGCAATTAGGCAGGCATACTGTTGGATAAACTCGTATTGTCAATAAAGTGGTTTAAAGGGATACTCCATGCAGACACTGATCTCCTTTATAACATATGTTGATATTGCATTTATATACAAATATGGAGCTAAAAGGTCACATTTGAGAATCCCTTGTTTGCGGATGTTGCTGCAGAAGATACAATTCCTAAAGAAACCTCGAAGCAACAATAATAGGCTGAGATCTGACCGCCAATCCTACCCCACTTTCAAGTCAATGGGAGCATTGTAGTTTCCCATAAACCTACACGGTAGCATTTATAAAGCTAACAAGTGTCTCCAACAAGGCTTCTGTCAATGCATTTCATAATTCAAAGTTCAGACTTTAGCTGTAACGTGGAAGTGGTAATTATGTGGTTTTATGCCACAAGGCTTCGGAATTCAACAATGGCTAACAGAGAATCACAAAGTTAAGACGAAGACTTCCACTGTTTGGGTCTTACCTAACCACTCATAGAAGTAGTAGAGCAGTAGCAGCATTGCACAACATACAACAAAAAATAAGACAACTGTGAGAGGAGTGAGTGTCACATTATCATCCTTTTGCTTCTGTGTTTGTATTTCACTAAAACCAGATGAGGGTCGCAGATCTTCTCTAAAATGGAAAAAAGGAGTAGGTTAAAAAAAAAAAATAGCTTGGAGTTCTACGAGAAGCACATAAAACAGGCATTTTCATACCAGATTCACTGTCAAGCATGCACTGCTAAAGGGGGCATTCTAAGCACCACAACAATTTTAGCTTTCTGAGGTGGTTTTGGTGTATGGATCATGTCCCTGCAGTCTCACTGCTCAATATTCTGACATTTAGACGTTAAATCACTTTTCTTTCTGTTTATGCATTTCGAGTCACACCTAAGTTGGCTAGGACTCATTTAGCCTCCCTACACACTTCCTGAAAAAGAGTCTACATTGTTTAGCTTCCCTTATTACACAGTCTGTTTAATTTTGATTTTCTTATCTCCTGCTCAGTGTAGGAGCCTACTGTGCATGATTAAAGACCAATTAACAGAACAAACTTGCTCTCAGATGTGATTGACAAGGAAACCATTTTTTTCACGTAGGCTGTGTGAGTTGCAGCCAGGTGAGGTGTAGTTAGAGTTGCATAAACAGAAACAAAAGCAATTTAACACTTACAATGTCAGAGAAATAAACACCAAAACTACATGTTTAAGCTAAAGTTGTTTTGGCAATTAGTGTCTCTTTTTAATGATTACAGGGTAAATTGGAGCTATAGTTTATGAAACTGGAATGTTAAGATTTTATGTCATGACCAGTTTCTATAGCTACTACCTGGCCTGACAGTTACTCTTTAAACTGAACCTCTTGTCTATCTTACCTTACTTTTTCAAAATATAACTTTCTGATTGTAGAAGTATTGAGAGTTTGTACAATATTGTCACTTTTTTTTGTAATTTAGCTTGTAATGTTACAAGGAGGCTACATTAAAGGATCACTATAGTGTCAGGAAAACAAAGCACTATGGACGCTTTGCGCGATGGTGGCGAAATTTGCCTCCAGCGTCGCAGATGCGCCTCTAGTGGCTGTCCGGAAGACAGCCACTAGCTGCTGGATTAACCCCAAATGTAAACATGGCAGTTTCTCTGAAACTGTTATGTTTACATGTGAAAGGTTAAAACCTGAGGGACCTGGCACCCAGACCACTTCAATGAGGTGAAGTGGTCTGGGTGACTATAGTGTCCCTTTAATACCAAGCAGGCACCGGAACCACTAATTTAATAGTTTTACGTTTTAGTTCTAGTGTTTACACTGCTTTCAAAACGCTACCACTAGTGGGTGTCACTTGCTAAGATAGGTGATTTTAAGTAACCGTGTAAAATGTAAAACTTGCGCTGTTCCTTAATCTGCATATGATTAAAACTGCAATGCGGTAATGGTGGTAGATTCCAAGCTTCCCTTCTTTATCTCTGCTTGTACAATTTATTCACCATTAACCAAAATAAAGTTAGGGGTGAACATGATTTCTCTCTTTGATTTGGTTTGCTGCCCATTTGGTACTTACAGTTCTGACAATCCACTCCAGTAACCTCCAAGTGCCACAGTGAACACAGAAATTAGAAAGATGATCAGCATGCTGTAATCAAACAGCGACGATGGTGGAGCATAGAGTGTGACATTAATACTGCTCCGAAAGACCTTTAAATTTTTATTAAAAAAAAAGATGTTAACACCATACTACACTGTGCCACTAAATTAAATTCTGGTTTACTCTAGCACATGAAACATGTTAGGTTCTTAAATTCTTGTAATGTCATCAAATAAAAATGCATTGATCATTAAAATAATAGTTGAGATGAACACATGTCCTCTTTAAGGAGGGCCAATATAACAAAAGTACATGCAAAAATACAGTGTTAAATGGTACGAAAGGGAACTCCGATGACTTGGTAAGTGTGGACCACCCAATTTTATGACACCGTACTAATGTATCAATGCAATGTTTTGTGCACCCAGGACATACTTGAAAACGAGAGAAATCTCAATGTTTCTTTCCTGGTAAAATATTTTATAAAAAAAATAAAATTTAGTTATCTGGCTGTGGTGGGACTACAAATTCAATTTAGCAATCAACTTCAAAGAAAAGGTGTATTTTGTAACTACATATGTATAACTGGAGTTGTCCCGCTACAACGGTTATGAAAATACATACCGACTACCACTCTTCTGTGCAATATTCAATTAATCTATGCTATTAAACTAATGGCCTAGGACAAAAATGGATAAGATCAGCCCCTCCAGATGAAGTCTAACCTCTCATAAGTCTTGACTAAATACCAGCACTCTCTAAATGGTACAAGAAGTTCCAGAGATTCATGTAAAAGAAATATACCCGACCAGTGAAAGCGTGATAGAGAGTAATAAAAAAAACAGATTGGAAGAGAGTATAGAACACCTGAAGTTTGCATTTCAGAAACCTACCTGGCTCATGCCCATTATGTCTTCATAACTCACAAAGGCAATTGGGATTGTCAAATTATCATACCCACTTTTGTTTTCTGCCATGCGGGGCTGTAAAGAGAAACATTTCATTAGGATTATATATACTAAAAAAAAAAAAACTAATTTGCTGAAATAAAAAAAAAAAATTTTTTTATTTTTTTTGTAGTGCATAGTTTAACAGACATGCTTGCATTAACAATTCAGATGATTATATAGCACAATGAAAGATAGTAATGAAAACATGAAAAGTCAAGAATACTGCACTTGGGACTGAGGGGAAAGAACACTATGGGATGGGGGAGGTGGGGAAAGAACACAATGGGACAGGAGAGGTGGGGAAAAAACACTATGGGACAGGAGAGGTGGGGAACACAATGGGACAAGGAAGGGGGGGAACACAATGGGACAAGGAAGGGGGGGAACACTATGGGACAAGGAAGGGGGGAACACTATGGACAAGGAAGGAGGGGGGAAAGAACACTAAAAAAGAGGGAAGGGAGAGAAACAATAGAGGGGGAGAGAGGGAGATTAAGGGGGGGGGACACCACTAAAAGAGAAGGGACATTTTTCATACTAGATTAAATTCATTAAAAAGTCTAATATTTATAGAATTACAGAAATTTTTTTTTTTTTTTTTTTAAATCATTTGGGGATAAAGGTAATTTTTGGTTTCGGTTTTTGGTCAAGGGCATCCTGAATTTTCGGTTTCGGAGCATAATTTTAATTTCGGTGCATCTCTAATTAGCAGATGACAAATACTGTCCTAATGAAAGTCTTACGGTTTATGTAACGACCGGTCGAACAGAGGCTGTGAGTGAATTATACACACAGACATTGATCATAGGCTGATTTCATGTCAAGGTCATCAATGATCATAGCTCAGGAACATACCAGTCTGTCTTTGTTGGTAACAAGCAGCATTTTAGCGCCATTTTCCTGTGCAATTTTGGCCTTGTCCAGAATGGTGCACTTCCCAATAATTACCACGACTGCCTTGTCCTTCACACCTGTTGTGAGAATGTCAGTTTTAATACACAAGTCCACTGAACTCCGGTTTTCAAGCTTGTAAGAAGTCTAAATAAAAATAAAAATAATAAAATTAATACATACATCTAAACGCACATTCAAATTATCTTCTTCATAAACACTTTATTATTTCAACGTCATGAAAGTTATTGCTAACATTTTGATCATTATTGAGTCTTATCCACGAACGCCATGCTTCAAAATGAAAAGATTTCTTAACTATTTTCTGGAAAAGGAAAACCTGTTCAATACTTTATTATTAAAGAACAATTTAATTAACGTTACCAATATTTCATGTTCAATATTAAAGGGATACTATAGTCACTAAAACAACTTTATCTTAATGAAGCAGTTTTAGTGTAGAGATCATGCTTCTGAAGTCTCACTTCTCAATTCACTGCTATTTAGAAGTTAAATCACTTTTGTTTCTGTTTATACAGCCCTAGCTACACCTCTCCTGGCTGTGACGGATACCGCCTGCATGAAAAGAAAATGGTTTTATTTTCAATCAGATGTGTGTGCATGTATAGCCTGCTCTGTAAATTGAACTTTAATTACATACAGGAGGCTTCTGCAGGGTTTAGAAAGCTATTAGAGTAGGAGATATGAAATTTTTAATTAAAAAGTAAATGTATATTTAAATTAGGTTATTTAGCAACTCAAATGGCAATTGAAGGCCGATAGGGTCCCTTTAAGTAAATGGAAGTTATTTAGTAACAGACAGCCACCAGAGGGACTTCCGGGTGGTTAGGAGACTTTTGAATAATACTTTCCTATGGGGAAATTCTAATCCGAGCGCGGCCATTGCAGCGCATGAGCATTAGGTATCCCTCGCCGGCTGACGTTGGCAGGGGAGAAGTGAAGGAGGACCCGAGCCAGCGCCGAGACACATTAGTGCTGGACCCAGGTAAGTGGCAGAAGGGGGGCCTTGAAAGTGGGGGAGGCTATAGTGCCAGGAAAACGCATTTGTTTTCCTGGCACTATAGTTTCATCTTAAATATACATAGGGATTTGGGCTAGTGTGCAGGAAACTTTTTTCTGGTTTTTAATGTACGTATTGGAGCTGATGTGTGCTATGGTCGTTGCTGCCACTCAGTAGTAGCAGACTTTGAGCGCAAGACTTATTAATGTTTATTTGTCTTAAAGGACTCTGTACAGGAAGTGTTTAACAAGGCTGTGTGAGTCACATGCAGGGAGGTGTGCCTAGATTTGTTTTCCTAAATAGAAGAGAATTGAGCAGTGAGACTGCAGGGGCATAATCTAACCTATACACCAAAACTGACTAATTACATTGTTTTGGCAACAATATTGTCCCTTTAAGTTTAAAGGCACACTCCAGCCTTGAATTTTATCTACACCAGGATATAGTTTGGCTAATAAGATTTAAATTAATCCAACTCTATAAGAATTATAAGATGAAATGGCTTGGGTGACGTTAGTGGTCCTTTAGGGAACTGAGCATGGAAATAAAATTACCCACTTTTTTTAATCTTCGAGAATGTTTTTCTTTCAGGAATCACACCGAGCACTGGAGAGAGACACGTGGTTCCAATATACATAAAAGATTTTAAATCTCTGCCCAGAAATCTATACACATGTGAGCTTAACTTGTATGGCTTGGTTGAAGGGTTATTTAGGAATAATATTCAGGAATTCATTGTGAACAACAATGTCATTAGCAGAGATCTCCATAGTTTTACAAAACAGAGATCATGTCAATCTAATTATTTGCATTCGACGAAGAAGTAAAAGTATATATTAGGGTGTTGCAGTGGATGTAATCTATTTGGATTTTTGGTTACCCATGCATAACTGGCTTTGTATTATGTTTATACCAATTTCTAAAAAAAAAAATGCTGCCATGGATTCTCGTTTTCCCTGGGGTCCAGTGGGACTGCTGGGCGGCCGGCCAGTCACTGCAGTCGGTGAGGGAGCACTAATTCTCCTGTTCAGCTCCCTCGCGCGCCGCGTAGTGATGCCGGCGCTGGAATGACATATGTCATGTTCCGGCTCCAGCTTCACTATGGTGCGCGCGAGGGAGCTAAACAGGAGGTTAGTACTCCATCGCCACCTGCCTGGAAAACTCAGCCGCTGCCAGCCTGGGGGGCCCTGAGGTGGCCACCAGGCTTTTTTGCCGCCCCCAGAAAGTGCCGCCCAAGACAAATGCCATGTTTGCCTCGGGGGAAATACGCCCCTGTGTGTGGGACAGTGTGTGTATGGGTGAGCAGTGTATCCGTGTGTGAATGTGTGGTGAGAGGGGACATTTCCCGATCCCTGGTGGTCCGGTGGGGAATCCCTGGTGGTCGCAGTGGTGAGAGTTAACTCTAGCCCGCAGCTCCAGGGCTAGAGTTCACTCTCGCAAGATCCGGAGCATTGCCATCGTAACTGATGCACCAGTGTGTTCTGCGTGCTTAATGCGATTTTCGCACTGAGCATCACGAAAGAGCCTCTAGCGGCTGGATTAACCCTGCAATGTAAACATAGCAGTTTTTCTGAAACTGCTATGTTTACAGCTGCAGAGTAAAAACCTGGGGGATCTGGCACCCAGACTACTTCATTAAGATTAAGTGGTCTGGGTGACTATAGTGGTCCTTTAATTTAGTTTAGAAAAACAAAGCTCAGAGGGGATATGCTAATATAATACAAGTGCATTCAGGCCAATACAAACCACTGTCTGGAAATCTATTCATTTATAGGACACAAGGTCACTGGGAGAAAGGAAGATTGAAGTCTTGATTGGAAGAAAGGAGATCTAACCTAAGGTAAAGCAAAGGGTAAATGTGGGATTTGCTGCCTGAAGAGGTGGTTTTATCAGTCTGTATAGATGTTTAAACAGCAGCGGTGTAACAGAGCTCCCTGTTCCCCGACTGGGTACCTCCGCCAAAGGAACGCTTCCTAGCTGGAACAGGGGACACACCGCAGAACTTCTGCCCACAGTCGCCGTGGCTTGACTGGGGCCCTGCAACCGCTCCTTCCTGGAACTGAATGGGGAATTAGCTCTAGTCCTTACAAGGACTTTCCCCGTTGAATCCCCGGCAAGTTGGAACAGCAGACACAGGAGTAAATCTTTCCCTCCAATAACAGGACAAAGTACCTTAAAAACACATAAAACCCCATAGGTTACATCCCCTGATAGCACATATCTGGGTGAACAACATATCCATAAATCATCCAGATCGGTTCAGGGGTTCAGGAATTTCCTGGCAGTCATAGTTTTGCCCGACCGTGCACATTGTCCTATGCCCAAAACAGTTCCAGGGAAATCAATGCCAACAGTAGGTCAAATTTGGTAGTCTTTTACAGGTTTCCCTGCTTTGCCCATAGTCTGTGGGCAGGAGGTTGGCAAGCAGGCTCCTCCTGGAGCTCGTGGCAAACTCACTTGGAGAGGGGAGTTTGTCACAAACTGAATAAATCTTGCAAAATCATAATATTCAGGGACAGAATATTTCAAATGTATGTTAACAGTTTTGTAATCCGAGGAGATATCAGACTGCTAATCTGAGGCCGAGAAGGAATTTAATCCTATTTTATTTAAAAATTAGAAATGGCTTCAATTCAGGTTTTTTTGCATTCATTTCAGGCTATGTAACAGCATTAATCAGAGCGATCTCTTTAAATGTGAAAAATCGGCACTGCCAGTGACGAGATTTAGATTATTACTAAATCAGCATGCAGAAAGCAAAAGTTGCAATTGGACATATTTATAGAATACAATTATTAAACCTGTTATGTGCTACAAGCTCCAGCCCATAGTTTATTTGCAGACATGTAACTGTTCACACTATTAATTACTTTGCACGTTATTGGACTGCCTGAAAACTTCTGCCTGGAAACATAGTTTAAGCATTAAGATATTATTCATATATAGCATGATAACTTAGCATGACATAACACAAAAATTGTGCTGTCTAAATGGATGCCATATCAATTCATTGTTCAAGATAAGCCTGCAGTCGCTGCTGTGGCACTGCAATATCAAATGTTTTCTGTTCACACATGCACAAAGAAAAATAAAGAATTTAAAATAAAAAAAAACAAAAAACTGTTATGGTACACCCAAGCAAATTTTTAAATTAAGAGGGTGAAATAAAAAAAATAAAAAAACACAACAAAAAAACCAAAAACAACCAAACCAAAAGAAACCCCAAAACTCCAAACACCATAACCACTACAACCAACTGAAGTCAACGGCAGGATTGCCCTGGCACACTACCAGAGTAAATCGCCAAACCTTTTATACTGTTTAACAAATTAATTTATCAGGGTTCTGTTAGGTACATACAGACACCCATCCCTACCACCATATTCTCTTTGCAGGGGAATTCGGTCAGCGCCACTTAGCAAAACAGGGCAGTGCTTTGTAGCGGAGATATTTCAGTCAATGAGTGTGGACCTGTATCGGACATGCTTCAGTTCAATGAAGACATCTAGCTTCTCCTGCACTAGTGCAACAGGTTGTCAAATAGTACTAAAACAGTATGACAAATCACTTTGAGAAGGTACCTGGGCACTCCTGATACCATAACCACTATAGAAGGCTACAGCACATGCCTAATTATATATAGGCCTTTTGAGGAGTGTCTCAAAATAAATAAATATTCAAAAAGAAGTGTAACACCTTTTTACTCTACAGAGAACAGAAGATATTGTATGTTTTCTGTCCAAGTTGAACCACGTGAACATGGTTTTTCAAATCTAGAGATCAAAGGACACTAAAATGTTACACACTTTGTTTTAAAGTTTGTTTTATTAGAATTCTTATAAGGACATGGAGTCTAAGTAAATAGACAAATTCGCAACTCACTGCATTTTTGTAGGTTAAAGGCATGGTGGTCCAATTCAAATTGTAAGTTATACAATAATCCTTCGAAACATCATTGTTTTCGTCAACTGCATGTAGAATACCTTCATCTGCGTAAATCTGCAACACAAACAGAAATTTGTTTAACCTCCTACTAAAATATCCGCATATAGCTTGCTTAGACATGAATGCTGTTACTTTAGTGGAAATATTTAAATAAACAATTTAATGCAGTATAAAAACAAAGAATATTTTATGGTATGAGATCTAAATAGCTGAACATGCTTCTTGCTGTACTTGTAATAGATTTGAACTTAATTATTACATTTTGCACTAGATGTGTCGAAGGTAGCCTATCCCTGAACTAGGCCTTTTCCTGTCTGGTGAGCAAGAAGCACATAGGTGGCATATGTAAGCTAGTTTTTCCCATAGATCATCAATAATCTTTTTGCTTGCAACATGAATGGGAACAGCAATACTTAAAAGACAATACATACAATGCATCTATAGTGAAGGCTTGCAATTTTTAAGAGTATAAACGTGAACATAAATTTCGAACTCTTTACAAGGTATCGGAGTCCATCCTGAAAAGTAACCCCACCACCCTGTGTTCATGAATAGAAGTGAAGAAACACCTAAATGGTGACCGCAGACATGCAGGGGAAAAAGGAAGGGAAGGGGTTTCAGCCAAGTACCAGTAGTATCACTGATAGACGTTGCAAGGCCTAGTAGAGTGAGTAGGGTCAGGCATCTAGTATTCAGTCCCCTCATGGTACAGAATTAAAAGATCCACTAGTACTTCTGTTTTTTGGTCAACCAGCACGGCTTTCTTTATATCTTACTCATACACAAGCTGAAGACAGGTGATTGTCATGTTTCTGGAGAACTATATAATTGGTAGTTTTAGGATTTACACAATAGGGCCTTAATGTGTGACAAAATCCCGGTATATATACTTAAGATAGATAATTGTGAGTTGTGAAATTCCAGCTAAACCATCTAAGCTATGGCTATAGCAGAGCTGGGATATTTTCTTCTGAAAATGTTGGTTTCAGTTAGTTTAATGAATAAACCCTGTGCTTCACTGAAGCAAATACTAATCTAGTAAAACCTAGCAAACAAATGATTTATTAAAAATAATATAGTGAGTGGGTTGCCAGCACCCGTTCAAGGCAAGTATTGCGCCCCATAACCCGTGGACCATTAACATTCCCCCAGTACATTCCTCCAGTCTAGTACTGCAAATATTTATAGAGATGAAAAAATATGTCATTCCGAGTAGAAAATCTTCTATACACATTAAGCAACGATCAATGTCACACACATAACAGAGAGGGGTAAGGAAGGAGGAGTGAGGCTATCTAGGCGCCCGTTACTTGCATGATATAATTTTATGGGCATTTACATAATGCCTATTAATAGTGTGATTTCCCCATTGAAGATACAGGCAATAGGGAAGTCTTAAAGATTTTTGGAGAAAGTCATTTAATATTTTAGATGCAATAAAAATTACAGCATATGCCTTGAACAAAATTTCAGAGACAACCATGTAAGGTGTTTGGAAAAAGCTCTGCCCTCAGTTGTTTGGTACTAAAGTTGAACGGTTTGAAGAAACAGCAGAAATTGTACAGCAGAACACAGAAGCAATAGTTACTCTTGCCAACAGATTGGACCTGGACGTCTCTGCAACTGACATAAATGACCTTCTTGAAGTGCACAAGGACGAACTTACAAATGAAGACCTCTTAGATATGGAAGAACAAGAGGAAGTTGAAGAGGAGGAAGAGGTTACAGCACCTGAAACTCCTGTTCATTCTTTCACTTTGAAAGGCCCCGAGGAAGCATTTCAACACATGGAAAAGGCAATTAATATTTTTGAGTCACAAGATTCTAACTTTGAGAGAAGTACCAAAGTTGCTAGAGATCTAAGAAATGCCTATGCCTCCTATAAGGAAATTTACAACGAAAAGAAAAGAATGTGATGGAAGCAAACCACTATCACAGCTTGTCTACAGAAAGCTGCTGTGACTTGCTCTGTCTCAAACAAACCAGAAACAAGTGAGGTGCAGCCTTCAACAAGTACCAAACAACTGAGGGAGGACTGTGCGGTGCCCCATTCATCAAGTGCAACATGTCTCTTCATTGAGGACGATGATGAGATGAAGAATTCAATATGGTATGTATTTCTTTAATGTTCCTACAACATATATGTATGTGTTATGCCTATATTTTGTACTTAATAATTTAGGTTTTCTATAGTAAAATTTCTTGGTCAGGAACGGAACCTATGCTTATTACATTGCAGTCTATGGGAAATTAGTTCTCACTTTAGGAACTCTCACTTTTTGAACTAGGCTTCGGAACCAATTAGTTTGTAAAGTCGGGAACTACCTGTATATCTTTAAGTATAACTTTGTTTTTTTACAACTCTGCTAGGCCCACCTTTAATTATTTGGGTAGAGAGCAAGCGCTTCCTCAATTTATTTATAGTCCTCAAGAATCTGTTTATTTAGTTTCATTTTCGGAGAGGTATAAAATACCTTTGTTGCAAATCTGTACAGAGGTAAAAATGATAGTGTACAATTAAATGGATTTGAAGACTTAATGCTAATGCTTTCATGCCATTAAACATTGCACAAGCTCCGTTTAAAGGACAGAAATCATTAATTAAATCTGTACACTACTTGATAATTGGTTTGTCACTGAAGCTAAAGCCTCTGAAGCATTCATCACAATAATCCCCAACTTAAACTGCTCTACATTGCAGGAGTATACACTACTATACTACAAATACAAGCTAACAGGAGGTATGCATTGCAGTACTGAACCGCTATTAAATATTAAAGCACATGTCAGAAATATCAAGAATGAGAGAAAACTAGAATACCATTATACATAGCTCAGTTTTTTGTTATAAGGTTCATTAGCAAATTAATTTTGGTTATTTAAATTACACACTTGCAGCACAACTGCGTTAAAGGACCACTATAGTGCCAGGAAAACATACTCGTTTTCCTGGCACTATAGTGCCCAGAGGGTGCCCCCACCCTCAGGGTCCCCCTCCCGCCGGGCTCTAGGGTGAGGAAGGGGTTAAACTTACCTCTTTCTCCAGCGCCGGGCGGGTACCTCTCCGCCTCCTCGGCTGAATGCGCAATGCTTTCCTATGGCAGCTGGCGTCTTCTCACTGTGAAAATCACAGTGAGAAGCACGCAAGCGCCTCTAGAGGCTGTCAATGAGACAGCCTCTAGAGGCTGGATTAACCCTGAACCTGAAACTGCTATTATGTTTATAGAAAAAAGGGTTAACCCTAGCTGAACCTGGCAACCAGACCACTTCATTAAGCTGAAGTGGTCTGGGTGCCTATAGTGGTCCTTTAAGGGTTTTTCAAATTTATTTTACATTATGTGCCTTCAATGGGATTGTTCACAAGCTAAGTAGTTTTAAAAAAAGGTGGAGTAAGTCGATTACGTTTATAAAAAATAAAAAAAATAAAAAAGAGAAGGGTACACAACTAAATATCCTTGAACCAAAGTATTATGGGAAATGTTCATTTGCATTACATGCCTACCTTGTGCTCTTATTTGAGCAAGTTTTATTTTTGAATAAGAGAAACATATACACGTACTCTAATCGCCAATATCACAGTACTATTTCAATGAGTATTATATCCTAGAAATGTAACGTGAATATAAGAGGGAAAAAATAAATATTACTTTTCAGAGTAACCCAATTTTTCCATGCAAATGTAAACTATTAAAACATTAGCATATATCTAGGATGATATAGAGTTAATGGGCGCTTATGAAGACATACGGTAATAGAGTCATATTGCACAAGGACACAATATATTGAAGCCGTTTATTTCCCGTCTGGTCCAGTATCTAGGGATGTCAGAAGCAAAGTCTCCATTAAACACAGTATTAGAAAGATATTACATTTTCTGTCGGAGTAAGAAAATTCCAGGGCCTTTGTGCCCAATATATGAGCACTTCAGCAGCCCTTCACACATGGCAGCACAGGTGGGAAGCCAGCGCATGCACACCAGGAATATACAAGTTATGTGGCTTTATACCTGACAACATTGAGGAAAGAAATACCCTTAAGACTAAGTCACCTTAGTGTATTTATTACTGGAGGGCCTAATGAAAACACAGGCTTAACAAAGATGGAACTTCTCAAAGCCAGTAATAAATTCCTCTGATATGAAAAACTGGTAGAGTGGGAAATATTTAGCAAAGCGGTTGCTTAAAAAAAATAAAGATGAAAACAAAAGCAGAAAGGCAGTTTGCACATATGGATCAAAGATAATAGCGCTTCCTCCACCATTAGGCACAATAAGTAGAGACTTCACTGCAAACACTATGCTCTGCAAATTTTTCCTGGCATCGGCTGGTTATACACCAGGGGCTTGGGCTTTGTAGTCACTGAACTCATTGTAACAAGTTTATTTCACAAGTTGTTAAACCTAGGTTATTAGGAGCACCATTAAAAGTTGTGTTTACCTAAAAGAAGGAGAGGAGAGTTTATGGTATAGACTAATACTCATCGTGTAATAAATGCAGACAAGACTGTACAGTACCAGACCTGAAAGGTTTGTTTGGGGATTTTTATTTTTTTATTTTTTTATCTGACATGAAACAGACAGCAAATAGAAATAAAAAAGTGAAAGAAGGTATAAAATTAAATTGCAGAATATCAGGTGACAATCTGAATATTTAGTTACACCTTTGATGCCTTAATGCAGTTTTTCCAGTCTAGTTTAAAGGGACACTCCAAGCCCTACAATCATTAAAGCTTATTATAGTGTTTTGGGTGCTCGGAGGCTCTGCAGTGTTTTTTTTTTTTTTTACAAACTGATTTCAAGAAGTTCAACAAGAAAATGGGGACATCCTGGGCACAGAAAGCTTACACTTTATGCCGTCAAAGCGTTACTGGAGACGTTTCACTTCCTCATATCTAGCCAAAATACCCTGCAGATTAGCCAAGTCCTGACAGTTTCCTTCATATTGAATAAGCCAGTATATATTTGCATAGAATACCCAAATACATTAAATTTTAATCAATTGCAGTTGTAGTACATTATTAAGAAAAAATAAAAACTGTAGGGCTTAAAAACTTGGCAGAGCCTAGAAGCCAGGCGGAGCGCACGCTCTAAAAATCTACTTTTTGCCTGTTTATACAGATTCTTGGAGGGGAAACCAGTCGGCAGAATCCACAGCACAGCTCAAGTACACAGTGAGCACTCACCTGATGCTGTTCCTTTATCCCTCGATGGGCAAACTGGTAAAACACAAATGGGGCCTACACAGTGTCAGCTCGCTGGAGTGTCACGTCTAGCCACTGGAGTGTCCATGAAGGCATTTTACTTCCCACAGGAGTAAGGTGAACACTGGGCAATTAGATTACACAAGATGGAGAGAAGATCTCAAAAGCAGCAAGATCTAGAGATACAAGGGATACAATAGGTGCTTTGCTCCAGCGCCCTGTGGCCCACAAGGTGCCTGCCCAAGCAGAACATGAGGCCTACTCCTCAGGCTCGGAGTTTAATGTTGAAGATCAACCATTGGAGACACAAACTCCTGTACCTCATGAAGAAGTACTGGAACAGGGGGATGCACAAGCGCCTGCCACAAAGCAGGATATCCACAACCTGTTACATGACATTAAGAAACTCTTTGCGGCAGACCTGGAGTTGGTTAAAGTAAACGTCCAAGCAGTTACAGACAGACTCTAAGCGGCCGAAGATTATATTCTCGACATACGTTAAGAGGTATCCACCATGAGAGAAACCAGTCAACAAATCTGGACATCACACTTAGCCTTTACTGTGAGAGCAGACCTGTTAGGTAACCGCAGCAGGAATGCCAACATTAAAATAAGTGGAATACCAGACTTGCGAACTGCAGATGAATTATCCAACTATCTAAGGCAATTTATCCAATCTGTCCTACCGCCTACACAAGTGAAAAGAATAGCATTAGATGGTTTCAACCGCATCAACAAAGCTCCCAAGGCACACTCAGCAGCCTCCCGCAATGTGATCATTAGGTGCCAATCATTTTCTGAAAGAAACCATATTATGAATGTGTTCCAGGGCAAAATATTGTATGCCTTTCGTTTAATTATTTCAACTTACCTTCTATCAAGACTTTCTTTGGTTCAAGCTGCAGTGGAAGAGATCTTATCTCACACCTATTCACTGTTGACTCCCAACACACTATAGACATAGGTGCATTCCTAGATGGGCTGATCCCAGTTTAGCTAGTCTCCAAAATGGATACAGATGATTCCAACCTCTCAATAGTTGTAGGTGCATTCTTAGATGAGCTCATCTAATGTTAGCTAGCATCAAACTTAGACACAGCTCAATCCCACCTCCTAAAAGCACTGTTCTCACTCTAGCAAGCCTCAAACCTAGGCATTGCTGCGCCTATATTGGTATTGGTTAGGCTCCCTACTTAATAGACTACACTGGCTTCAACTATTCACTCAATGCACTTATAATTATCTTTATTTTTCATTAATTTACATGGTATCCATTAAGAAAATAGTTAGCCTTTTCTTTATTTTGTGTTTAAACCCGGTTTATAATCAATCGACTATCTCTTTTACAAATCAGTGAGGAGCCTTATCCTTTTATACATCTGTATTTTGTTCAGAATCATTTGATATTTGCATGGGACATGCTTATCTGAAATGTAGTATAATCACCTCAATAAAATAAATAAATAAATGAGGATTTCCAAAACTGTAGGACTTATTAGTTACTAAGAATTGTTGAAAAGTCAAAAGTTAAAATCTTACATCTAAATACAGATCTTGAATAATACTTTATATTTCCCAGCAGATCCAAATGGGCATTTCTGTTGGAGAAAAAAAAAAAAAAAAGGCGAAACATACAATAGTCTATTTATTTAGTACTATTTACACACCAAAATCCACTTTGCTACACTAAACTTGTAACAAATCATCTGCCTATTGTGTATTTGATGGCAACAGTCAATTCCCTACCCATCATACAATAAGCAATGCTATCCCATAAGATATTCTTAACTTCACTTGCAATAATAATGCCGAATGGTAAATGTGTTTTTGAAGTGTTATCTCTCCCCCTCCACCCCCCACCCCCAAAAAAGGGGGGGGGGGGGACTAGCCTTTTAATGTAATTTGCAGTTACCTTTTCAATTCTACACAATTCCAGGTTAGGTGAATTGTCCTGTTTGATGAACACAAACTTGGAAGTCACTTGAATCACTCAGGGATCAAAACATGAGCTAATCCTTGTAGCCTTAAGTAACAGGGTAACCAAGGATTAAGTAGATAAGATACCAATTTGCTGTACCTTGGCTGCAGAATAGAAAAAAAATATATATGTTTTTCTTTCCTGACCTCCATAACTTTAGTATCAAGTACATTAGCTCATATCTTTGTAATGACTCATGATTTAAAGGTGAGTCAAGTAGATGAAATATGTAACTAATTTCATCTGCATATACCGGTTCATAAATCTCTGAGTAACGATTTAGAGATCTCCGTCCACATCACTTGCTTCAACATGCAAATATTAGAGAGAAACAAAAATCATCTTGAGGATGTTGGAGAAGAACGCTAAAAAACACTGAAATATCCTATTTTGCCAAAAAAACAAACAAAAACAAAAAAAGGCTGCTATAAAAAAATAAAATAAAAAACTCTTAAAACATATTTCTCCATTGGTCAAAAAGACATTTCACTAATACAGAGGCCTCCACCAATATTGGAACCTTTGGTAAATATGAGCAAAGAATGCAGGGAAAGTGTGTTATTGTTTAACCATTTGATACATTTTTTTTTTTTTTAACAAAACTACTCTTGATTAACAAGATCCATATCAGATGCTAGGGAACCAGGGCAATCTGATGACAAGTAGGCTAGTGGAACAAACCATCCCTAGACACGAAGCAAGAACCCAGACCTGCTTGACTGCAACAGCAGACCCAAAGACAGGGGCTACATGAAACATATGTGAGAACTATGGATGAATAAGACCTTCATCTTTGTCAAATATGTGTGGAACATTTATTGGCACCCTTTTAGTCAATACTTTGTGCTGCCTCACTTTGCCAAGATAACAGCTCTTAGTTTTCTCCCATAATGCTTGATGAAGTTGGAGAATATATGGTAAGGGATTGGAGACCATTAATCCATACAGAATCTCTCCAGATCCTTCAAAGTTCGAGGTACAGGCTGGTGGGCACGCTTCAGATCACCCAACAGGTTTTCTATGGGATTCAAGTCAAAGGACTGGGATGGCCGTGGCACGACCTTGATTTTGTGGTCAGTTAACCATTTTTGTGTTGATTTTGATGTATATTTTAGATCATTGTCCTGCTGCAAGATTCAACTACGGCCCATTTTCAGCTTTCTAGCAGAGACAGTCACGTGTTCATGTAATACCTATTGATATTTGATAGAGTCCATGATGCCAGGTATCCTAACAAAATGTCCAGGTCCTCTGGTAGTAAAAAAAAAAACCAAAACATAAAAGTGCCACTACCATATTTAACAGTGGGCACAAGGTACTTTTCCATATAACTACCTCTCTGTGTGCCAAACTCACTTCTGGTGTGTTTATTGCTAAAAAGCCCTATTTTGGTTACAACGGACCAGTAGTGTCTGGCAAATTGAATGTGGCGAAACCAAACTCGCCACTGGGCATTGGAGAAGCCTGTTTGCCCGCCTCCTGCCTGCTGACTATGGCCACTGGGACATTTGGCCCTTTAAATACAGTATTTGGGCATATTGTAATTTATTACGCTGCTGCTGGCCCTTTAAGAACCATCTGGGGACATACTGTGACTTTTGGGAACAATGCCCCTTTAAGACGGTGTCCCTAGACTAATTTGAGACAATGCCCCTGTTACGGTATAACCCGGTATAGTGAGGGTTAATACCGATTCGGGGATTCACCTTTACAAGGGAACAGCAACTCACGAACGCTCTAACCCACCGAATGGGAAACATATGAACTCCTTCTCTCCTGGAACAGGCAAAAATAATACTCCAAAGTAGCAATCCCCCCAATCACGAGACCAAGCTCCATATAGAGGGTAAAACAGGATTCTGATTTATTGAGGGCTACTTGCCCGGTATTTACGCAGGTCTTTCACCTGGTGGACACTCCCCTAGACATGCATTCAATACATTTAATGTATCCCCAGACAGCCTAGATCTGAGCGCACATTCTTACCGAATGGCGCTCAGATCCAATACACACAGTCCAATCGCCATGGAGACAAATTCTTTCACACTGTTATTTCGGTATACGAATGGCTCCATGGGATGGCTGTCTGGGTTAAGTCCATTTGTGTAATAAAAATCCCGAACGGACCGGCGTTCGTATGCTAGATGACTAAGAAGGGAAGTCGGCGGCTTCAGCTGTGTTCGGGAGAAAAAAAGTGTCCGTTTTGGGTTCCAGGAAATCGTCGATGAGCACCGCTGTTCATTTGTCCAAGATGGCCACTGCCTCGTGGTCGGCATACGAACGACGACCACCCAGCATACAGTTGTCAATTAAGAGGCGTCTGCGGTTAACCACAATGTTCTAATGAGGCCAAGAGGTTAACCAGCAGCACACTTCTTTCTTCAATTTCTGTGTAAAATGTCCTGTGTATTGTTTTTAATGTACAGCTTTACCATCCAGGACAGTAGTTATCTAATAAATACTAACAGGGTTAATCAATAAAGTGAGAATTCAAGGTAGATTTAAAATTTCAGGTCAAAACATTCTCTCAGTTATGCATTTAGTTTGGGTAATCTGGTTTTGAATTTGAAATTCACTTTGTATTTTTACGAAAGTGAATAACCCTGTAATGAAATTCTAGGGAACTGCAATCACATATTATTGGTCGCTATATAAATAAATATAACCTCTAAAATGTGGCGGATTGAGTCAAAAGGAGAGGGGTCAACAATATTAGGTTAAATTCATTAACAGCAACCGGAATTCCATCACTCAAAATTTAAACTTGTAACTTACATTCACAAATATATACTGTAGCCAATAAATTTGCATACTATAAAATTATGTTTAGGTGGGAAGGCTTAAAACATGCGAACATTGCATATTCAGTAAATATTACGTAAAAAAAGAAAAAAGCATACTATTAAAAATATCACATTGGTGATTCGTAGATTAACTAAATCAAATAAACACTGCAGAGGGGAGGAGCCGAGTGGTGTCTGGGCTCCTGCAACATAAGCAGACTTATAAGTATTAATCAAACCATCACACTCTCACACTGACCATATAATATTTCCCGTGTCAGGGGCTCCCGGGCATGCGGATTGAAACCTTTTCTGAGAATCTACGACAGTGGGTGCCCGTGCAAGCCTGCTGCGGCTAAACGTGAGTGAAGCTGGGGAAAGGCGGCGATCTCTTCGTGCTTTTACTCGAGGCCCTGATCTATGGCACTCCTACCACCCCACCCCCTTGGACCAGTGTGGGTTATTCCGGTCCCCCCCTGGACTATCTAAAGCTGTTAGATTCAGCCTCACCGCTCCAGCAGAGCAGATTCAGTTTCAACCTCAGGCATCTAAAGATGGCAACTGTCTTCCACTCTGACGCACATGGTGTGGAGTTCAACAAAGGAGACACTCCACGACTCTATCACTCTCTTCCTGACTCGACAAGCAATTTCAACAGCTCTGGCTCAAACTTCATGCACACAACACAGCCAGCAAGATCAGACTCCGGCAGGGAAAGAAGGGAACCAACCGCCCAGAGGCAGAAAGGCCTCCTCAGGATAACGCAACTAGAAAGCGGCTAACAAAATCTCATACTCACCTACCTGGCTTGAAGGTCACCCGAGGCATGACCTCCCAGCATCGCCCACACAGGCGGAGGAATCCCCGCAGACGGCGCTGACTGACACCTAAATCCTCCTACCTCCCCATGAAGGGGATAGACTTGGTCACAATAAGAACCAGAGTCTGTGGTACACAGATGCCGGCCCTCCTGCAGGCCCAGGGCTGTAGGGACACCCTGTCTCGAAGTGATGTTTTTCCTGATGGAGTAACAGCATTGCCACCTAAGGGAGTTGGCTGAATATGCTCACAGCACTTCTGCCCGAGTTCACACTTAACCTATGTTTTAAAGCCATGCATCTAGTTTTAGTTTTCCTTATTTTCTCTCTGTTTGGGAGTGGTGTGGCACCTTAACGTTCTATAACCAGGTGTGGTAAATTTCATTACTATACTCCAATAGTATATCTGTAACAAGCCTGTTTATATTTACTATAGCCTGTCTAAGCATCTAATATATATATTTACTCACTCTTTATGGCAATTTTTATGCATTGAGTAACTTTTGTTATATTTTTCGTGTAAAAAAAAAAAAAAAGTGCGGTTTCCTTGTATTGTTTGCTGGATAACCGTATGTGATTTATTATCTTGAATATGTACACTATACATGTTATCTTGCTGCACATCAAAAATAATGAATTTTAAAACAATAAATAAAAAAATATACACTGCAATGTTGCCCTACATGAGATACTCCTGACATTATACTGGAAAAGAGAACAAAATAAAAGAGATCAACAGTCACATTTTCCTTCCATGTCATCACACATAGTAACTTTCTGTTTCAGCTTGATTAAAAGAGGGACTTCCCAGAGAACTACAGGATAGATTTATATGGAGCGGTATATATATATATATATATATATATATACACACACACACACACACACACACACACACACACACACATACATACACACACATACATACACACACATACATACACACACATTAGAGTGAGAAGATAGATTATGCTAGGGAATTAAACAGTGTATTTAGCAGTAAACAGCTGAGAATGAGTATGAAGAGCTCTGTGAGACAAAAAAAAATGTAAACAGGGAGTGGGCAATAGTGGGAGGGTATTTGGCAGCTTGGAGAGGGTACACAGATGTGTAAAAGTAAGAACTGGCAGTAATATGGACACTATATAGAGTCATGGAAACGCTCTATGTTTATATAATGTCTAATAAAATAATAGAGATTAGAGATCTCGCAGTTAGTCTGATTGGAGAGTTGATGTGATCGTTACAATAGCTCAGAAAAGGATTGGAACAGAAATGTCAACAATACACCTTGTGTGTTTCCTCGTTTGACAATGAACGTGTAACAAACAGCATTCCTTAACAAGGTTAGCTAAAACCTTAGCAATAATAATAATAATAAAGCTCCATATTATTCTCTGTATAAAGCCCCCTCCCCTGTATAAAGCTCTCTATTAATCCTATATAAAGCTCCCTATTAGTCTCTGTTTAAAGCTCCCTGCTTTCTATAAAAGCTCCCTATGAAGCTCAATATAAAGCTCCCTATGAAGCTCTGTATAAAGCTCCCTATGAAGCTCAGTATAAAGCTCGCTATGAAGCTCTGTATAAAGCTCCCTATGAAGCTCTGTATAAAGCTCCCTGTGAAGCTCAGTATAAAGCTCCCTATGAAGCTCTGTATAAAGCTCCCTATGAAGCTCAGTATAAAGCTCCCTATGAAGCTCTGTATAAAGCTCCCTATGAAGCTCTGTATAAAGCTCCCTATGAAACTCTGTATAAAGCTCCCTATGAAGCTCTGTATAAAGCTCCCTATGAAACTCTGTATAAAGCTCCCTATGAAGCTCTGTATAACGCTGATATCATGAAGAAGGATCCATTGCCAGGAAAGGCAGACACAATGGCAGCACCGGGCAGCTCTAACACCCCATCCCTCCCCAGGCTGGGGGTAGCAGGCAGTGAAGCCATGGGCCAGTGCCGAGTCCCCCGTGGCTCTGTGTGACCCAGTGCGGTCCATACCTGAGGCCATAGCACCAGCAGCAGGAGGCCCAGCGGGCGGAGGAGGCCCATTGTCCCGGTGGAAGCTGTGTGTTACCGCTAGGCAGCCTGCCAGGGGCTCATCTACCGCGGACACAGCCTGGCCGGGCGGGGGGTGGCGGGCTCCGAGGGCGGTCAGTGTCCGGGGAGAGCGGGTCCGGCCCGCAGTGCTGAGTCTGGAGAGGCCGGGGTGGTGACTGTGAGAGCTGCTCCAACCGGCTCCGTATAACAACAAGTGACAGCTGGCCGGGCCGGGGACTGCGCATGTGCGGGGCTTCCCCCTCCCTCACCTACCGCACTGCCAGCCATGACCACCTACCGCACTGCCATGACCACCACCACCACCACCACCTACCGCACTGCCAGCCATGACCACCTACCGCACTGCCATGACCACCACCGCACTGTATGCCATGACCACCACCACCACCACCTACCACACTGCCAGCCATGACCATCTACCACTCTGCCTGCCATGACCACCTACCGCACTGCCAGCCATGACCACCACCACCTACCGCACTGCCAGCCATGACCACCTACCGCACTGCCAGCCATGACCACCATCACCACCACCCTACGCACTGCCAGCCACTGACCACCTACGCACCACCAGCCGCGAGCCACCGCACCACCGCGCACCGAAGCCATGACCACCCTACCGCACTGCGCCTGCCGACCACCCACCACCACCTACCGCGCACCCATGGAAGCCACCTACCGCTGCCAGCCGACCACCATCACCACCACCTACCGCTGCCAGCCCATGACCACCTACCGCACTGCCTGCCGCGAGCCACCACCACCACCCTACCGCACTGCCAACCATGACCTTCCGCGCCACCTACCACTTGACCACCCTACCGCACTGCCTACTTGCGCCGACCACCACCTACCTGCCAGCCATGACCACCCCCCACCTACCGCGCACCAGCATGACCGCCTACCGCGCACTACCAGCCATGTGACCACCACCATAACCGCTGCCAGCCATGACCACCTACCGCACTGCCAGCCATGACCACCTACCGCACTGACAGCCATGACCACCTACCGCACTGTATGCCATGACCACCACCACCACCACCTACCACACTGCCAGCCATGACCATCTACCACTCTGCCTGCCATGACCACCTACCGCACTGCCAGCCATGACCACCACCACCTACCGCACTGCCAGCCATGACCACCTACCGCACTGCCAGCCATGACCACCATCACCACCTACCGCACTGCCAGCCATGACCACCTACCGCACTGCCTGCCATGACCACCACCACCACCTACCGCACTGCCAGCCATGACCACCTACCGTGACTGCCTGCCATGACTCACTCACTCACTACCTACCAGACTGCTACAGCTATGACCACCTACCGCACTGCCAGCTATGACCACTATATCACCACTCCATCAGACTGCTAGCCATGACCATCTAATGACTACTGCCTGCTACATATGACCACTCACCACTCATCAGACTGCTAGCCATGACCACCTACCGTGACTGCCTGCCATGACCACCACTCACCACCTACCGTGACTGCCAGCTACATGACCACCTACCGTGACTGCTGTAGCCATGACCACCATCACCACCCCACCGCGACTGCCAGCTATGACCACCTACCGTGACTGCCAGCCATGACCATCACATCACACTCCACCGCGAGACTGCCAGCCACATGACCACCTACCGCACTGCCTGCCATGACCACCTACCGCACTGCCTACCATGACCACCACCACCTACCGCACTGCCTACCATGACCACCACCACCACCTACCGCACTGCCTGCCATGACCACCACCACCTACCGCACTGTATGCCATGACCACCTACCGCACTGCCTGCCATGACCACCTACCGCACTGCCTGCCATGACCACCACCACCTACCGCACTGCCTGCCATAACCACCACCACCTACCGCACTGCCTGCCATGACCACCTACCTACCGCACTGCCTGCCATGACCACCGACCATGACCACCACCACCTACCCCACTGCCTGCCATGACCACCTACCGCACTGCCTGCCATGACCACCTACCGCACTGCCATGACCACCACCACCACCTACCCCACTTCCTGCCATGACCACCTACTGCACTGCATGCCATGACCACCTCACCTACTGCACTGCATGCCATGACCACCCTCACGTACTGCACTGCATGCCGTGACTACCTAACGCACTGTATGCCATGACCACCCTCACCTACCGCACGGTATGCCATGACCACCCTCTCCTACCGCACTGCATGCCGTGACCACCTACCGCACTGTATGCCATGACCACCCTCACCTACCGCACTGCATGCCGTGACCACCTACCGCACTGTATGCCATGACCACCATCACCTACTGCACTGTATGCCGTGCTCTCTCTCACTGCATGTCATGGCATTCACTGTGCTCTACTCAGTTTTCAGCCAGAGTGCCAAGTTCAGAGCCGTATTAAAGGACCACTATAGGCACCCAGACCACTTCAGCTCAATGAAGTGATCTGGGTGCCAGGTCCCTCTAGTTTTAACCCTGCAGTTGTAAACTGCTATGTTTAACTGGGGGTTAATCCAGCCTCTAGTGGCTTTCTCCCTGACAGCTGCTAGAGGCGATTCTGCGATTCTCACTGTGAAAATCACAGAGAGAAGACGCTGGACATCCATAGGAAAGCATTAAGTAATGCTTTCCTATGGGCGGTTTGAATGCGTGCGCGGCTCTGGCCGCGCATGCGCATTTGGAGCTGACGTCGGCAGAGGGTGGAGACTTCCCCAGCGCCGAGGGAGCCCGGTGCTGGAGAAAGGTAAGTGGCTGAAGGAGTTTTAACCCCTTCAGCCCAGCGGGAGGGGAGCCCTGAGGGTGGGGGGGACCTAATGACCCTATAGTGCCAGCAAAATGAGTTTGTTTCTCTGGCACTATAGTGGTCTTTTAATCCAGCCTCTAGTGGCTGTCTCCCTGACAGCCGCTAGAGGCGTCTCCACGATTCTCAGTGAGAAAATTGTATTGAACTCACGCAATACAGATCTCTATAGGAAAGCAATAATGCTTTCCTATGGGCAGTTTGAATGCGCATTCGGCTCCACTCGGGAGCTGATGTCGGCAGGGGGAGGAGAGGTCAACGGCACTGGATTAAAACGGGTTTGTTTTCCTAGCACTATAGTGCTCCTTTAAGGTTGCCCAGTGCCCTAGGCAGGGTGCCAGTTTGGGGGCTTTCATTGAGCACTGGGCTGTGTGTGTGTGTATAGTGGCTGAGTGTTGTGTGTGTGAAAGAGGCTGAGAGCTGTATTGAGGGGGAGCTGAGTGTGTGGAGCTAGCATTGTGTACCTGTGTAGGTGCCTGACAGAGGCGTAACTAGAAACAACCTTCATACGTCTATCCCCCCTCCCCCTTTCATTTCCATTGGGTGGCCCTAACAGCATGGGCTACCCGCTTGGCCCCTGAACATGCGGCCCCGGCGGTTAAACTGTGCAGGCCGGGGCCGCAACACATAACAGCTGGCAGGGGTTCGCATGGCGGGCACCATCCAGACCCCTGCGACCGCGGTAGTTCCATTACTGGTGATGAGCATCCTTGTGTGTGAATGTCTGAGTCTGGCAGTGTATGCCTGTGGGGTAGTTACTACTAGTTAGTTGTATTGTATGTAAGGGAGTCTGCTTGTGATCTTTGTGTGTTGTGTTTATGTTGAGGCGGTGATTCATATTTGGGAGGTCACTGTGTATGACATTTATCTATTTATTTATTTTATAAAATATTTTACCAGGAAGGATACATTGAGATTTCTCTCGTTTTCAAGTATGTCCTGGGTCCACAAAACATTGCATTGTTACAATAGGGTACAATATTACAAGTTATACAAAATATATATAGAAGATAGAAGGCTGGGCCTGTAGTTGTGGGAGGGGTTATTCTGGCCTATAAATACAGTCTGACCCTTCCTCTGGGCTGAGACTGTCTGGTTCAAAGGTCATAAACTACGTAAACTCCAAATAAGCTGTTCTTGGCCTAGAGCAGCCCACGCAAGTATTAATTTTACCATAACCTCACTCTAGTAAACAACATTCGCCTCACTAGAAGCTCATGGGGCACTGCCGCGTCCGGCCCAGTCACAGCTTCTTTAACTGTTGTTTTTTCTACAAAACTATAAGTTTGTTCGTTCAGCCATTCGGATATGGCGAATTTCACTACTAACGCTAATTCAGCCTATTTCAATCATATATACTTATATAGCATCACAGCGATGCCTCATTCTGCTTACTGTATTTGTCCCTCAGGCTACATTGACTTTTATCATATGAATTTCAGTTTGTCACCCTACAATTTAATGTTTTATTTGTCTTCCCTCTGGCTATTCAGGCACTCATTGGGCCTACGCTGTTTAGTAATTGTATGGGTAGGTGTTGCAACTGACTGTCTAAATTTATGTCAGGCCCAAACTTGGGCCTATATATGTGGTCGAGAAAATGTTCTCTGTATCCCTTATCCTCTTTATCCCTTATCCTCTTTAAAGGGGAATATCTTCGAAATGTCTAAACTCTTACTAAACAAACTCATAAAATGTATCACATGCTTTTGTTATTCACCCTACAATTATGTGGCTAGGTGTTGCAACTGACTGTCTAAATGTATGTCTGACCCAAACTTGGGCCTAAATATGTGTTTGAGGAAATAGTAATATAAACTTGTATACGCATTTTCTGTACACATGAACGTAAAATTCCTTATTCTCTGTAAAGGGGAATATCTTCTAAATGTCTAAAATCTTCTTACTAGATGACCTCAAATTCATAAAACTGTATCAAGCATTTCAGTAAGTCACCCTATATTTTTATGTTTATTCGTCTGCCCTATGGGTATTTAGGTACTCTTTGGGCCTACGTTGTTTAGTAATTCACTGTTTAGTAGATATGCCCCAAATGACAGCATGCATGCAATTTAATTATGTAATTTTTATTGGGGTATAATCTAAAACAAGCTTGCTAAACCTGCAGTTCTTTAGTCTGCTGCTCTTGCATTCCCTCCCTTGCTAACCCCACTCAGACTTTCTTTGTACGGTCTACATGCATTAGGAACATCATTGAGTCATGTTCACTTTAAGCAATGAAGTTATATCTAATGCCAATATTACTGAGATATTCTACCATTATTCTAGCATTTGCTGTTGCTTTCAACCCTAAGTTTACATGCCAGTTGTGTATGCATAAGTGTTTACCATCCTCCTAAGCATTCTGCATGGGTAGGTCTTTATAACGTATATCTTATATCTCCTGTCTCTTATTATGTATTATGTACGGCCATCACGGCCGTTAGCCTGTTCAGCCACAGTGGCATTCCAGAGGTATTGTAGAGGCCTCTGTTCCCGTTTTGATTCTGTCTTCCGACACCTTGTTTTATTTGGCTCAGTGGGTCCAATGCCTTCACATGTGGCTGTACTATGTGCCTTCACATGTGGCCTTCACATGTGGCCGTACTTTATTACATTCCCATCATATGGTCCTCTGTGGGTGGCCCAATATGACCAATTCAGCTCCTCATTTGGGTTTTGCATAAGTATCTTCCTGCTTCATGGGGGATATATATATATATATATATATATATATATATAACAATTTTTCTTCCAACATTTCATTACACCACTTAGTCTCACTAGGCCTAAACCAACCAGCCTATACAGCCCTAACTCTGCCTGCAAAACTCTCTAGTATTGTTTAGACATTATATCATTATTTCACAGTGTCACTTCATTCTTGCACAGTATAAGCAATGTTATATGTCTCATGTCACCTACATCGAGGCCATATAACCTATTGTGTTGGTTGTATACTTGTCATCATTTGGCATGGGTCTTCCAGTCGGCCCTCCACTGCATGCCATGCTACTTCCCTTCTAGACTAACTACTCTTCCTACCTTTACAAATGGACATCACTTGCTATGTTTATCCTTTTCTTCGTTCGATACATCCGTACCCCTCATACAGCCCTATTTCTCCAACCAGCAGCTCAGGACTGACATTGAGCACTCTGCCTTCTGCTACAATGATTCTACACACTGCCCTCCTGGGGCAACAACTACATGATTTTGTCTCCTCATTTGGGCAATTACATACGTCAATTTCTTGATATACAAGGGTCAAAAAAAATTTAAAAATACAACCTTTCATAATACATTCCATTATTACACTCTGCCTTGTTAGGCCCACGCAAGGCTTTCCCATAGAGCCCTCTCTTGACACACTCTAAAGAACCTAGAACATATCACTATGCATTTAACATATCCAGGCCTCTTCGTTCTGTCACTATTTGAACAGTTTTAACCTCACCTCCACTTTGGGTCACTTGCTAGTTCTGGTATATTGCTTCATCCAGTACGCTATGGGATTTGATTATGTGATGGTTGTCTATTTCTCAGGATATTCTTTCTCAAACATACTTTCGATCCTTCTAGTGGAAGGATGCGCAGTGGGAACTCATGCCTAGATTCCGTACATCAGGTTTTCAGCATTCGAGGTAATCTGTTATTTTTGAGTTACTCCACTTGTACGCAATGTTACGTTTTTATATGCCTTTCTGTCACAATGCCTACTTGCTCCAAACTTGCAGCGGTTTATCCTCCAATTCAATTTGTGATTGTACCCTTGTCTTGACATTTATTTAACAGGGGTCATGTTTTTCAATTATCCCGTCCACCTCCTTTCATGGCCTTTCTTACATATCGAAACATGCTAGGAGCATATCAGTAGGTCACGTCTCAACTGGTATACTTCATACCAACCATTGCATGTATAGTCAACTGGGTCACTTATTATACAGTTCAGTATTTTGTGTTCTAGGCTCATTGCACTTACCTTACCTACTTTACTGGCAATCTTGCCGTTGCATTTTCACGGTGTTGCCATAGTTCTAAATTATGAAATCCCTAGTGTGGTTTCAGCTTTGGACCTTTATACACTTTCTTTTGCACCTAACTTTTCTATTCACTTATTCTTGCCATCAACTCTGCCAGGGTATGTCTGATCATGACACAGTTTTTCGCGTTTACGTTTTTCAAGTCACTATGCAAGTGCTAAATGATTCTACCTCTCTTCTTACAACAACCACTCTCTACACAACTTATTTTTAGCTTGGTCTAGCTGTTAGGGTTCCTTAAGTGACCCTAGATAGTTTTCGGCTTCTTGTGCAATTATTTAGCAGTCCCACAAGGCCAACTCCCATCCTCAACTACAGAGGTATTCGCCCCTTGGGCCAAATCATAGTTACTGTCTCGCATTTCTGCCCTCTTGGCAAAAGCAGTTACCTGTCATGGTTAACTTATTTTAAATCTCTTTAATCCTCACAGAGAGGCCAGCACCCTGCCACAACGCTCGGTGGCAAACGTACGCAACGGGCCAAATCATAGGTAGAGCCTCTCATCATCACTTGGCAACTAGTTAGGTTTCCAAGTCACCAATTTAGCTTAATTGTTTCGCTACTTGGCATAACATACGTCAGCCACTCATTAAGCTGACAACGATGACCTGCGGTTTCCTAGATTGTTTTTATTTTTACCCTATCTAAGCTACTGTTACATAAAAGCAACCATACATATGTCTGTTTTCTAGATAATCTTACGTACTTCGCACCCAGTTTCAGACCCCAAGCAAATTCCTAGTATAAAAAACTCAAAATGTGCGATGACCCTACTTAATATAAGCAACCTGATTCAACGTGTATAAGCGCATAATACCGTGATGATGCCGTACTTACTTAAGCTGTCATGGCATTAACCGATGTCTCTAGCTAGTTAGCCAATGTTTAATCGTTTCTAACCACTAATATACCTGTTAGAACCACTGTACGTTCCCTGTCTCAAGCTTGACGACCCCATCGTGACCTACCACACTGGACATACAAAGCTAGCCTGTATTTCGCATGTTTATAAATTTAAAAGTATTCGCAGCCTGTTTTTTTTTTTCTTATAAAAATGTGCTGTTTCCTTCTGCCATGACAATATATGCCATTGAAATGCCTGTAATTGCTGTCGTGGCGCTACAGGTTTCCCTGTTATGTAATCAAATGCACAAGAAAAATAAAGAATTTATTAAAAAAAAAACATACATCAACCAGTATCTTGGTGTTATAAAATATCTCCTACTAACAAGTTTTCTCTTTCAGGTATGGTTAATAAATGCTGATAAAATTTAAAGTATTGATTGGGTAATGTCAACACGTATTAAAGTGTTAAACCATTAATTTTTTGCCCTCTTTTTACAGGCCCACCTGAACATTGGTTTCGGCACACCACAACTGACTTGTGCACCACTAATATAACTCTGCTTATTGTCCCTGACCCTTGAAACTTCTAAATAGCTAACTTGGTATTTTAACCAAAATTCTAAATCACAGGTAATATAAGGTAAATTAATATATGAGGTATATGTTATATAAAGCAATAATTTTTTATCTATATCTCGTGCGCGCCCTCTCTCTCATTATGAACACCAATATTTAATACTATTATTAGAATATATACTTAAGATATTATTAATATCTGCTTATTATATGCTTAATGATTTTAAACCTTAACAGGGTGGCTGTTAGAGTTGGAAGGTGGGTAAATATGGCCGGTATTTGAGGTTGCCTAGCTGGAGCTGGTATCGCAAAAATATTGGCAATGCAAATGCCAGCATTTTTCTCAGGTTGAGGTTAGACTGAAGTACTAGCCATGACGAGTAGGGGTAGCTGTGTGTGGGGAGAGGCAGGGGTAGGAAATTACATAACTCCCTGCCTCTCTCTACTGACTAAATCTGGGGGAGTAGCTCTGCACAAAGAATTCATGCAGTATCTTCCGGCCTTTAACAGGAGATCGTATTTGTTAACAGGTGGAGAGAGACACTAATGCGGCTGACAGGTAGGGGCAGATAGGGGTTAACAGGTGGAAAGAGACATAGATCATGGGGGTTAACAGATAGAGAGCGACAGAGATGGTGGTTAACAGGTAGAGAGACACAAGTGGAGGTTGGGACAGCTGTTGAGACACAGATTGGGGTTTGGACAGTGGTGATATACACAGATAAGGGCTTTGATAGGTGGAGAGAATCAGATGGAAGTTTGGATAGGTAGAGAGGCACAGATGTGGGTTGAGTTTGGACAGGTAAGATGAAGAGAGAATGAGGAGGGTAGTAAACTTTGGAGACATAAGAGGAGTTGAACAATGACATCCTTTAAAATATATTACTAAATTAAAGGAAACCCCCCCCCCCACACACACACTATTTAGTAGATATGCCTACACTCACAAAGAAATAGTTTTTTTTTCTGCACAGCTGCAGACTTGCTGTATGTAGCCTTTGTTAGCAATCCCCTCTTTTTTGTGTTGGGGATAATCCAGTCAGGGGACCCTCACTGTTCTCCTTCTCCAAACTCTTCAATCACTCGATCTCTGTATCACTGTCCTCTCTTGGTTTTCCTAGTTTTTCTCCTATCTCTCCCAATGCTCATTGAGTGTTTCCTTTTCTAATTATACCTCCTCCCTTCGTCCTGTCTCGGTTGGAGTCTCCCAAGGCTCTGTCCTTGGTCCCCTTCTATTTTCTCTTCATGCTGCCTCTCTTGGCAAACTTATTACCTCATTTGGATTCCACTACCACCTGACCACGGATGACACTCAGATATACCTCTCCCCTGCCGTCCTGCAACGTGTCACTGCTTGCCTTTCTTCCATCTCTGACTGGATGTCCTCCCGCTTTCTGAAATTCAATCTCTCTAAAACTGAACTCCTTGTCTTTCCTCCTCCTTCACTCTCCCTTCAAGTTAGTGGTACCCACATTAGGCCATCCTTGCAAGCGCGCTGTTTTGGCATCATACTTGATTCTGGCCTCACATTTGAGCCTCACATCCAGTCTGTTACCAAATCCTGTAGATTCCATCTTAAAAACATAGCTCGCATCCACCCCTTTCTTTAGCAAGATGCTACTAAGGAGCTTGTTCATGCTCTAGTAATCTCTCGCATGGATTATTGTAATTCTCTCCTGTGGCGAAACCAACCTCACTACTGTACACTGGAGAAGCCTGGTTGCTCGCCTGCTGCCTTTGGACTATGGCCCCATGTTAAAAGACATCTTTTTCCCTGCAGAAAAGACTTATTCGTGCTTTTCTGCCGGGTGTTCAAATGAATAGACCACCTGGGAGCTGGCGTGTGCCGGCAATTAACCTCCCTGAAGCTGCGGTTAACCGCAGCTTAATTGACGAATGCTGGGAGGCCGCCATTCGTATCTCGAACACAAGGTCGCAGCCATTTTAAACATGCGAATGCACAGCGGTGTTCGCTTAATTCATGGAACTGAAATCGGACACAGTTTTGCACGAACACTGCTGAAGCCGCTGACCTCCCTTCTTGTTCGGTGAAAGTGCACGAATGGCCCGGTGTTCGGTAGTTTTGTTTGAGTGTGTTGTACCCCAGATAAGAATCCCATGGAGCCCGTTCGCATGAAACTGACTGTGTAAAGACTTTGGCTCCATGGCGATTAAACTGTATTTGTGTGGTCTGAGCGCCATTAATAATGTGCACTCAGACTTGAGCTATCTGGGGATATGTAGAACGTATATGTTTTATGTACTGAATGTAACTGTAGGTAATTTTATGTCTTTTACTGTTTGTTTTTCTGCCATGTGGTTAATGGAGTTTTGTCTCTGTCTCTGGAGATAATTGAATTACTTCTCAATTATCTCCAGAGCAGAGAGGATGGATTGTGATGCATTGTGGGATGGTTAAAAATGTGTAAGTCTGTGATTGGTCCTTTTATCCTTTGTGTCCCAGTCTCCCATTTGGTCCCCTAGGGGAGTGTCCACCAGGTGGGAGACCTGCATAAAAGCCCGGCAGTTAGCCCCAGTAAATGAGTTCCTGCTTAACCCTCAAAGTGAAGTGTTGTCTCATTATTGAGGGAGGATTTACTGTATACTGTTAGAGACTGATTGCCAGGAGTGTAAGCCGCTTGGCGGCTTTTCCTGTTCGTCTGCTAGCAGCTATTGTGTGTCTCCAGTTCGGGAGTTTCGAGTATTCCCTTGGTATGCAGTTCGGGAGTTGGTGAATTCGTGGGTTTGCAGTTCAGGAGATTGGTGCTTGCAGTAGCTGTCGGTGCAGCTGAAAAAGGGGAATATCGCCTAAACGGTTTTTAACCTCTTTTGGTCAAAACGGTCCATTTCATCTTCTAATAGGTTTTCCCAGAAGTCTTATTGCCCCACTACAGTCTGTAATGAATGCTGCAGCTAGACTGATTTTCCTCTCCTGTTGCTCCTCTCACACCTCTACCCTCTGGCAGTCCTTACATTGGCTTCCTGTAGGAGTCAATTCAAGGTACTAATCCACACCTATAAAGCACTGACCAATTCTAGCCCCTCCTATATCTCTTCACTGATCTGCAGGTATGCCCCTTCTTGGTCTCTCCGCTCTGCCTATGACCTTCTTCTGTCTGCTACTCACACCAGTATGGCCAACTCATGCTTGCAGGACTTCTTGCAGGTGGCTCCTTTCCTTTAGAATAGCCTGCCTACGACCATAAAGCTCTCCTTTAGTCTTCAATGTTTTTAAAAAGTGCCTCAAAACCCATCTCTTTAGGAAAGATTTTGGCTTCCCAGAGTCATTTCTGTCACACACACCCTACTTCAAGAGTGTGCGTGACGTAGTTGTGGTGGTGAACGGGTTAAAGTTCACTATTTGTCTGGACTAGACCGGAAATAATGATAAAATCCCACTTAACACCACCCACACTTAAGCATAATAATGTAAATATTAATTTTTTTTTGAATTCTTTATTTTTGTTGTGCATGGTTTGACAGTAGGATATACGTTGCCACAACAGCAAACATAATCACATCAATAACATAGATGTACACATATGTGGCATAGAAGTGAAAGCACATTTTTAAAACATTTTTTAAACGTAGTAAGGCAATCTAGTGGCATATGTTATGCAAGTATCAACAATAGTTAGATTATGGTAAGGCTTATGGCATTGCTTTTCTGAGAAGGGTAAATATTTATGCCATAGTGACAGCAGCTTAAAGTCAGATAGTAGTAGTCAGAGAAGAGACAAAAAGGGAAAGCATTGGATGTACATTCTTCTTAGCAATGGATTTTTAACGTTGTGAATCATATATGTCTGCATGTAAGACCAAGTAGAAAATTTATAAGCAATAGACCACTGACATGAGGGGTATTAACTTAAATGGTCGTGGGAGCCAGTAGGCAAGTGACCACTGGAGTCGAGCAGGACCCCGCGCAGCTACAAAGCTCTGGGTGGGGTCTGGTGGGGAGAAGAGGCCAAAAAGGGCAAAGTGGCAGCGGTGTACCGCTGTGCATCTTAGGTCTGAAGCTGCCAGTGGGTTACGTGTAGCTGCTGTTTCTAACAAAGTCCACCTGTTTTGGGGCTGCGGGTGTCTCTGTGCTTGCATGCCAGGATCGGTCTTCCTAGACCCCGGTCTGGTACCCCAGCTGCTCGGCACATAACGAGAGAATTGAGGTTCGTCCTGTTCCGACTGCTTAGCTCCAGTTGGTAGATACACGCTGCGAACATGGCTCCGTTGCTCGCCACGTGTGTCCGGCCCCCCCCAGAGAGGGTCTGTTGCGGGCGGCGGATCCAGTTACTTGCACGGTCTCCCTCTCTCCCAGCGCTGTATCCCTCGAGTATCTGGCTTTGGGGACCTCCGCCGGAGTGGTTGGCTTGGTCGCAGCTTAGAGAGACTCCGTGTTGTAGGGGTAGATGGTGGAGAGTCAGAAGCTGCCGCCATCTTGCAAGGTTAGCCTCGGATGTTTCTTGTGCCCCAGCCTCCCCACCTCTCTTCTCAGTGGGGACCGGGATGACCCCCCCGGCCCAAAGGGGGGGGAAACGGGACCGGCAAGCTGCTCTGGCAATCAGCGTGTGGCAGCTGGAAAGGGAGGCCTGGCAGCGGCCGTCCACCTCGCTCCCCTCCCGAGTAGGCCGCAGCCCTCGAAGCTTCGGTCTTCCACTATGGGGTCCAAAGCTCCCGATCTCAGGGTCCGCTACCTCTCCCACAGCCGTGTGTATTTTGTAGGCTTGTCGGTCATCATAATAATCTGCCATTTGTAGCTTAAGAGGCCCGATCGCTCCGGAGCCTCTCCTGCATGCGACCGGTTAGCATGGCGGTCCGGCCCCGCCCCCCTAAATATTAATATTTTAACGCTACCATCACCAAGATAATTTATAAATGGGGTGCCTTGGTCCCCCAGGTAAATCAATAACCAAAAATCCACCAAATGTAACTTAGCACAATATCTATGTAATTGCAAAATACTAACTAGTCTTAACCAGACAAAGGCAGAACTCAATAAAGGAATATTTATTATGAGCAAAAAATAGTTACAGTGCATACAAAAATATAGATGACAATCAAAATTCTTTACACCAACAGCAGCTAAAAACAAAAGGGATAAAATAACAGAAAGCCCTAATCACTTACTCAGCTCTTCAAAGTAAATACTTCTGCCCCAGGGGGTCTCTGGTAGGAAAGATGGTGACTCACTTAGAATTAGATTCTGTTCCTCAAACAACTACAAGGCACACTTCAGTATCACTAGAGGTATACCCTGTGGATTATCACGCCTCACCCAGAGGTGGAGTTAAGGCGTATCTATAGAGACGTGACCACCCTCTTGTGTCCAGACCCACATCAATCCATTTGGTTCTATTTTCTCTTATGCACCTGCCACAGAAATACTAATTGCATCTACGAATTTCTTATTATCAAAGATATGTCACACACCTTACTTGCGACCCAATTTAGCGCACATCATAATCCCTTCCCCTTATGGTTAAGTTATGCCTAACATGTTTGCGCTTGTTTAGAAGATGGCGCTTGTCACATTCCAAATACAACAAGAAATGAGGCTTAATAATTATTCTGTGGGTAAATATATATATTTTTTTTAATTTTGTGGGGGGATATGATACTGGAACAAGGCTAATGGCCATTAACGTAGCAAAGAGATTGACTCATCAATTAAGAAGTACAGGTCATATGGTTGAAGCCAGACATTAAGGCTTTTCAAGAGTAGAATCTCACACCTTGCAGAGCCATTGATTAATTCACAGGATCCATCCATATGGTAAAACCCTTTTTACATTCCTATGCAATTTACATCACCCATTCTGTCATCTGACCTTTCATACAATCAAATTAACCCCTTTTGACATTGAAAATATTCCATCTCTACCACGCAGGCACTGCACAATTTACATTAAAGGATAATATTCCATAGTGCAATAGCGAATTATGCACCCTTGCCGTGACAACCTCTACCTCACATACCTGTCCCTTGCTCTCTCCTAAAGGGCAGAACTCTACTCTCTCCTCCAGCTCTGCTTCACTCCACCTTGTGTGATTGCTACCTCCTGTCCTGTTGTGTTTTACGCCCCACCTCTTATAGACTGTAAGCTCGTTTGAGCAGGGCTGTCTTCAACCTATTGTTCCTGTACGGTTTTGTAATTGTCTAATTTATTGTTAAGTGCTACGGACTATGCTGGCGCTATATAAATACCAGTAATAATAATAATACTGGACCCATGCATGCAGTCACACATGATCACAGCGTTCCAATGCTTCTCAATGATCTATAGCACTGTAGGCATGCTCTGCTTAGCTAATGGAATCAGAAGAAAAGCGCAATTGTGGAGACCAGTGCATGAAGGATGAAAAGTAATTGCTCACACTTGGTGTTAGGGCACCACAATAGGTAGCAGGACTCTATAGCTAGTGTTCCTATAAGGAAATATAAGTGTTTTTTTTTTTTTTTTATTAAAGTATTTTAATAGAAGAGATACAGAATAGAGTGATTAAGTAGGACCCACAGGTCCCTGTCACTCCAGCAATAATCACAAGAAACTTTAGTAATGTTTAATTGATGCGTTAAACTTAAAGAACATTGAGGCTTATCACATAGCAATTGTCATAAAGTATTAGTACAATGAAAACTTTAAACCATTTAGTGTATGCTGTACCAACACTCGAGAGGGGCGATCTGATGTCATATGTATTGCCTTCATCCCGACTGCATGGGATGTGGTGACGGGGAGTATCGTGGTAGAGCAGGGGGGACATGCAGTGTCTAGACCGGTGTCAACCCCATCAGAACCCAACTGGACCGGAGTATTGAGCATTCAAACTATTTTAGCGTTCGTTCCAGAGTCAAGTATGAGTCGAGAGCCTGGATATTGGACAACCGTCTCGTCTCTCCTCTCAGAACCAGGACCATGTATTCCCTCACACATCACTCCCCGTCCACCGCCTCACCCCATTCTCCCCCCGCACCCTCCCTCCTAACTGTGTGTCTTGAAATTGTGATTGTCGGTTGGTCTTCCTTTAATGTCAATTTGAAGTGTTGAGATTTATTGATGAAAGTGGAAAACGTGCACAAATTACAAATAAATGGAACATTTTAGACCAGAATAGTTAAAGGGACTCTCCAGTGCCAGGAAAACAAGTCCTGCAGTGCCCCCACTCCCTCCCATCCCATAGATGATAGACAGCCACTAGAGGAGGACTTAACCCTGCAAGGTAATTATTGCAGTTTATAAAAACTGCATTAATGACACTTGCAGAGTTAAGGGTGATGGCAGTTGGCAACCAGACCACTCCAATGGGCAGAAGTGGTCTGGGTGCCTGGAGTGTCCCTTTAAAGTGAGAACTCTTTAATTCAGCTTTTTAATGGTTTGGATATGCTATCCTAAAATTAGCAAGTGAGTCACCAGTTCACAACAATTTCAACTTTAAAGAAAGTGTTCCCCTCTCCACCCTGAATACTTAAGGAAATCCTCTCCTTTAAAGGGTTACTCCAAGCATTGTGTCTACTTTAGTGTTTTGAAGTGGTCATCGTGCTTGGAGTCTATATGTGCACACTCGTAATGTATGTAACTCCTGACTGTGTCACTGGCTAGCCTGGAACAAGAATTCTATACATATTTGCCATCTGTTGTAAGCACAGCACTCACAGCATGTATACAATAACAAGTTATTCAACTAAAATATAACTTGTCACAAGATCAAAGTACCTTATTTACATAGACTGATTTCGTAACACATGTATTGCAGTTTAAAGACACTATGAGTTTTATTGTTGTTTAGCTCTGTTACTCCCTCTCGGCTACAGTAACAATATGAAGCTCTTAGGAAACAGGACATTAGGAAAAAGTTGCAGAGGGTTTGGGGCCCAAAAATAAGGACTGTCCCTTTTTTTTTTTTGAGCAGGAACACCGTTCCTGCTGTTGCTGCAGGACTCGGGGGCGGCATAAAATGCTCCCGGTCTTCCCCCTGTCATGCGGGGGCCCAAGAGGTGGCCTAATCAAGAGGTTGCCTGTCATAAGCGGCGAGGGAGCGGTGTTCTCATATGACGTCATATTCCGGCTCCCAGCATATGCAGACAGCCTGCGCGCCAAGAGGGAGCAGAGAGAACACTGCTCCCTCACCGCGTCTGATATGGAGACAGACGCTCGCCCCACTGGACCCCAGGGACAGGTCCATGCCAACTCTCCAGGTAGGGAGGCTGGGTGGACATTTTTTAGTTTAAAAAATATATATAATTTCTGTGTGTGTGTGTCTGAGTATGTGTGTGTGAGTGTGTGTCTGAGTCTGAATGTGTCTCTGAGTGTATGTGTGTGTCTGAGTGTATGTGAATGCGTGTGTGTCTGTGAGTGTTTGTGTGTTTGAGTGTGTGCATGTGTATATGTGTGTGTCTGTGTGTGCAAGTGTGTGTGTGTGTGTGTGTGTGTGTGTATATATATATATACACAAGTGCATATTATTTTTTGGGGGGGTGGGGGGACTTTGGGAGATTTCCCACACTTTATTCACCAGGACTTGACCCCTGGAGCTGAGGTGCATATTTGAGTGAATCACAGAGTTTGTCACCAATACGACTAACATTTAGTAAATGTGTTTCTATTTTCTAATTGAATTTGTATTTTAAAAATGCCCTGCACAGTTTATTCTGTTTGTGTGAAAGAACAGTGTTATATTGCTCCACCACAAAACAGGCTCTGCATTACACCTGCATTGAGATGAAGAGATGAAGGAAGCAGCAGCAGCATTGAAAAGATAAAAATAAAAAAACATGTGAAAGGGAGGTGAAGCAAGCCTAGCAGGGAATTTGGAGAATGAAGAAACAAACTGAGTGTTAACAACTCATCTTCCAAAAAAAAAGTGCCTTTCTGTTTCTCGCACCATATTTATCTTTTTGTTTATCTACACCAGACGAAATACAGCTCATAGACACATGACATATACACCACATTCAGAACACGCACACCACCCATGTTGTATACATCACATGACACCAATATCACATACACAAAGAAAATCAAGTAAGAGAGAATGATAGCAAAAACTGAAAGCATTCTCTCAGTCTTTCCATTATTATGAGTATGGTAATGGAATCTGCATCACAAGCATGTGTAAGGCATATTCAAAGAATCACTGGGCACGTTAATATTTTTATTTATTTAATTTGGTTTTTATTGGGTTTTCGGCAGAGTACAAATACATCACAAGCATCAGAGATGCACATCTGAATGCTTACAGTGCCGGCATGGTCTATTCATTTATGGAACAATATCTATATTATTAATTTATGGAACAATATCTTGCATTTCAAGTATTTTCATTATGAACTAAAGCCTTACTCCCTTCATGAGATTGCAATCTGTTATTCTAGAACGGTGTGAAGATGTGAGTCAATTTAGTAAAGAAAAACAAAATTAGAAGTCTTATATTTTGTAACAATACACACATACATAACAAGTACACATTATTGCTATGATGTTGGAATGCAGATGATTACATTTCCCAATACCTATCCGGATTTACTACCAGTTGGGCATCAGCCTTATTAAACGGACACTATAGTCACCAGAACAACTACAGTTTATTGTATTTATCTTCTGTTGAGTATAAATATTCGCTTCAGGCCTTTTGCAGTAAACATTGCCTATTCAGCGAAAATGCAGTGTTTACATTACAGTCTACGGATGACTCCACTGGCCACTTCTCGGAGGCTACTACAGGTGCTTCCTGGGGCAGTGCTGCACAGCAGGCAGCATTGCCATTCAGTGTCTCCTCCCTGTGCATGGAGACATTGAACTTTCCTTATAGAGATGCATTGATTCAGTAAATTTAGATGAGGAGATGCTGATTGGCCAGAAATGTGTTTGACTTGTGCTGGCTCTGTCCCTGATCTGCCTCCTTGACTGTCTCAGCCAATCCTATGGGAAAGCATTGTGACTGGCTTACATCTTTACTTCTGATGATGGCAGCCAAGCAGGCAGATCAGGGGCAGAGACAGTAGCTGCAGACTTGAACAAAAGTAAGATTTTACTATATTTATGGGATAAGGGGGAGGGCACTAGATGCTGATTTTAACACTATAGGGTCAGGAATACAAGTTTGTGTTCCTGACCCTACAGTGTCCCTTTAAAGAAGAACATTTCCCATTGTGCCTAGTGAGCACAACGTATTGGTATAATTAAGCATTGAAGACATTTCTTAAAATTCACTGCATTCCTCAATCCGGATATGCCATTCTGATATAGTGGGGGCTGTGCCAGTCTACAATTAGCTGGAATAAGGGACATAGCAGTGATTGGTAGAAATGGCCATAATCTTTGAAGCCGAGCAGTCACCCATATACAACAGTAACACACATCCTCAGTGGGTGAAAAATATCCCCATTGGTCAGTTTATATAAGGTGTAATCGTACATTCCTTTGCAATTTTGATAAGGAATCTTGTGTTTTGATCTCCAGGTTTACAGAGAAGAACTAAATGGTGAATTTAATTTAAAAAATCTTGTACGAGAGCTAGAAATATGGATAGGTGGAATATTGTGGATTTCCATGGTCAGAAGATAATACACATGAGCATAGAGCAGAGTAATTACTCAGATTGCTTAGTGGAGCTTGGAAGTTTGAGAATAATCGGAACATGAGAGTGAAGGGGTTGAAGAGATACCAAAACATGCATAAAAATGGTAATAATAAGAACAAATCTGATAATAGATGCGGTACTACATCTATGTCTGGTGAATATGTTTTGGAAAACAGAGCAGTCAAAATGATTCAGAAATACCGCTGGAGAGTTTAATTATTATTTTTTAAATACTTTATTTTTGTTGTGCAAGTATTAACATCATGCTTGGATAGCCACGACCGCTAGCCTTGACAAAATGAGGGACATGTACATATTAATGTTGTGATAGCAAGAGTATACAGAAAATTTCGCTAAATAACAAATTCCACTGGACAAGGCAGTATATAGAAAAAGGAGCATATATCTCATATTTCTGCTTAATGTAGACTGTATTAGCTAACTATCAACATGCCCAGCCTATCCCTGTCATAAGATGGGTGGTGGACTGGTGAGATAACGTGGTAGAGTCCTCTGCGACTGTACCCCATCATCTCCTAGCCGGCATGTGGATCAGGATATGGAGCACACAACACATGGGCATCAAAGTTATAGTTATAAGAGGGTTTGGCAGTATGGCCCCAGAGTGGTTCTTGTTTGATGCGATCTGGCAGGCCGAACATTCTATTCCCTGGGCCTGGGCACTCACGGTGGCAAGATTTTCCTCTGCTGGGGAAACTCAGAAGTTCTGTAAGCCGGTTGCTTCTCTCGGCAGACGGTCTTACTCATGTGTGGTCTCTGCTTTGCGGGACAGAGCCTTGTCCAGGCCACCAGCTAGATAGCGATTAGGCCAGTTCCATGGCTTGCTGCCTCGAGGGGGTCTTCCCGCCCTTTGTCTCCCGTTGCTCTGTGTTGCCTCTTGTGGTGTGTGTAGCGTGGGCTCCATGTGTCTTTGGAGCTTAATCCAGAAGCGCCTGAACGTTTTCTCTAGCCGCTTTAAACAAGAATCTATGGCGCTCTGGTGTGCTCTGCAGGTCTTGATACCGGAGAAACTGACGGAAGCAAAGCACAGAGAGATGGACACAGGTTTCTTCAGGAAGGAAGAGATTCTTTATTGGATCACCGATCGGGACTCAGAGGGACTAATGTCACCAAAAATACAGCAAGTTCTGAGCCCTGAACAATAGTGCAGGCTCCCTATATAGGCACATAACTCCTCCCATATTAAGCTCCACCCGCACATTCTCTTGACCAATCATTACAAATAAGAATTAACTTCCTGCTTGACCGCATGGCTTGTCCAGCACAATGGAGGAGGGGAATACTACATCCTGTATTCTTGCACATGCTCCGTACACTACTGATCGTATCTTGCCTCGTGCAACCAACTGATCGATACGTCAGCATATGCACGTACACATGCCACGTGGTAATCTCGGCCTACTAAATTTATTTTTACCGAGATTCCACCACATTCCCCCCTTTGATGCCTCTTGATATTTTACAATTACTTGAGGCATCACTTAACCTTGGTTTGCATACACCACAAGTTACCTTTGAACCAGACCAGACTTATCCTATGATGTGAATCTTCAACACTCGTCTTCCTGCATTGGTTCTCCCTGATCTAGAGCCTTATATTTATAAATTGCCATTATCTGTGCAGCAGCCTTCCTCTCTGCTATATTTTCTATCAGGCTTTGCACAGACCTAACTACTAAGGGTATAAGACACGGCAGGAGTAGACACAACATTAAAATCAGTAGGACTCCACCTACCACTGCCTTAAGCCCTCCAAACCACTCATACCAGCTACCAAACCAACTACTTGGATTGTACCCTTTCCATACCTGAGTAGGCACATGCGCTAGTTTAACCATATGGCTAGTAAGCTCAGCTATTGCTTGCCCTTCGTCATCTATTTGAAGACAGCAATTGCTCAGGTTAAACTTCCCACATACACCTCCCTCTACTGCCAAAAGATAATCCAAGGCTAATCTATTTTGGTAAACTGCTGTCCTCATCCTGGTATTATGCTTCGCTAGAAGATTGAGCGCTTGTGATGTCTCGTTAGTAATGATCTCAACCACCGCCTGTAACCTTATAATGCGGTTGAGCATATAAATAGGGGTTCTATAACCAAAGGTACCATCCTCTGCCCACGTGGCTGGCCCATAATAATCTATAATACGCTGGGGAGGCCATTCATTATCTTCCCAGGCACCTATCTCTATGGGTCCCCTTTTCTTCCTATGATTCACATCATACACTTTAACACCTAAAGTCTCACCTGTTTCAATAGGCAACAAGAAGAAGGATGGTTTTAACATACCCAACACACATGCCCCTTCCCAGTCCTGTGGTAACTCCGAATAGGCCTTCTTACCACAGATCCAGTACAAATTCGCTGGGGCTCTCCAGTTAGATGTGATGGATAGATCAAACCATACGTCCTTTAAATTGGCATATCTTGCAAACGGGTTAGATGGTTCTGAGACATTTGAAGCCGACCACCAAGTTGTATTCTTTGTATCATCATCATAAGCTTTTTGCCCTAGACAAGTTAATTCTCCTACAGAAGTATTATACATCATTCCTTTCCTCGCTATGCAAACATAACCTATGATGGAGGTCTTCAATCTCCACTCAGATTTACCTCTAACACTCATATGATAGTCGGCTTGTGTAGATATTAATTGGTCAACTGCCTCAGAACCGGACATTACCTCCTTTGCTTCCCAAGGCCATTGGTCTCCCATGTTAGTACCTCCACACACATAGCAGTTGGTAACATTAAGACTACCGGCAATACTCTCGGCTAAATCAATGAACAAGTTTTTAGCATTATGGGGGATCTTATTATCTATGCTCATCTCTTCATAAAAGGAATGGTATACTTGATGAGTTTGGGAGGTTACCGTATCAGTCTCTATCCCTATAAACAATATTGTCCCAGGGTCTAAACCCGTCCCATATATTTGAAACCCAAATAAATTACCATATTTATCTAAGAACTTGTCAGGGTTATTTATAAGTATATGGATTGGATTGCATTCCATAGACTTACAATATGGATCAGTAGGCAACTTAGTCACAATCATGTCCTTGTCTGCTGTCTGTCCCCAAGTCGCCCACCCCACACAAGACCAATATGGGCAGAAGTTATAATCTCTATTTGGGCATCTTGGACTTACATATTTATTTTTACTACTGGGACAAATATATTTATCGTTAGACCCATACGTCCTCTCCCATCTAAGATCCCCACATACATTCCACGGCTTTCTACCACTTGATATTGCTTTACACGCATCAAATAGCAGAGCACCTGAAGAATATACGGATTTTAATACCGTCTTATTAATTAGGGTCCCCTGAGAATCTCCATTTCTGAGAGTCAACCAAATTGTACGGGGTTGATACTCAGGACTGAAGCACTTAGGTTCTCCTACTCCTAAATGACACACACTATATTCTATATTTAAGTATCTACATCTTGATACATCTCCTTTACACTCATATTGCGAATGCCAAATTAGGGTCTGGGATATATGGTTACCTGTTCTTGTAGTCTTAATGCATACCTCACAGCTAGGAGTGTTGGTACCTCTACCTTCCTGAATATAAAAATACACATAAATAAACATTATTAAAAATACATCTTTCGTCGTCATCCTCAGTCTTCGTCCGTGCGAAGGCACCTCAGCTTCCAGGATGTAAGGACTGCAGGGAATGGAGTTCTGCTCGTCTTCACAGGGGTCCCCTCAAGACTTTCCCTGACTTATACACTCGTTGGTGAGTGGACAGGCTTTATTATGGCCTTCTCACTCACTTACCAAGTCTCTGAAACAATAAAATTTGTAATCTACAAGGTTCCTCGTCACTCCGACTGAGTCGTGCGTTTTAACCGGATCTTGCAGGGATTCTCTGGATTTGCTGTAACTTGCCAGGAATCGGCTGCTGCTGGTTTAACCCTGGAGTGATGTATCCACGGAGCCACTTCGGCTACTTTTATCGCTGTAGGGGTAGACAGAAGAACAACATAAGGACCTCTCCACTTGGGCCCTAACGGCACATTATTCCACTCTTTAATCCACACTTGGTCGCCTGGGTGGTAACTATGAATTGGGGGATAAATATTCACAGGTAATCTATCTTGTACCCATTTCTGTACCTCCTCCATAGTCTTACCCAACTCTACAACCTGCTGCCGGGTAATTCCTTCTCCCAACTGACTCAAATCCCCCCTTAAGTTACCAAGCACGGGAGGTGGTCGCCCGTACATGATTTCAAAAGGAGAGAGGCCCATCCTTCTGGTAGGTGTACTACGGATTCGCAATAGAGCTATGGGCAAGAGAACGTTCCACTTAAGTTGGGTTTCCTGACACATTTTAGCCAACTGATTCTTAATAGTTCTATTCATTCTCTCTACCTTACCAGAACTCTGGGGTCTATATGCCGTATGAAGCCTCCACTTTATACCAAGCATATGAGTCAATTGTTGTAGGCACTGATGAACAAAAGCTGGACCATTGTCCGATCCTATAGAGCAGGGTAGTCCATATCGGGGTATTATTTCTCGTAGCAGGAATCTCACGACTTCTCCTGCTTTCTCTGTACGAGTAGGACATGCTTCTACCCAGCCTGAATAGGTGCACACCACTACCAGCAGGTAGCGATGTCCACCCGATTTAGGCATCACTGTATAGTCAATTTGTAAATCGGACATGGGAAGTCCCCCCATAAACTGGACTCCTGGTGGCTTTACTGGTCCTTGTCTTGCATTATTTTTAGCACACGTTACACATCTACGTACAATGGCCTGAGTCAAGTTGGACAATCTTGGTATGTAGAAATGTTTTCTGAGAGATTCTTCTGTACTGTCTCTCCCAGAATGTGTCCCGTTATGATAGTTTTGGACAATTTCTACCGCTAGTGATGCTGGAATAACTATTCTTCCATCTTCTAACTGATACCATTTGTTCTCCAAATACTTTCCAGGTTCAGTCCTTAACCACTCCTCTTCTTGAGCTGTATAAATTGGAGTCCATTGAGACAGTGGAGTTGGTATAAGAGCAGCTATATGCCCCACATATTCCTGTCTTCCTGATTCAGCAGCACGCTTAGCTGCACTATCTGCCATCCGATTCCCTTTGGTTACATCACCATCTCCTCTCAGATGCGCCCGACAATGTATAATACCGACTTCTTTCGGCTCCCACACTGCTTCCAATAGTTGTAGGATCTCAGCTGCGTATTTGATTTCTTTGCCTTCTGAATTCAATAGTCCTCTTTCTTTATACAAAGCTCCGTGGGCATGAGTGGTTAAAAACGCATACTTGGAGTCCGTGTAGATGTTCACTCTTAAACCTTCAGCCAATTGTAACGCTCGTGTCAGTGCTATCAATTCTGCCTTTTGTGCTGATGTTCCTTTTGCCAGTGGCCGAGCTTCTATCACCTTGTCTATCGTTGTTACTGCATATCCTGCATAGCGGATCCCTTCTTTTACATAACTACTGCCGCCGGTGTAATATTGAACATCAGGGTTCTGGATGGGAAAATCACGAAGATCTGGTCTACTTGAAAATACTTCATCCATTACTTCCAAACAATCATGTTGACTTTCAGTAGGTTGTGGCAAAAGGGTAGCTGGATTTAAGGTATTTACAGTCTCTAAATGCACTCTTGGGTTTTCACACAACATTGCTTGATACTTGGTCATACGGCTGTTACTAAACCAATGATTTCCTTTGTAATCCAACAACGTCTGTACTGCATGTGGAACTCGTACATAAAGTTCTTGACCCAGAGTGAGTTTATCGGCTTCAGCTACTAGCAGGGCGGCTGCAGCTACAGCTCTTAGACAAGGTGGAAGTCCGCTGGCCACTGCATCCAGTTGCTTAGACATGTAGGCAACAGGTCTTTGCCATGATCCCAAGTACTGTGTCAATACTCCCACAGCCATTCTTCTTTGCTCATGTACATACAGGTAGAATGGCCGTGTGTGGTCAGGTAGACCTAATGCTGGGGCACTCATCAAAGCCCTCTTCACATCTTCGAATGCCGTTTGCTGTTCTTGAGTCCATAAGAAGGGGTCGTGCTCTGTACCTTTGATAGCTGCATACAGAGGTTTTGCCAGTATCGCGTAGCTGGGAATCCATATCCTACAGAAGCCTGCTGCCCCCAAGAATTCTCGCACTTGTCTTCTATTCCTGGGTATCGGTATTTGGCACACAGCTTCTTTTCTCTCTGGCCCCATAATTCTTTGACCTTCAGAGATATGGAATCCCAGATATTTGACAGTTGGCAAACACAACTGAGCCTTCCTTCTTGACACCTTGTATCCTGCCTTCCAGAGAATGTGTAGTAGATCGTGCGTTGCTTGCTGACATACTTCCTTTGTAACTGCTGCTATCAACAAGTCATCTACATATTGTAATAATACACACTCTCCTGGGATAGACTCGAAATCTAGTAGATCTTGACTTAGAGCTGAACCAAATAGGGTAGGTGAATTTTTAAACCCCTGGGGCAATCTTGTCCAGGTCATTTGGCGTTTCGAGCCCGCTACAGCATTTTCCCATTGGAAAGCGAAGATACATTGGCTTTCTGCGGCAATTCGGAGGCAAAAGAAGGCATCTTTGAGATCTAAGACTGTAAAGTAAGTAGCCCCGCCCGGAATTAAAGCAAGCAGGTTATATGGATTGGGCACGACTGGATGTATACTAACAACCGCATCATTGACTGCTCTCAAGTCCTGCACAGGTCGATACTCATCTGTACCGGGCTTTTGAACAGGCAGCAATGGGGTGTTCCAGGGGGAAGTACAGAATTTTAGGATACCATACCGTATGAACTTATCCAGATAAGATTGGATGTTCTTCTTAGCCTTCTGCGGAATATGATATTGTCTCAGGCTTACTGGATAAAACCCAAGTTTTAGTTCGATTTTAATAGGTGGAATATTGCGGGCCAGTCCTGGTGGGTTGTTCTCTGCCCAAACTCCTGGTATGTTAAATAAGGATTCATCACTCCTCGGGTTTTGGCTAGTCAACACTGTATAAAGTCGCCACTCTTCTTCCTTTGGCACGGACAATGTCATAATACCTGAAGGTCCATTAAACTTTAAGGATGTTGTTCCATTTGGTAGGAACGTAATCTGCGCTTGTAATTTGGATAGCATATCACGTCCCAGCAATTGGACTGGACACTCAGGCATATAAAGGAATTGATGTTTTACTACGTGGCCTCCTAATGTACAGAGTCGACTTTTAAGAACCGGTTTTTCAGCACTTCTTCCAGTTGCTCCTATTACAGTAATAGTTCTTCCAGATGGAGGAGCAACTAGATTAGTCACCACCGAATGTTCAGCACCAGTGTCGATGATGAACGCACTCCTTTTTCCCCCTATTGATACATCGACCATAGGCTCCGCTCGACCAAGGGGGATGGAGCCCGGTCGGTATCAATAGTCCTCCATGACTGTGTCAGCCAATCCCACAAAGTCCCTACCTTCTCTATCGCGGGACCTTTGCGCTGCTGGATAGTACCTATCTTCCCTTACACTTCCTCTGTTCCCATTACTCCTTCTATTACCATTACTCCCTCCGGGGCCTCCTCTACCTCTCGCTCTGCCTCTAAAGTTTCCATAACCTGCCCTGGGTAAGTCTCTCTCATACTGCTCTCTTTGCGGACACTCGTTCCTCCAATGCCCTTCTTCCTTACAGTACGCGCACTGATTCCTACTCAAAGGCTCCCTATTCCATCTACCATCGCCTCTATCTGGGCCCCGTCTATCTACGCCTGCGATCGCTACTGCTAGCATATCTGCCTTTCTACGCATCTTGCGCTCTTCCTCTTTCTTACTTTCTGTTTCCCTATTCATATATACTTTGTTCACTACCTCCATTAGTTGGGTGATAGACATACCTGCAAACCCTTCTAATTTCTGTAGCTTGCGCTTAATATCTCCGTAAGCTTGGCTGACAAAGGCGGAGTTTACCATTCGGGAATTATCAGCGTCTTCCGGATTAAAGGGGGTATACAAGCGGTATGCCTCCAATAATCGGTCATAAAGACACTGGGCGCTTCATCACTTTTCTGAATCACCTCAACTGTCTTCGACATGTTAATAGCTTTCTTCCCTCCGGCTTTCATGCCAGCAATTATAGCATCTCTATAGGCTTTAAGTTGAGCCATATCTGCGCCATTTACATTCCAGTCAGAATCGGTGTTAGGGTAATGTGTTGCGGCCCATGCTGCCGGATTGGCTTGATTTAAAGCACGGGCTCTCTCCTCTAGCGCCTTAATGGCCGCTTGGTTAATCCTTGTCCTTTCCTCATTATTGAACAATGTCATTAATAACTGCTGGCAATCAGCCCATGTCGGGTTATGTGTCTGAACTATCGAGGTGAACAGATCGGTCATAGCTTGTGGTTTCTCAGTGTACGAGGAATTGTGGGTCTTCCAATTCAAGAGATCGGTAGTCGTGAACGGGACATATACGAAGACTGGGTCAGCATGTGCCATTTGACCTGCGGCATCGATATAGGCTGACCCAGGATTCAGACGAAGAGGCATCTGATAATGTTTTAATTGTTGGGTACCGGTCAGTTGTCGGGTTAGTATGGGGCTACGTGGAGGGGCGTCAGTTAAAGGTTCCGGTCGAGAGGTAATAGGGCATGAGGATGTGGGAACTTGATTTTGGGAAAAGTTAGTGAATAGTATACTCCGAGCCGAGCTAGAAGAAGCTTGACCGGAAGTTTGAAGTGGCGCCAAATCAGGATATTCAGATCTAATGGGGGTTGGTCCTGGTTCCGGAAGGGGAGTTTTAATACGAGGGGGGGTGGATTCTGTACTGGAGGAGGAAGCGGAAGTGGATGGGGGCAATAGGGGAAGGGGTGCAGAGCTTCCTGCATTCGCGTCACTTCCTCTTAAAGGAAAGTAAGGAGGCGGCAAAGGGATCTCGGACTCAGGGGGCGTGTCCAAAATGGGCCTAACACCAGTCCTAGTGGACAAACAAGTCCTGGCCACCATGAGGCGACATTGCTCCTCGTGGCATATCCGGATCCATTTTGGCGAGTCGTTTACGGCCTGCCTCCAACAATCAATGTATGGAAACTGTCCGTAAAGTTCAGGCCTACCTGATACAGCCACGTGTACACGCTGTACCAGGGTTGGATCCAAACTGCCACGCGGCGGCCATGCCGCAACCAAAATAGGCCACTCCCTAGTGCACAAAGTGACCAAACGTACAGGAGACATTTTAACCCCAAAATCACATGTTTTGAATCCCTTTTAAAATTCTTTACCATACAACCTAAGGGATCCGAAATCGTTGACTCTGACGCGCCCATACTTATCAATGGAACGTCGTTGACAACGAATACTATGCACGCGTTCTTATTCAACAGTCACACCCGTTTCCTCTGGCAACAGCACCACGTGGTACAGTTACCGAGTGAAACGTACACAATAACACAATAATCACTCAGGGAATTCCCGTACACACACAGCTGTTACACCAGTCACTAAATAATCAATATTATGCCCTTTGGCGAAACTATACAGTCACCCACGCTATAATTCTCTATATATGAATTACCCGTCTATAACACACCCCAGTAACATCGTCTTTTACTAGTATCGGTTACAGTACGGTTAGCATAGGTCAAAGCACAATTTAAGGTCACAATACAATTATTAGTGGTTACGGTGTTAAACATGCAATAGACGACAATGATTAGTACTTATATACAGTGTCAGTAAATATACAGGGTTATGGTACCGTGCACTATGATACAGCAACACACTATTAACACTCTCGCTAGACGGCTGAGCTCGCGCTATCTAACAAGATATACACTTTACTAACAATCTTTAACACATTTACAATCCCAACTAAACTATTGGCCAGTACCTTGAATGGACTACCTAAAACTATATACACCCGTTTTGGTTAGCCACACTGCCCAAACACCACATATAGCGAACTAGAGGGCGAAATTTACAAAATTGCCCTTCTAGTCTATTTACTCTATCAAAAGTCTAGTGGGTTCCAAATTTACACGCCTTCCCACTTAGCCAAGATAGGTTGAGAGCTAGCGAACCGAATTTACACAGGCGCCGCTTAGTCTCCCGGTCCCTCCGACCTAGCGAACGTAATATACACCCTAGAACGCTAGTCTAGACAAGACACCGGTGTCCGGCTAGGGCTATTTACACAGGACCCCGCCTGACTAACCAGATCAAACGGTCTTACTAAAGAGCGTTCGATCGAGCGGTGCGCCTTCGCTCCTTCCCTCCGACAGAGGGGCAGATTCCATACACAGATTTAAACCCCTTTTGGGCCTACCGCACAATCGGTATACCCCTAGTGGGTCTGCCGTCTAAAACAGCAGTTGTCTTACCTCCTCGCTCCTGAACCTGAGTTCACACTCATCGACGGGGACACCCCAGCACTTCTTACGTAGAGGCCGATGATCTCCTGGACAACAGACCAGTGGCGCCGAGACGAAGGGAGGTCCACGCAGAAGTTCAGGGGTGCAGCCGTAGAGAACGTGGGCAAAGATAGACCGTCTCACGCCTCTGCCTCTCAGCTACCGTTGAACGATGAGCTTCCCGGCCAATGCACCAAATGATACCGGAGAAACTGACGGAAGCAAAGCACAGAGGGATGGACACAGGTTTCTTCAGGAAGGAAGAGATTCTTTATTGGATCACCGATCGGGACTCAGAGGGACTAATGTCACCAAAAATACAGCAAGTTCTGAGCCCTGAACAATAGTGCAGGCTCCCTATATAGGCACATAACTCCTCCCATATTAAGCTCCACCCGCACATTCTCTTGACCAATCATTACAAATAAGAATTAACTTCCTGCTTGACCGCATGGCTTGTCCAGCACAATGGAGGAGGGGAATACTACATCCTGTATTCTTGCACATGCTCCGTACACTACTGATCGTATCTTGCCTCGTGCAACCAACTGATCGATACGTCAGCATATGCACGTACACATGCCACGTGGTAATCTCGGCCTACTAAATTTATTTTTACCGAGATTCCACCACAGTCTTGCCAGGCTCGGTTGTGTCTGGAGGGTGCTGGTCGGCCATCTTGAATTGTAGAGGCCTGTGGTGGAATCGCTGGCGTCTGGGCACAGGTAAGGTGAAGGCTGTATAGAGCTGCCCAGTGGGGACCAGGATAACCCCCTCTGGTCCAGAAAGGGGGGGTTGGAGGTCAGCAGGGCCACACAGCAGACCGTGACGCGAGGAGAGCAGCCGTCTCTCCCCAGCTTGGGTTGTAGTAGGCCCCAGTGAGGCTGCCCAGGTTCCCGGACATCTATTAGTTAGATCAAAGTCTCTATATAAGAGTCCCTGGGTACCCCTGTCGTGGTTAGTGCCCTTTGAGTTGGTTTGTCAGCTCAAGAGTTGGGGGTAATTTCCCCAGAAGTAGCGGAATTGGCAGGAGCTGGTGTTGTGTCTAATCAGCTCTACGTCCAGGCTCCGGCCCCCCTCTTCCGGAGAGTTTAATTGCCTTCACCTTGTGATACTTATCTCAGATATTGGTAGGTACTGTGCCCCACTATTGTCAGATAATTGGGCATGTCCATCATAAATGCATTAAGGAACCCAGGTCTCTCTCACACCTCCGACACATATCAGGGATTGAGGGATTGCAAGCATGTGTCTCTTTGCCAAACTGCAAGCATGTAGTCTCGTCGGTGTTAAGAAAAAAAATGCAACCACAGCGGCTCAGTGCCAGTCTGGGGAGACATGAGCAGAGACAAAGTCCAGTTAAATTTCTCTCTATTTTGACTTTGCAGCTTTGACAGGACAACCCATGGGAAAACGTTTTAATGGGACAGAGGCTACAAAAAGCACTGTCCCTGAAAATTCAGGGAGAGAGAGAATGCCAGTCCCATCCCTGTCACGGAATAGTTACAAACATGAAAAACTATTTCCAGGAGACCATGAAGCAAAATCAAATTAATTGACTCTAAATATAGTGAACGTCCGTGTCAATCAGCAGTCTGAAATGTGAAAAAAAAACCTCAACTTGCAAACAGGAGAAAGACTTATCAGCCAGGATCAGGGACCTGTCATGTTCCGATCACTCTCAAACTACTAAGCTTCACTAAGCAATCTAAATAATTCCTCTGCTACAGACTCATATGTATTATCTTCTGACAATGGTAATTTCCAAAACAAGCAACCTATCCCTTTTCCTAGATGTTCAAAGTGAGAGACTGATCTGTCAGGGTAAGCCAGCCTAGCAAAAACAGAATGAGTGAAAAGAACATTGAAAATAAAAATAATCAGATTTGCCCACTTTAATTTTAGCCCCTGTTAAGTTAGCACTAAGCATAAAAAGGAAGCTGTCCTTCATTACTTCACCTATTAAGTTAATTCATTGTCTGGCTTAGTATGTTTGGAGTATGTTGGGAATTCTGTGTCTCTTTGCCATACTGAACAGAAGCTGTCTGTTGCCGTCACATGTGAAACTCCAGGTTTTGTAGACTAGAATTCCCATCACAATCACTCAATGTCAGGCTGAGCACAATAACATCCTAAACCACAGAAACTATATTATCAGAGAACATTAAGTTTGTTTGTTACTTAACCAGTTCCCAGATATATTTCCTTCTAGCACGTTCCCTGCTTCTCTCATAGGTCCACTGTTCATCTCTCTATTCTCCTATGCTCTACTTCTATTGACATTTGTTTTACACAGCTACTAGTCTAATTCTATTTAAGCCCACCTTCCATTCGATCTACCTGTTGGTCCATCTTCCTTGTCCTTTACACGTCAACCTACCCTTTAATACTCTCCATGCTATTAATAGCAGCCCAAGCTTAATCCATTTTTATTTATGAATGAATGATGCTTAAAGTGTCTGTCACCTTCAGAGGTCTTTTTTTATTTCGCAGACTCCTGTCAAGGCGACATTTTCTCTTCTATGGAAGCAGTCTATGGGTATAGCTGAATGTGCTGAAGCTCTCCCTCATAGAAGGAAGCCATCTTCATTGCAACAAACATTTTCTTAACTGCAGCAAACAACTGTGTCAATAATGAAAATTCTGAACTCCTGAAAAGTGTTGTGACTGTATTTGGACATTTGTAATTCTAGAACTTGCAAATGAAGTAGAATGTTTGAAATACAAAACCACAACGCTTAGGGTGAAGCCTTTTAAAGGTAAAGTGGCAAATATCTCCTATATCACTTACTCACTTCCTTAATTTAAATAAACTATTCAGGGAAATTGATAATAGTTACAGTTTTGTTGATCCATATAGAAAGATAACTTGTCAGACAGTGGTCCAATCACTGTCCTCCATCTGGAACTGGAATTGACATAACAGCATATTCATAGTAAAAAAAAAAAAAAAGATTTCCCATAACAGGCAGTTTCAGCCGTGCATGAGGCCGCAGGAATTAAAAAACGTAGAAAGGGCAGAACTCCAGAGACTCCATCACCTGTAGCAGGGGAACACCATGCTTAGCTTTGATAGCCTAAGGCAAGTTATTTCACTCACTCCCTCTGACATCTTACGCTACATGCAGGTACATGACTTTGCACTCTCTGGCGAGGTTAGGAAAACAGCAATACTGACCCCCACAACATTTGAACACCTCTGTAATAAAGGAACGCAAAGGTCTCATTTCCTTCTATACATGCACCTTAGCGAAGAACCTTCAGTATGGGGTACTATGACTAATATAGACAAATGGGAGGCGGACATAGGGGAAACACTGGAGGGAAACGCATGGCAGGAAATCTGGGAGGTGGCATCCAAAGTTTCGGTATGCGTCCGATCACAGGAACAAATGTACAAGATAATGTTTAGATGGTATGACACAACAGTTTTCTTACACAGAGTGGGTTGCAACCCCACAGGCTTATGTTGGAGACTATGCGGCCACAAAGGGACTTACTTCCACATGTGGTAGGATTGCCCCAAATTACCCAATTTCTGGAAGGGGATTAGGGACTAAACCTCCAAAGTACTACAGACACCTTTAGACTTGACCCCATGGCCATTTCTACTATCACACCACACATAGGGAATACCAAAACACTCCTGCAAATTAATCACCCTCATAACGCTAGCAGAACGGAGAGCTTTGGCGGCGGCATGGCTTAGGGTGGAAGTCCCCTCCATGCAAGAGGTGATGGGGAAAATTGTGGACAATCACATAAGGGACAAGTCACCGCCAAAGTGAGACACTCGGAATCCAAACTCACCAGGGTCTGGGAGCCATGGATGGTGTATATAAATGCTCATAACTGAGGGACAGCAGTGGCGGCAATGGGTACTTTACACTCACTTTCTCTGATTCTTCACTTTCCTGTCTTACAGGCCACCTCTGGACACCCACTCAAACACAACAAGGGGGGGAGGGGGTTCACTGAAGGGGGCTCCTCGTGGGGGCTCCAAGCCCACAAGGGAGCCTCGGCTGTGGGCCTCTCGGGGGAAGTCCGATGGGGAAACCAATGAGAGCGATAACATAACGGGGGATTCTCTATAGAGTGGCCCAGGGCCCTGGGCTTCCCTCCTGAGAGAACACCCCCATGCGCGTGATTACACACAATTCACAGGTCCACAGATTACCTAGGAAACACCATACTCACAGGGGCCGAAACTTCTCTCTCTGGCCCAGCAGTTTCACTTTCCTTTCCTCCCTTCACTTCTCTCTGAGTCTTTCTTTTAATTTTTTATTCATAATATAAAATAAAAAGTATTGGAAAGCGGGTACTAGAATGAGGGTTCTAAGGCACACTTGATGCCCCACCACTCGCTTCGAAAATACCCAGAACCTCATTGCTATTGACATACTAAATACTTATACTCAAACGTGTAATTTTAAAAAAGCCAATTTCAATAAGATTAGGGCAGCTCTAACATATATCAACTGGCATAAACTCCTTAGTGAAAAAAACCACTGAGGATAAATGGAAACTATTCAAACAAATATTAGAAAGGTGCATTTCTCAGTATGTACCATTGGGTAATAAATATAAAAGAAACAAATTGAAACCAATGTTGCTTAGTAGAGAAGTAAAACAAGAGATTAAAAATAAGAAAAGGGCATTTACATCGGACAAATCAGAGGCATCCTATTTAAGATATAAGGAAGCCGATAATGCTTGCAAAAAGGCAATTAAAGTGGCTAAACTAGAAAATGAGAAATTGATAGCCAAAGAATGCAAAACTAACCCCCATTTTTTTTTCAACTACATCAATTCTAAAAAAACAAAAAATGAAAGTGTAGGTACACTGGAAAAAGAGATGGCTCTGTTAGTTAATGATCAGGAAATGGCAGAAATTTTAACTAACAATTTTTCTTCAGTATATACTAGTGAGGATCCTATGGCAAATATGCAAATGATTGCTGCAAAAAACTTGCAGATAACTTGTGATTGGATGACTCGAGTGCTACAGCAGTTAAAGGATCACTATAGTGTCAGGAAAACAAAGCGGTTTTCCTGACACTATAGTGCCCTAAGGGTGCCCTCACCCTCAGGGTCCCCCTCCCATGACACTGAAGGGGTTACCTTTAGCAGCTTACCTTTATCCAGTGCCGGGCTCTCTTGGCACTGGTGACCTCTCCTCCCCCGCCGACGTCCCGAGTGGAGCCGAAAGCACATGCGCGGCAAGCACCGCACACGCATTCAAACAGTCTGTAGGAAAGGATTTCTCAATGCTTCCCTATGGACGTGCTGCACGCTGGATGCTATATGTGCCTCTAGCGGCTGTCAGGAAGACAGCCACTAGAGGTTGGATTAACCCTGCTATGTAAACTGCTATGTTTACATGTGAAGGGTTAAAACATGACGGTAGTGTCCCTTTAAAGAAAATTTATGTAAATAAAGCTCCGGAGTCTGATGGTATTCACCCATGAGTACTTAAGGAGCTAAGTGGGGAAATAAGTGAACCTCTGTATTTTATCTTTCAAGATTATTTTATTTCAGGTATTGTACCGGAGGAAGGCAGATGTTTCTATATTTAAAAAGGGTTCAAAAACCTTGCCTGGAAATTATAGACCTGTGAGCTCAACTTCTGTGACTGGGAAAATATTTGAAGGGCTATTAAGGAATAATATTCAGGAATTCATTGGGAAGAACTTTGTTATTACCAATAATCAGCATGGTTTTATGAAACATAGGTCATGTCAAACTAACCTAATTGCATTCTACAAAGAAGTAAGTAGAAGTATAGATCAGGGTGTTGCAGTGGATGTGATCTACTTGGATTTTGCCAAGGCATTTGATTTCTCACAATAGGTTAATCTTCAAACTAAAAGAAATTGGTATAGATGAATATTCTTATTCTTGGATAGAGCATTGGCTTAAGGATAGAGTACAACGAGTTGTCATTAAAGGACCACTATAGGCACCCAGACAACTTCAGCTTAATGAAGTGGACTGGGTGCCAGGTCCAGCTAGGGTTAACCATTTTTAGCGCTAGAGGCGCTTGCGTGCTTCTCACTGTGATTTTCACAGTGAAAAGACGCCAGCGTCCATAGGAAAGCATTGTGAATGCTTTCCTATGAGACTGGTTGAATACGCGCGCGGCTCTTGCCGCGCATGCGCATTCAGCCGAGGAGGCGGAGAGGAGGAGGAGAGCTCCCCGTCCGGCGCTGGAGAAAGAGGTAAGTTCAGCCCCTTCCACCCCCTAGAGCCCGGTGGGAGGGGGACCCTGAGGGTGGGGGCACCCTCAGGGCACTATAGTGCCAGGAAAACGAGTATGTTTTTCTGGCACTATAGTGGTCCTTTAATTGAACATATTCAGGCTGGACAAAAGTGGTAAGTGGTGTCCCTCAGGGTTCTGTTTTGGGACCGCTTCTATTTAACATATTTATAAATCCTCTTGAAATAGGCATTAAAAAGCCATGTTTTAGTGATTGCAGATGACACAAAACTTTGTAAAGTAATAAAATGTGAGCAGAATATTGCTTTGCTGCAGAGGGATTTGGATAGATGGGCACTAAAATGGCAGATGAAATTTAATGTAGAGAAATGCAATGTTTAAAGGAACTTAACATGTATAGCTTGGAGGAAAGACGAGACGGGGGATATGATAGAAACATTTAAATATATAAAGGGAATTAATACAGTAAAGGAGGAGACTATATTTAAAAGAAGAAAAACTACCACAACAAGAGGACATAGTCTTAAATTAGAGCGACAAAGGTTTAAAAATAATATCAGGAAGTATTACTTTACTGAGAGGGTAGTGGATGCATGGAATAGCCTTCCAGCTGAAGTGGTAGAGGTTAATACAGTAAAGCAGTTTAAGCATGTGTGGGATATGAATAAGGCTATCCTAACTATAAGATAAGGCCAGGGACTAATGAAAGTATTTAGAAAATTGGGCAGACTAGATGGGCCGAATGGTTCTTATCTGCCGTCACAATCTATGTTTCTATGCACTTCGGGGTCAAGAATGCACATGCAACTTACACCCTAAATTGTAGTGAATTAGGGATAACCACACACAAGAAGGATTTGGGAATTGTTATAGACAACAATCAGAGTGGTTTTATCAGAGTCCATACAGATGTTTAAACTGCAATTAGATAAATACTTGCAAAAACATAACATACAGGGATATAATTTCTAATTGGTGGGGTAATAGCTGCTTGATCCAAGGAGACATCTGACTGCTATTTTGGGGTCAAGGGGGAATTTTTTCCTAGTTTGTTGCAAAATTGGATGAGCTTTAGACTGGGTTTTTTGCCTTCTTTTGGATCAACAGCAAAAACATATGTGATGAAGGCTGAACTTAATGGACGCAAGTCTCTTTTCAGCTATGTAACTATGACAACTCGATTCAACTGTTAGCAATATGAACATGATGTCATCACTTATGCTGTAACAAACTATTGTTGCCTTGAATGTACGGTCACCTTGTATTACCTGCTGTCAATACACAAATAAATATATATATATTTTAAACTAACAACAAAGATTTCCTATGTCTTTTTTGGTACTTTTTAGGTGTTCTATCACAGGATCCATAATCTGTAGGAAGGAATGGAGGCTTGCGTTACAGCTGCATTTTACTGAGCTCTGAGCTGCTGGCTCACCATTGCAAAAAGTAGGGTGGACAAGCTGGAGCAGTATTTCCCCTCCATTAGCCCTCTCCACACTTTATCTCGCTGTAATCACTTAGGCCACAAGCCTAAAGCACGACAGCTCGCAGTCGCACCCACTGCACTGCCACTGTAAGCCTACTTGCTTTATGGGATCACTGCCCCCACAATACCAGGGCTCTCTTCCAGTAGACAACACCAATGCTTTGGAGGCGCCTTTTGCCACCTAACTCAGCCCTACAAAGGCATGGTCACATATGCATGTGCCCTTACTTACCTTTTGACTGTTCTTCATGGCCTCTTCTTTCAAGCTCTCAAATATGCATCTGTCTGGGTATTCTCTGTTTGTGATATCAAGAATATTGCATTTACAAGATCCTCTGAGTAGAGCTCACAAACTGAGTTATTTTCATTTTTATTATGAGCATTTTTAAGATAATGACAGCCCCTGCATCACCTCTACCTGCTTCCATACCAACCACGATTTCTACCACTCTCAGACCTTGCCACTTGAACCCTTTTTGTGACATTGAGCCCTTATATGGGATCCCCTCTGAATCCATCCATTTCCCCAATATGTAAAAATCAACATGGGAAAATATTTCTTTTAATAGGCACTATTCACATAATCAAATAAGTCACCACAGCCACTACACCTAATTTTTGTTTGTATTTTGGCTTGAAGTGTGTCTTCATCAGGTATTCTTTAATACCACATAATAGCTCCTCTCATCCCTGTCAGACAGCTTACTACGTCGCTACCGTACTTGTATAATAGATGGGTATGGTGGCTGTGTCATCCTGCAATTATTGAGTCACCAGATGTATATTATATCTTTGCTTCTGTTATACTGTTTGCTAACTTTTTAAGTGATAGTTGACTTTGTTTTTTGTTTTTATTCAGACATAATTCTTGAACACCATTTTTCCATTTGTGTACATATTACAATTATTAGCTATGCAAGTTCCTTGTTATAATGCTGTTTTTTACCCGAGGTTCTGCAACACCATATATAGTGATAACTCTTGCAAATTAAAAAAAAAATAATAATAATATTCACAGGAAAAAAATTAACTTCTCACATGGTGTTTGATAGTCACGATAAAGACAAGGAAGAACAAAGAAAATTACAGTTGAGTCATGTACAGGTGGGGGTTTGTCATAGGACATTTTTTAAAACTTTTAACCAGACACCTGGGATCGCTGCCAACGTTTCCCCTGAATCAAAATTTTTGGGTAATGGGTGTATGTGACGAAGTGTCCTTCGCCACTTGTGCCTGGAGAGGACTAATTACCAGCCTCTTGCCATATGACTATGGTCCCTGGGAGATTTTGCCAGTTAGAAACACCATTTGGACTTATTGGTGTTTTAAAAGACTTCTCTGGCCCTTTAAATGGTACTGGCGCAGCTCTGCAACGTCCAATAACTGTCATATATTCAAACACTGACTGAACTTATAACTGTCATATATTCAAACACTGACTGAACTTAACTGTCATTTTGTTTTTCACTGAGGAGAAGTTGTTTTGCTGCATGAGTGCTGTTGCTTTTGTGTTCTCATTAAACAGACCTGCTTGACCCTTTCTTGAAGCCTTGGCTCATGGTTGGGGGATGGGATAAGTCTGCAGTGCTGATGGTGTCGGTTGGGGTGCTTGGAGTCTTTGGCAAGCACTAGGAGCATTGATTGGCGGAGGTAGTCAGTCGGAGTGCCAGCGGGTCCGTCACATTTGGTGGCAGCAGTGAGATGGCGTCCTAGTGCGAGGAAAAGTAGCTCAGAGACACCAGTAGCGTTACCGAGCTATAATTGAGGGCAACACTAGTACTCGTGCAGCGCCCCTGTCTACAGCGGAATCCAAGGTGCGAATCGGAGCACTAGTGGCCCAGAGTGGGGCCAAGCAAACATGACCTATTGCTATGAGGGCGACGCTTACATCATGGAGGTAAAGAGGCGGCTAGTCGAGTATGGCCCAGACCCTTCGGAAGAGGCGATCGTCCGTATCATGCAAGAGTTGGATGAGGGGAAACAAGCTGCACAGGAATGTGAGTTCAGATTGTGGAGACTGGGGCTGGGGACAACCGTTCTCCCTCCCCAGCGGCAGTGCACCGTGCAGAGGGAAGAGACAACCAGTCTCCTTCCCCAGCAGCAACCAGAAGTACCCGAGGTAGCGGACCTCATAGACTGGTCTTGGGAGGACCCCCAACAGGCAGGTGGAGATGGGTCCGAGGTCTCTCCACCGGCCCTTCAGGGATGTTGGGCAGTCGGCCCAGATCACAGCTGTAGCTGGAAGTACCGGGAGTAAGGACAGGCGGTCCTACTCCCCAGCGGCAGTACATCTCACAGGGAGAGGAGACAACTGGTCCCCCTCCCCAGCAGCAGTGTATCCTACAGGGAGTGGAGACAATCGGTCTCCCTCCCCAGCAGCAGTGTGCCTCCCAGGGAGCAGAAGGTGTCGTCCTTCCTCCCCAGCGGCAGTATGTCTTATCGGGAGAAGAGACAACTGGCCTCCCTCCCCAGCGGCTGAATGTGTTAGTGGCAGAAGAGACAACCGGTCTCTCTTCCCAACAGCAACCAGAGGTAGCCGAGGTAGGGGCCCTCATGGACTGGTCCTTGGAGGACCCCCAAACGGAAGGTGGAGACCTAGGTCTCTCCACCGGCCCTACAGGGATGCTGGGCAGCCGGCCCAGATCCCCAACTGCAGTTGGAGCCCCAGGGAGAGGAGACAACCGGTCTCGCTCCTCAGCAGCAGCAGGAGTACCAGGAGGAGGAGGTAGCCGACCCCTCCCCTCCCCTCCACAGCCAACCCCTTAGCCGGTACTGGGTTTAGTGGAGAAGATGTTAGCCTCCACTGACCTCCTTCCAGCAGAAGAGCTGCCATCCGGGCAGAGCACGGTCGGCCTCTGCCCTCCCTTGCCCTCTTGGTCAGAGCCTGAATACCCACCGGCCAGCCCAGCAGAAGCACTGGCATCCGGACAGAGCGTTGCTGGCCTCTGCCCACTAGTTCCCCTCAGCAACCTGGGACATACAGGTCAGAGCCGGACACCAGGAATCACCAGGTGCAGTAATGGTGTATTGTGGGTGGGTGACTCTGTTAACTGTTTGTTGTGGGTGGGTCACTCGACTAACTCAGGTACTGACCGACAGAAGGTCAGGTACCTGGTTAGTCTCCCCCCCAGAGGGAAGATGTGTGACAAAGTGCCCTTCGCCACTTGTGCCGTATGACTATGGTCCCTGGGAGATTTTGCCACTTAGAAACACCATTTGGACTTATTGGTGTTTTAAAAGACTGTTCTGGCCTTTTAAATGGTACTGGCACAGTTCTGCAACTTCCAATAACTGTCATATATTCAAACTCTGTCTGACTTTATAACTGTCATTTATTCAAACTCTGTCTGACTTTATAACTGTCATATATTCAAACACTGACTGAACTTAACTGTCATTTTGTTTTCCTCTGAGGAGGAGTTGTTTTGCTGCACGGGTGCTGTTGCTTTTGTGTGCTCATTAAACAGACCTGCTTGACCCTTTCTTGAAGCCTTGGCTCATGCTTGCGGGATGGGATAAGTCTGCAGTGCTGATGGTGTCGGTTGGAGTGCTTGGAGTCCTCGGCAAGCACTAGGAGCATCGATTGGCGGAGGTACTCAGTCGGAGTGCCAGCGGGTCCGTCACATATGAATGATGTTTTAATTTTGCTAGTTAAAAATTATATGAAATGGTACTTTGTTATTGATGTGGAAATCAATCAATAAATTGATTATCTTGCGTATCTGCCCCCAGCCAAATTAAATAAATAATGTGTGCACACTCCTAAAGTAATTCACACCAGACACAAGTTTTGGGTTAATGAAAAACTTGAGGAATGTTTATTCTGGGGGGACGACATGTCCCTTATAAAGCAAAATTACATCATAAGCATTGTCAGAGATAACATGGAATAATACATCAATAATTGGTTAGGTGTTAAGTGGTTCATTTAGTGCTCTTCCTACCGGGAGTGATGTCACTGGTATGTTGGAGGTCTCCCCCAGATTCCAGCGCCATCTTGTTAACAAGGGTGTTAGTCGATGTTAAAGGGGAAACTCCCTAGCGGCCATTTTAGGTAAGTCATATAGAAAGTTGAATAATGCTGATTATAGTTATGTTGAGTAAATAGGCATTTTACTAACATGGATTGGGTTAATATTTTTGTCCACAACAGTCCCCCCTTAAAATGACTATTTACGAAAGAGAGAGAGAGAGAGAGAGAGAAGAAAGAGACAACTACTGACTGACCCTAATGAGGTCCCTGTTTGGCTGCAGCTCATCTGTCTGAACAGGCCTCGAATGCTTCACTGCGCAGTTATCCCGCAGCGACTAACCCACTACATCTCCTGCATCAGACTCTTACCCGTAGAGACAGACGCTGTCCCTATGCTATCCCTATATGGGAATAGTTGTCTGTTTGAGGTGGTGAGACTGAAGGGGTGTATGTGGAGTGTCACTGTCCATATCATCGATATTCTGATGTAGGAATGTGGGTGTAGTGTGGTCAATAGTCTGGCCTACGGTCTTCTGTAAATATTTCTGCACACAGGGCATTACACAGCAAACTAGGAAGAGAAAGAGAATTATCACAGTAAGAACTGCCATACCTACTTGAAGGAGAGTTTTCTGCCATCCACTCATCCATCCAAACCATTTGTCCCATACGTTGGGGACTCCAGAATTCCTCTTCGTCAGAAAGACTTTCCAGTTTCTCTATAGCCATGGTTACCTTACCGTTAGGGCCTGTGTTGTCTGGGATAAAGGTACAGCATGTCATAGTGTCGGGGAGTATTTTACACACGCCCCCCTTTTCTGCTTGGATCATGTCTAAGGCCATGCGATTCTGAAATGTAAATTTGGGAGGTAGTCTGTAATTGTTCTGCCAAGCCCTGGAGGGCATCTCTAGTGTAATTGACAAATCGTTGTTGGTTATAGTAGATATAATTGATCCAATTAACATGCTTGATAGCGGTGATGAGTGGGATCAAGGATTCGAATCCTGCCGCAACCTCATCTCTGGCTTTGAACTCATTTGGTACTCCAATGGCATCGATATATATGTGTGGGTCGAAACTACCTCGAATGGGGGTTTCTCTTTTTACTCTAAGATACATATGTGGTGAATCGTGTGGGCCTTGGTGATTATCAGAAATTATATGTATGGGCATGATAACTTTGGTCAGAGCACATTCTCCCCACCACAGGCCAGTCATTTTTTATCTAAGTTGCATGTCACCACATAGCCAATAAATATCTCCCACAGACTTAACTTGGTTCACTAATAGGGCAGTGGGAGGTTCTCGATAAGTGGTACAGTAGCCAGAAGGGAATTTACCTACAAATTTACCTGTGGCTCCATGTATTGTATAGCAAGTGTAGTTACCTGGGTACGCGGTGACTCCATCAGGTGGCTTGGTATTTCCTTGGGTTATTGGGTAAACCTTTTTCCATGACACACACTGAGTTCACTGCTGTTTGCGCATAGAGGCTTAAGAAACACGTCTCAACATCAGTGGGTAAATTTAAAGGCACTGTACCCAGATGTGGCCTGGCCCCACCACAAACATAACAGTTAGTTTTGTTGTGAGAATTAGCATTATACCTCATCCATTCAAGCCATAGATTAGTATCTGAAAACCCGGTCTCGACAGCCATAGTGTCTTCAAATGTAGGATTGGCAATGGCTACCATGTCTTTAAGGGTTTTAATGTGTGGTTTTAGAGGGTTAATGGTCATGTGTGTGGAGCCTGCCCAGTCAGGTGATGTAAGCATGTCTTGTAAGTAGAAGGTCCCCAACTTGTTATGTGAGCCACCCCCTTTATAATACATTCCCATTACGTATTCCCCAGCATCTCTTGGGCTGGGATGTTCTATGTTTAAGGTTAGCTTCATTGGGGTAGACCCGGTTGGCTTACACAAGGTCATTCTGTATAACAAGGGTTTCCCATATCTGTCAATTTGGTCTAAGGCACTTTGTGGTCTGTAGCCCCATGGTCAGCCCGTATTCCAACCCGCCGCTTTCCAGTGATGTCCCCAACGGTCACCTGTCACACAAATATATGGGTCCTTTTTATTTGGTATGTCTTTTTATATTGCTGAGTGTTGTGATTGTGGGAAAGTACAAGAGACAATATCACAGTAATCAAAGGTAAAAGTAGCAACGTGTGTGTTTGAAGAATTATACCAAAATGTGTAAACATGATTGTCTTTAGTAGTAGCAACTTGTTGAGCATTTAAGAAGCCTAGCAGCAGACATAGGTATAGCAAGCTCATGATTTGGCGGGATCCGCTTCTTCTGGATCAGGAACTTTCTTGCAGTGTGAAGCGTGTATCCAGGTATTCTTCCCGGCCAACTTTACAGAGGTAGATGTAGTCAATAGGACTTGGAATGGACCATCGAACCTTGGCTCAAGAGTGTGTTTTCTTAGAAACTTCTTGACCATGACCCAGTCACCAGGAAGTAACTTATGTGTGCCTGTATTTGACTCTGGATCTGGAATAGAAGAAAACACATGTGCATGGATTTTGGTCAAGGCATGAGAGAGTGAGTTATATAATCTACCATTGCATCTGACTGAAGTTGAAGTTGCTGAGGAAAGTAACAGCCTAACCTGGGTGCTGTCTCAAATAAGATTTCATAGGGGGATAAGTTAAACTTCCCTCTTGGGGTGTACCTTACACTAAACAGAGTGTCATTCATGCGTTCTACCTTACCACTACTCTGTGGGTGATAGGGTGTGTGGAATGCAAGGGTCATCCCCAGTGTTGCCCAGATCTCCTCGGTTAGCAACACGGTGAAGGATGTACCCTGGTCCCTTTCGATTACTTCGGGAACTCCGTATCTGCAGATGATTTCGGTAAGTAGACGTTTTGCTGTGGTCTTTGCAGTGAGATTAGCGACCGGAAAAGCTTCTGGCCAACCTGAAAACATATCCACTATGACCAGTGTGTATTCATACCATCCACTCTTTGGCATTTGGATATGATCAATTTGGATCCTTTGGAAAGGGTACTGTGGTTTGGCCAAATGGTTTGGTGCAGCCTTGATTATTTTTCCTGGGTTACATTTGGCGCAGATGGTGCAGGACCTGCAGTAATTTCGTGTCAAGGTGGTGATTCAGGGTGCTTCAAAATATTTATCAATCAAGGAATTCATGAGGTGTGAGCTGGTCCATGGGCCCACTGAACAACAGCTGGATACATATTCTTGGGTAGGCAGAATTTAAGATTGGTTGTGTATATGTCATTCTGGAGGGTTGCTCGTTTGTCTTTCCAGCTTTGTTTTTCTTGTGGAGTGGCGGCTGCCTGTTGTTCTCTTAGGAGCTTGAGATCAGTGGGTAGGGTTTGCATAGTATAAATAGGAGTCTTCTCGACGGACACTCTTCTGTCCACTTCCCGACACTGGCGCGCTGCATCCTTAGCGGCCTGGTTGGCTAAATGGTTGCCATGTGCTTCTTCTGAATTTAGTCTTCCGTGGGCCTTCACCTTCAGTATGGCCACCTCTTCAGGAAGTAGTAAGGCATCCATCAATTCGTTGATAGCTGCACCATGTTTCACGGGAGTACCTGTTGCTGTAAGGAACCCCCTGGTTTTCCAGATTAAGCCAAAGTCATGTTCCATGCCCAGGGCATATCTTGAGTCTGTATAAATATTAACACGTTTCCCTTCAGACATCTTGCATGCCACCATGAGAGCTATTAGTTCGGCTTCTTGTGCTGACTTAGATGATGGAAGTGCAGATGCTTGGAGTATTTGGTCCTCTGTGGTGACTGCATATCTGGTATGGTATTGTCCCTGCGCATCTGCGAATCTAGAACCATCCACAAACAGAGTGTAGTCAGGGTCAGTTAGAGCAGCTTCGTGCACTGTTTGGAGATGGGTTGTTTCCATTTTCATCTGTTCAAAGCAATCATGAGGAGAGTCCGGGTCTTGTTCTGTGGGAGGAATATCTTCACATATCTCTGTGTGATATCGAGGGTAAACGACAGTTTTGCAATTTATGGTCTTTTTAGTGACCCCCGTCACTGTCAGTTGTTCCTGAGTTGCAGTACTCCATGTATTGGCCATTGGGCCGAGTTCTTTCCATGAGAGATCTTGAGACTTTGTGAAAGAGACATGAGGAACAGCCACCTCCCAATGGTGATACAAATGTGATACCTCAATAGGCAGGTAGACTAAGATAACAATGTTTCCTTTGGAGTCACAGAACAGGTCTGTTAGTGTGATTTGTATTCCACCAGGCTGAATAATTCTTCTTCATAGTATGGGTCAGGACCTGGGGTGTCCCGGAACCACAGGGTGCAATGTAATTGGGTCTCGGGCTGTTCATCATGTGGAACTGTGGTTGTTTCGACTTGAAGTTTCATGTGAACATTGGGATTTATGTCCAGGCTGTACCAGTATTGCGGCACTCCCCCCTTGGGAAGTGGCAGAAGAGTGGCCGGATTCAAGGAGTAACATCTTTGTAAAGAAACATTATCCGGCAAGAGGAGGCAGGTTTGAAGGCGGAGATGTCTTTGACATGAAAGATGCTTTAGTTGGACTTGATTCAGGATTGCAGCGATGTCATGGGGAGCAAGAACCGTCAGTTTAGGTCCGAGAACAAAGTTGTTCATTTTGTCCAGTAGGGCACTTGCAGCAAAGACAGCACACAAACAGGAAGGACGATCCCTGGCTACGGGGTCTAGCATGCATGAGAAGTACCCAATAGGGCGCTGACGGGAACAGTGGGATTGAGTAAGGACCCCGGAAGCATGGCCCATCTTCTCTGAGACGAAGAGTTTGAACGGTAATTGGTAGTTGGGTAGGCCCAAAGCAGGGGCGGAGGAGATTGCTCTTTGAAGAGCATGGTAACAGCTGTGGGTTGTAGAGGACAATGAGAAAGGTTCAGTATTTAAGGCATCATAGAGAGGTTGCATGAGTTGAGAAGCCTCAGGGATCCAAGATCTGCAGTATGTGATGAGGCCCAAGAAGGCATGAAGGGCCTGATGGTTAGATGGAAGGGAGAGATTTGTAATAGCAAGAACTCTGTTTCTCATTAGGTAACGGGTGACATGGGAAAGGCAATGTCCCAAGAAGACCACAGAGGGCCGGCACCACTGGAGTTTCGTCTTGGAGGCTTTACAACCTTCATCAGCGAGGAAACAAAGGAGATCCACAGAATTTTGTTCAGCAGTCGAAAGATCATCTGCACAGAGAAGTAAATCATCAACGTACTGGAGCAGGACCACGTCTGGGTGGGACTTCTGCCAGGGTTCAAGTACAGTTGACATAGCTTTGGCGAATTGGGTTGGGGGATTTTGTGCACCTTGAGGCATGACAGTCCATGTATATTGTTGCCGGTCGTATGTGAAAGCAAACAGATATTGGCAAGAGGGATCCAAGGGCACGCTGAAGAAGGCATTTGCAAGATCAACCACTGTGAAAAATTTAGCTGTTGGAGGAACCTGTGACAACAGTGTATGTGGATTAGGGACAACTGCAGTATCGCGGTTGGTGACCTCATTAACAGCACGGAGGTCCTGGACCATACGGTATTGGTCTGGTTGACCTTTTTCAGTTTTCTTCTTTACTGGAAAGAAGGGGTGTTACACTGAGAAACACATTTGACTAATGCACCTTTTGCCAACAGGCTATCAACTTGTTTGGAGATGGTGAGAGCTTGTGCAGGTTTCAATGGGTACTGTGGTCTTCGTGGTGGATTAGCTCCTTTGATTAGTGTAACCACCACAGGTGGGACTCGTAGGCGTCCAATATCATCTGGACCGGTAGACCAAAGCTTAGTTGGAACGTTATCCAGGGCACTGGGGGCGTCTGGAACCCTTGCTTCCTTGGTGGGGGATGTCATGTGTAAGAGTAGGGGCAAAGAGCAAAGGACGGAAGTATCTTTGCGGGAAAGTGGGGTAAGTAATTGAACCTGGCCATCAGCAGTAAAGGAGATAGAAGCTTGAAGACAAGACAGAACATCAGCTCCTAAGAGGTTAATGGGACAAGTGGATGAGACAACAAATCGAGAGAGAATGTCAGAACCAACCCACAAGAGCTTGGTTAATGGGTTGTTTCTGGGGGTACCATCAATGCCTACACAAGAAACATCGGTGTCAGATAGGTAAGAAGGATCAGGCAGGTCTTGTTCTCTGAGAACACTGCGGGCTGCACCTGTGTCAACTAAGAAGGTAGTAGGATGACCCTCAACTGGTAATACAACTGTAGCTAGGGGTCCACCCTTGTCCCCTGTAGACACTGCCATGACGGGGCGTCAGACACAGGTTTGCCGGTTACCTATTGTACAAGGTCTAGATAAGATTGATCAGGGCCAGTGTAATGACGTGCTGGTGTAGTTGAGTGGCTTGCCTAATGGTTTTGACATATAGGGCAATAATGACTCGGTGCTGGGTGATCATCTTATTAGAAATCATCTGTATCGTAACTATCAGGGGAAGGGTGAGCATAATTATGGGGTGGGTGAGTATTAAGTTGAGAGGGTTGATAGATGGCCTGGACGTAATCCTGAGGAGGGTAATATGGTGCATGTGTCTGAGGATATACCTGTGGAGGGTAACCTTGTTGGAGACCACCATACGCGGCCGCAGGGGCATTGGGGTACATAGGGGGTCTAGTGGTCGGCTGTCTAGGCACCCTTGGGTGTGGGCAATCTCTCCGGAAATGGCCTGGTTGGTTACAATTAAAGCATGCCTTGGTCTGAGGCTTAGGTGTCATGTGCTGCCCCTGTGCAGCTGGCAGGGTAGATAACGTGGGATAACTTTGGAGCACCTGGGCGGGTCTGGTAGCAGGGCTAGAAGAGGAAAACATGAGATGATTACTTTTCCTTTGGGGTGGCTGTAGAACAGATTCTAGGCCCTTTGCAACTAGCAAGAGAGTGTCCAAAGGAATAATTCTGTATTCGGGGCGAGAAAGCACTAAGCCTTTCCTGATGGGTTCCTTAAGGCCAGCCACAAAGGCAGCGGATAACATCTGGGTATGTGCTTTGTTATATACACTGAATCCGAGAGCGGAGAAAGTTTGAGTCAACCTTGAATGGTATTTTTCCTCAGATTTGAGTTTGTCTTGTATAATATCATTTATACAAGTGGCTTGGTCAGCTAGTTTATTCTGGGCCCAGGCCCGAAGTTGTTCACAGAATGTAATACCCGACTGGAAATCCATATCGGTAGTGAGGACAACATCATTAAAACTCCTTTCCATGATGGGCCAGTAGGCATCCCCAGCCTTGATCTCACACAGACTATACAGATCACGCCAGGCTGCTGAGTATGTCTTATGAATCTGGGCAATCCTCCGGAAGAAGGGCATGGGCTGTTTCTCAGGGTCGGGAAGAGAGGTTACTAGGGTTGCAGCTTGGGACGGGTTGAAAGTAACATACATCGGTGGAGCCCCTTCCACTGTTGATAGAGCAGGGATGTGGGTGGCTGGGATGGCCTGTCTCTGGGAAACCCTATTATTCGAAGGACGGAATGGGCTAAGCCCTTGCACATTGTCATCCTCGGGGAGAACTGGGAATGGGAGACCATGATAGCTGGCAACAACAGGTAAAATGGGGGCTTGGGCGGCTGGAGCATCGGAGCCGGGAGAACCGACAGCGATGGCCTGGGGAGTAACTAACTGAGAGGTAGTGGGATGGAAACCTGATACGACAGGAGAAGCGCCTACAGCATGAGGTTGTCCCGACACGGTAGATTCATTTGACCCAACGATCATGATTGGGTAACTGGGAGTTGCCATGGGAGAGGCGGGGACGGGAGCTGGACTGGGTGAGGATGCGGGCTGAGTAGGCTGAGGGAGATGAGTGGAGAGGGCGGAGATGAGTGTCGAAAGATCGAGGAAGGAAATAACAGGATTAGAGGTGGGAAGAGGAGAGGAATCCGGAACAGGGACAGAAGGGGTGGTGGGGAGAGAAGAGGTAGGAGCAGGAGTAGGGGAAACAGCAAGGGAAGCAGAGAGGGCGGAAATGAGTGACGGAAGGTCGAAGGAGGGAGGGGTAACAGGAGTTGAGGTGGGAAGAGGAGAGGAATCTGGAATGAGACCAGAAGGGCTGGAAGGGGGTGGAGAGGAAGGAGCAGGAGTAGGGGGAATGGCAAGAGAGGCAGAGAGGGCGGAAATTAGTGACGGAAGGTCGAAGGAAGGAGGGGTGACAGGATTAGAGGTGGGAAGAGGAGAGGAATCTGGAAGAGGGACAGAAGGGGTGGAAGGGAGAGGAGAGGTAGGAACAGGAGTAGAGGGAATGGCAAGAGAGGCAGAGAGGGTGGAAATGAGTGCCGGAAGGTCGAAGGAGGGAGGAGTGACAGGATTAGAGGTGGGAAGAGGAGAGGAATCTGGAACAGGGACAGAAGGGGTGGAGGGGAGAGGAGAGGTAGGAACAGGAGTAGAGGGAATGACGAGGGAAGAGGGGGATATGGATGCAACAGGGGGAACCACGGGGGAAGGCGAGAGAGGAACGGGAGCAGAAGGAACAACAGGGAGAGGGACTAGAGGGGTATCAGGGGAGACAGTACATAAAGGAGGAAGGGAAACAGGAATAGGAGGAATAGGAGGAATGGTAGAGGAAGATGTGAGAGGGACGGCGTCGGAAGAAGTGGTGGAGAGAGGTAGCAGAGGGACGGCATCAGTAGCGATATGAGAGAGTGGAAGAGGGGCGGTATCGGTGGGGAGTGGGAGGGGGACAGGGAGTGGGAGTGGGAGGGGGACAGGGATAATGGGAAGTGTGAAGGTAGACGGGAGAGGGATGGGGTAATAATAGGCTCTGTCCGCCCCGAGAACGGGGTACAGAGGGGTGGGAACAGGAGGGCCTTTGACAATTGGAGGTGGAGACTGGGCAGTGTCTGGGGAGGCGGGGCGAGGTTCATTCACGGCATTCTGGGCGCCATCATAGGGCAGTGGCCGGGGAACAACAAGAGATGAATCATCATTAGAAACATTTCTGTGATATACATAAATCGCTTGTCCTTCAAAATCAATTTCTTCCTCTGACCAACCCTCCCGCTTGAGTCCTCTCGCTACCCGATACCAAGCCTCTACGGCTTTTGTCAACCCATTATTCAATAGTAAGCCCTCTTTATCAATGAGCAATTTCCTCCAAAACTCTGGCTGCAATCTACCACTTGGTGACATTTGAAAACCACAAATCTTTGCTATCTTCTTTATTTTTAACATAGCCTCCTCTCCTGCTCTCTCCTTAACGATATCACAGGCTAAATAACCTTTTGAAGGTCTGGCATGTTCTTGTCCCATTTTTACCAAACAAGGTTTTCCCCGTAAGAGGGACAGAGATAGAGAGAGGAAAAAGAAGGAATTTCTACAGTGCTCGACTGCCACGAGGAATTGATCCCTGTGCATCTTCCCCAAACGTAGACGAGTCACAGGATCCGCCCACCCGAGATGGTGGCCACGGATCTGAGCGAGTGAGTGTGGGTGACTAACACAGCTCTGGGCAACAAGTACAGAAGAGGTAGAGGATGAGGGAAACGGTGAACGTGGAGAGATTAATCAGAAGACATTTACAGGAGTCACAGATGTAGAGATGTGCACATAATCCGGAATCGAGGACGAGCCACACAGCACACACACACACACACAACGAGGGTACCCACACTATGACTACAACTGAATAGAAATCATAATATAACAAAGAACAGTAAAACTACGAACATAGTAGTAACTAAACAATAAATGAACCCTGTTCTACTCTGAACAGTACAGCAAAATTCCCAGCCTTTCTCTAAGCGGATGCATTCCATGCCCGCTAGGCAGTCAAGTCACAATATATCCCCAGCCTTTCTCTAGGCAGTTCCCAGCCCTTTACCGGGCGGACAATACTCCCAGCCTTTTACTAGGCGGCTCCCAGCCCTTTACCGGGCGGACAATACTCCCAGCCTTTCTCTAGGCGGCTCCCAGCCCTTTCCCGGGCGGATGCGTTCCCTGCCCACTAGGCAGTCAAGCTATGATAATAATAAATCACAAACCACACACCAGCTGTCTCACACACACAAACATTCAGGAGGCAGATAGACAATCGACAGGTTCGTTTTAAAAGGCACCGGATAAGAGATTACCTGTCTTGTAGCCTTCTGGAAGCCGGAAGTGGACACGGAGACAGACCGACACAAAACAGGAGAATACAGGCAAACCGCCTGTATTTAGGTCTGCTCCGGTCCCGTTTTCCGTCCGTCCGAACCGGCGAGATCTGGTGCCCCACGTTGGGCGCCAAATGATGTGGAAATCAATCAATAAATTTATTATCTTGCGTATCTGCCCCCGGCCAAATTAAAGAAATAATGTGTGCACGCTCCTAAAGTAATTCACACCAGACACAAGTTTCAGGTTAATGAAAAACTTGAGGAATGTTTATTCTGGGGGGACGACATGTCCCTTATAAAGCAAAATTACATCATAAGCATTGTCAGAGATAACATGGAATAATACATGAATAATTGGTTAGGTGTTAAGTGGTTCATTTAGTGCTCTTCCTACCGGGTGTGATGTCACTGGTATCTTGGAGGTCTCCCCCAGATTCCAGCGCCATCTTGTTAACGAGGGTGTTAGTCGATGTTAAAGGGGAAACTCCCTAGCGGCCATTTTAGGTAAATCACATAGAAAGTTGAATAATGCTGATTATAGTTATGTTGAGTAAATAGGCATTTTACTAACATGGTTTGGGTTAATATTTTTGTCCACAACAGTTATCTTCTTTTAAATTGCAGATAGAAGATCCAAGTGATTGAGCAACAGAAAACGTTAAAATATTTGGGTTACTTATTCAGTCCAATGCCTATATCTTAGATAATTAATTGCCTATCAGAAATAAATCAGTTAACCTGTGCTTCTTTACTTCTGGTGATAATTTAGAATTTTCAAAATTGACTTTACTGGTCATTTGGTGCATTTTGTTAATGTTTACATAAAGTTATATGAATATTAGTTATGTAATATGTACCCTGTAATAAAATTAAATTGTTTCACGATTATCTGTTCAAATGCTTAAAAGAACACTCCAAGCCAGGGACGTTTTAGCAGCGAGGCAAACAAGGCATTTGCCTAGGACAGCACAAAACCAGGATACACCACTGCTCCAAGCACCATATCTACTACCAGGGCCGTCTTTAATAACGAATGGACCCTGGGCAAGTGTTTGCTTGGGCCCCCTGTGCCCTGCCGCTCTCGCCCCTCACTCCCTGGTATGCAATCACGGCATCCATCCCAACGCAGTGGCGGTACTAAAGTAGAATGAATTTTATTGGGACCCCCAATTGCAAGGTTGGACTAAAGGTAGAACCCCATCTGTCGTGCAACTCCAACAATGCTTTGACAGCTGGGACTCTACCAATTTCCCATGCTTGCAGGGTTGTATTTAGCACTGAGCCATGTTAGTATGTTTGAATGTAAGCATGTGTTTGTATGGAGTATGTTTGTGTGAATGTGTTTGTATGTGGTACTGGAGTTTGAATGCAAGTGTGCATTTATGTGTAGTGTTTGTTTTTGAATGTAGGAGTGTGCTTGTATGTAGTGTTGACGTTTCAATGCAGGAGTGTGTTTTATATGTAGTGTTGAAGTTTGAATGGAGGGGTGTATTTGTATTTAAAGTTGCGGCTCAGATGCACAGGTACACACTCTGACGCACAAGCAGATACACAGATACATACACTGACTACATACAGATAAACAGGCACATACACTGACAGACACACTGACACAGGTACATATATTGACACACACACAGACACATACACTGGTAGACGTACTGACAGACATACTGACACAGGAACATATACAGACATACTGACACACACACACAGACACATACACTGATCAACATACTGACACACATACACTGACAGAAATACTGACACCCACACACTGACAGATATACTGACACCCACATACACTGAGAAATACTGACACACACACACAGGCACATACACTGACACACACAGACTGATATACTGACACACACACACAGACATACTGGCACACAGACAGATATACTGACACATGCATACACATGCACTAACAGACATACTGACGCACTGACAGACATACTGACACATACACATACTGACACACACAGATATACACACACATATATACTGACACACAGACAGACAGACATACTGACACACACACAGACATGCTGACACACACACACATACACTAACACACAGATACACTAACACACACATACACTAACACACAAACACACACATACACTAACACACATACACACTAACACACATACACAAAAACACACACACACACACACACACACAAACACACACATACACACACATAACACACACATACACTAACACACAAACACATACACTAACACACAGACTAACACACATACACTAACACACACAAACACACACATACATACACTAACACACACATACACTAACACACAAACACTAACACACACATACACTAACACACAAACACTAACACACACATACACACACACAAACAAACACACACAAACACATACACTAACACACAAACACATACACTAACACACACATACACACATTTTTTTTTTTATGTAATCCCCCCAGCCTCCTTACCTATTGGAGTGCTGGGGGGATTCCCTGGTGTCCAGTGGTGCTGCTGGGCTCCTGGGCGGCAGTTCACTGGGTGGGCGGGCTGTCTGTCTGTCTGGGCAGGCGGGCGCGCGAGGGAGCACTCAGTGCTTCCTCTTCAGCTCCCTCGCGCGTCATCTTCCGGCTCCGGCATCAGTGCGGTGCGCGAGGGAGCTGAAGAGGAAGCACTGAGTGCTCCCTCGCGCGCCCGCCTTCCTGCCCGACCGGCCACCCGCCAGCTGGGGTCAGCGGGGCCCACGGGGCAGGTGCCTCGGGCCCCCCAAGAGAAACTGGGCCCGGGGCAGCTGCCCCGTTTGCCCCGCGTTAAAGACGGCCCTGTCTACTACAGCCCACTGTAGTGGTTATTGTTCTATGTGTGCCTGGTGCTCTCCCAGAATAAGTAGTTAAAGAGTTTGTGAACAGTTTGCTAACATATCCAGGATGTGGCAAGAGTCTCCTACTTCGCCGCAGAAGCTGCAGTCAGTGGAGGCTCATACCCAAAGTTTTTAATTTTTTTATATGGGTAAAAAATGCATTTGTAATATAGGCAGTCTTCACTTACCAACCTGGTTCTGTTCTTACGACTCGGTCGTAAAACGAATTGGTTGGAAAGTGAGCATGCGCTAGCTAGCATGCGCTAGAATGCAAGTCTAAGTTCGGGGAATTCCCCCGAACATAGACCAGTTCACTAGTGCAAGGGATCCCGCAAATCTATTTACGGGGAAAAGTAGCAGAATATAGATTAGCTTATTAGCGCAGGGAATATCTGAAATCTGTGTTCAGGGAAAGTTCTCCGAACATAGACCAGCTCTCTAACATAGGGAATTCCTCAAATCCCCACGCTAGAGAGCTGGTCGTAAGTCCGAGGAGTTGTAAACAGGTAGGTTGTAAAGTGAGGACCACCTCTAGTTTAGAAACATTAAGAATCTCTTTCAGGAGGGGAGGGTGGTAAGCCACAAAATATGGGAAAAAATAGTGTCTAACTCTATAAAAGGTTTCAGTTCTGTAGGACTCTTCCCCCCTAATTGTTAGCTGTTTGGAGCTGTCACAGGAGTCGTAATCCAACACGCAGGAAAGAGAAAACCACAAAAGGTGGATCCGAAAGACGTATTACCGAGATTTAGAGTCGCCGGAATTAACGTAACTATAAAACAAGAAAGGGTCAAGAATAAATTAAGGTCAGAAATAACAGGAATACTCATAGTCGATACAAAGCCGGGTCAGGATACCAGAAATCATGAGTCAAATACAAAGTCGAGGTCAGGATACCAGAAATTACAAGTCAAATATGAAGCAGGGGTCAAATACAGTGTGACGGAGCACCCTGTACTACTGCTGGGTACCTCCTCCAAGGACCGCTTCCTAGCTGGAACAGGGGAAAACCTCAGTGCTTCTGCCCCAGTTGCTGTGCCTTGACTGGGGTCCTTCTGGAGCATCTCCGTCCTGGAACAGGATAGGGGACTAGCTCTATTCCCTCCCAGGGACTGGACCACACACAGTCCTGGAAGCTCTAGTCCTTACAAGGACTTTCCCCACTGAATCCTTCATGAGCTGGAACAAGGTGCTGAGTATTGATTAGCCCTTTCCACTCCCAGTAACTAGACGACACATCATTTTGGGAGTACAACTGGTTTAATGCATCCAAACACAGCCTTTTTATACAATCTCCATTGTTCTTACCAGAGGCCCCTCCCAGGAATGGCAGGGCCTGGGAGACCGGTAAGCTAATTATCTCCCAGGAACAGAGAGGCAACAAAAAAATAAAAAACATAAAAACACCCCAAAATATAATAAAAACATAAAATAACCCCACAAATACATTGTTAAATAGCTCTGATCTGAGCACCCAAGTTCTCCAAATAGCGCTCAGATCCATGCAGTTTAGGAGAAACGCAATTCGCGTTAAAGTTCTGACTGGTCACACACGTAGTCCTATGCCCAAAATAGTTCCAGGGTGTTTGGTGCTTTTGCCAGTCAACTTTGGGGAGATTCTGTGGCAGCAATACAGGGTGCTCTGTCTGGCTCTTAGGTAGCGTTTGTTCCCCTTAGTGTCAGGCACCTTCCCTCCAAAAAGTGCCCTCCTGGCTGATTTTAAAGTGGTTCAAAACCGTGAACCAAGTTGTCCCGGAACCGCACGGTCACCTCATGCCGAAAACAGTTCCACAACATTTGCGGTTAAGTCCCGCTGAGGTGACCAGGAACCCACAAAGTCCTCATGCTGAATTTAGTTACATAGCAGTTGCAGCTAAGTACTGCTGGGACTATTCGTGGATGTGGCTCATGCGAAAGGCCGCCGGAGAGCCAGCGTTCGATTCTATTCGCATAAAGGGAACGTGCCGAACCAGGGGTACCCAGGGAAAGCTACTAATGGCGGCTGGGCCGGGTAACTCCCAAACGGTGTCCCAGATCTGAACCCTAGTTGGTGGGCAGGAGGCTGGCTTCTACACTCCTCCAGGAGTCTGTGGCAAACGTACGTGGGAAGGAGCGTTTGTCACACACAGGAAATCACAAGGGAATCACTAGGAGCACTAGAAAAGGTTCTAACAGAAACCACAATAGGGCAATGAATGGGGGCCAAAACAAGCCTTAAATAGGCTTACCTATGTTCTGATTGGTCCAAAACAGATTAGGATCACAATAATTCAATAGAAAGTTATCATAGCAGGAGCACTACTGAAGATGAGATCATGTCAGTAGAAGGGCTAGGAAGATAGACACAGAGAGGGTTAAAGCATTTTACAGAGTCATGTAATGTGTTGATCTCTGTATTGCAGCTGTGTGTAATCCATCACTTTGATCCTGGCTGTGTGGGATAGTTATGACTATCTCCTTACTGTTTACTCTTTGTATTTTACTCAGCTCTACCTGTTGTATGTGTATCTCTGTAGTACCCAGCTTATAGGTATAGGTATCTTTGTGTTGTGCCCATCTGTTTATTATATCTCTATGTTTTCCCAGCTCTGTTTGTGGTATGGTTATCACTACACTTTGTAAGCAGCTCTCTGTTTTTATAGATATCTTTATGTTGTGTCCAGCTTGTTTTGTTGTATGAAAATCTAAGTATTATGCTCAGCTCTTTGTATCGTATAAGAATGTCTGTACTGCGTAGGAAAGTAAAATTCTAGGTGATTAGTCTGGTGCCCCACCATCTTAAAACTTTACCAGTCTCCACTGGTGGAAGTACTGATCAAAGACTGGTGGGCACTCACCTGATGCTCTTAGCCAATGAGCCAACCCTGTACTATAGCACTTAGCTCAGTGGAGCTAGCAAAAGCTCCTTTCAGGAACTTTTGGCTCCGTGGAGGGAGGGAGGCAGCCAGCATCAAGTGGCCCCCAGGAATGTTGTCAAACCACTTGCAAAAGATTTGACTACTTATCCTGGGAGGGTGCCGGATAGTTCTTGGACCATATCCTCCACAGTAAACTGTATGTTATGGTGCTTGGAGTGTTCATTTAAATTGAAGAACCTGGGAAAAATCTGTAACTTTATTTTTCCTTCGATCAGGGGTAAGCAAACTTTGGCACTCCACAGGCTGCAGAGAAAAACAATAAACAGATTAAAAATAAATAAAACACACACACTTGCCTTACCCTCTCATACATCTTTTACATCTGTTTCTGCTGTTGATCTAAAAGATGTGAAAAACTCGCTTTTAAATGTTTTCCAATTTTGCAAGGAAATAAAATCCTTCTCAATCCCAGAATGGCAATTAAATGTCTCTTTGGATCAAGAAGCTGTTACCCCACATATTAAATAATATATCACATATTGGAGATGTAGTCCACTTATTACATTGTGGACTACATATCCAGTAAAGCGCTTACAGCCTGGGTCTGCGGTTGTGAGGCCAGTTGGATGTACTGACAAATTCTCTTAAACACCTTTGGAGACGGCTTATGCTAGAGAAATGAACATTCAATTCACAGGCAACAGCTCTGGTGGACATTCCACACTCTCTCAAAACTTGTGACATCTGTGGCATGGTGCACATTTTAGAGTGGCTTTTTATTGTGGCCAGCCTAAGGCACACCTATGCAATAATCATGTGGTCTAATCAGCATCTTGATATGCCACACCTGTGAGGTGGATGGATTATCTCAGCAAAGGTGAAGTGCTCACTAACACAGATTTGTGAACAATATTTGAGAGAAATAGGGCTTTTGTGTACATTGAAAAAGTCTTAGATCTTTGTATTCAGCTCATGAAAAATGGGGGCAAAAACAAAAGTGTTGCATTTAGAATTTAGTTCAGTGTACTATATATATATATATATATATATATATATATATATTATATATATACACACACACACACACATTGCTCCCTTATAATACCCCCACCACACACACACACACACACTATAGACCCTGTGCAAACACAATGCACCCCTCACTGCAATCTGTGTATGTATTCAGCAGTCTGTCTCTATGTGTATGTATTGCATTGGTTAACGGTACCAAAAAATACAAGCTTAACTTTATAAATAATTGACTTTTTTTTTTTTATTCCCGCAAGTCGATGTGTGGGCAGTACCCCGGTGCACTGCTTTGCCCAGGGGCCTATAATACAGTTAAGATGGCCCTGCACAAGACTGTGCCATTCAAGATGGTCAACACGATACACAGAACCATGTACCATGAGGCTTCCACCCTTGGAAAGCGTACTCACAAAACTAGCTCAGTTTGACACCATATGCAAGAAATTCTGGGTAAAGGTGGAGGAGCACTTCGGCACAATCAGTTCCTATACCCAAGCGGCATGTTGGAGAGAGGTCTGGATGGCCTGAGCTGGGCATATCTGTGACTAAGAACCCTCTCTCCACCCTATTGTACGCACTCAGACGGAGAGTCCTTCAGGATTTGCTCCCAACACTTTCGCAGGTGGAGGGCTGCAGGGCACAAAAGAATATATCCCACTAAACAAACCTCTAGATCCAAGCACAATTGTACCAATGGGAATGTCGCTGGTACTGAAGGCCCTCAGGCCCAAGAAATAAAGATAACAACCCTTGAACAAGCCTGGAGCGAGAGTAGAGTCCTGCATTAGCTCTACCATGGATGATATTTTAAAATGGATACATCAACTACACACATACATTGCCCAACTTAGGAATCTGATGACAGTCCCTCCATTATATTATTTATCAGTTTAATTCCTTACTTAGCCATAGCAACTTTATACAAACAGCACTACTACTTCAGATGAAGTGAGCACTTGTGGTTTAAGATATTGTATTTTGCATGTTCTTTTTATTATTTTTTTCTTCTTCTCAATTATACACAATTGTCTTCGTTACCACCAAGAGTAAGACCTGATTATTATAACCTGATAAATAACAAATATAAATGACCAATTGTACAAATATATGCATCTCATGTGTTGCTTGTGATATACCCTTTAAAATGTGCAGCATTTGACATGTCGTCATGTATATTTATATTCTCTCTTAGGTATTGACGATGTGTCAACGTCATCTATGCACTGCAAAAATATAGAAAGCCCTATTTCTCCTGAACAGTGTGGGTGCACTTAACATGAAAGGGGTAACTGATGGATGGACATATAGCTAAAATTATAGGTTATGTTTTAGTTCAGAACAATTTCCTTGGTCCTAATTTAAAGGGATTAGCGAATTGATGATGCTTAGCTATAAACTAAACCTCTGTTTTCGACCCTCTTAGTCTGGCCTAAAAGCGTGTGCGCACACACACACACAAAAAAAAAAAAATACATTAATATATATATATATAAAAATGAACAAACAAAAATAGATTTCAGTAACAACTACAACATGCACTTACCATCAGGTTCAAAGTTAGGCTTTGAGGGCAAACGTTTTAAAAGACATTTTATTAAAGATTGACAGAGCACTAAAAGTTCATGGAGAATGACAACAGCAAACATGAAATGTCTGACATTAAAACATTTGCATTCCAACATAGAAAGCTAAGAAAACTGACAATATCCAGATTATTTTACCATTTTAACAGTCTCCATGGCTGGGGTTTGTGCTTGTTTAACAATTACTAATCAAACCATTCCAAAACCTAGCTTGCTTTATTGACAGTTACAAGAATGCACAAGTCATATTTACAACCCAAAAGTTGATAAATACATCAGACATAATACAATAAACAATATTTCCACTAACTTACTCATAAAGAGATGCATTTTTAACGTCTATCAATGTATGGCAAGCAGTAGCCTGCTAAGCTTTTATTTTTTAAATACAATGTTTATTTAAATGCAGTAACATGGGTGAAAAATAATCTAAGAAATACAGTCATTTAAACAATGACAAATATTCTTTTAGATTGTAACATTTTATTTACCACTCTCAATTAGATATTTGGCATTTAATAAATAGAATATATTATAAACAAGTGTGAGAATATAAATTGACACTCAATGCCCATTTCTTAGTGAGGTAGGAACCTTATAAAATGTATATTTAAGTAGTCAAAATAAAAAGCAAACCATTCTTAAATATCAACATTGTGACTTTAATCTTATTGTGAAAATAAAACACCACCATGCCAACACTGTGATTTATTGCATGGCACATTAGAACATGGAGTCCCAGGGTACCAGTGTAGATTACAATAGCAAACATTAAAGCATCATTGCTGGGCAAAGAAATAATTGCAAGTGCCAATGCGTTCCAGACGCCAGGTTTACAAATGCAGAATGAAATGTGCTTAAGCAATTAAAAATAAATGATTCAATGAGGACATTTTACAGTTTTCAGAAGTCATTTGCTTTTTTTCTAACTGGGAGGCCATTTTGTTTTCCTCAGAGCGGCTTCTGCCTTTTTCACATAGGGGAGCGAATCGTAGACTTTCGGTTTATTGCCAGGGGTTTCTTTTTTTCCCAGTAAGAAACAAAATGTCCATTTGTGGAAAAGCCATTTTCCCCTTCCAAGTCAGCTAAAAAAAATAAATAAAATTAAAGATCTATGACGACATTTCATGATGTACAGATACGAAGTTTAAGCATGTCCACCTATAGCCTCCTGAGTAACCGTAACAAATCTGCAGTGGCAAGCTATGGAATGGACTTCTGACATCTGTCAGAAAATTTCAGGGGGCTCCCCTTCAAACCACTACTGATAAAATCCAGAAACTTCCACCCCCTACAGTGGGTCAACTTTTTTTCCTTATCTTCACACGTGTAATCCAACCTGTGGTGTTTGAGTAAGGGACACAGTGAAGAGGAGGATGCACAGTGCTGTGCAATACAGAGCTCTGTACTGCTCCCCATCTTTCAAGCTCTGTATTACAGAAAGTAGTAACATGACAAGCAATGGAGAGTGGTATTCACAAATACAATATATTTCTCAAATTCATTTCACCAGAGAGTGGGAGGCAATAGAACATACCTGAAAGCTTGCCATTCCAAAATTCTGTTAGTCCAATATAAAAAGGTATTACAATGCAAATATCTTATTTTAGATTGGGATCATTGTACTAATAATACACACACACACACAGGGAAATATGGGATGCACTCACAGATTTATCACACAATGTTCTTTTCGGTTATAAAAGTCTTAGGAAAATGAGGACCCCACCAGGATCCCTCATTTCATTTTTTTTTACATAATGGATTGGAAAACACCCAGGCAGTTAACCTTAAAAAATAAAAAAAAAGGATCGAGTGCCAGGCTCATTTTGATTTTTCACTTTATTTTCAAAAAATAAAAATAAATCTCCAACAAATACACCCCTAGTAAAAAGTACCTACTTACAGCGCCACTTCAGAAATACCAGGTGAGTAACCGCCTTTTGATTTCATCTGGTCCTGAAAAGATCCTCCCTTGAAGAGTTAAAATAAAAAATTTAAGGCATGTATAATTATGCATTAAAACAGACTCTGAGAATCAAAACCACTACATCTGCAGCCTCTGAGAAACAGTTTACATTTGTCAGACTGTGTGGTCTATGGGCTCTCAAATAACCATTTCATGAAGAAATAACTGAAAGTCTTTATGTTTGGAGTCATCATGCCAAGCATGACGCCACCGAATGCTGTGAATTCTTCTTCTTTATAAAGAGCAATTGACTGGCAATTGATGCGCAGTAGGGTCACAATACATCTCAGACTAGCCCAAGATCATAATCAATGAAGAGGAGTGGTTTTCGCAGTAAAACTGGGAATGTGCTGGATTAAAAATTAGTTTACTTTTTAGGCCCCCCAAAAGAGGTGGGAAGGGGGCAACAATCTAATCTTTAACTGAAACACTGTTATGAAGAGATATTCATAACTTGAGTGTTTGATGTAGGTCATCCTAGCAAAAACTGAAGAAAAAAGTTAGTTTAGGGTTTATTAGCGTTTGTCATTTGATGAATTTAAAATTTTTGCCCATTGTGGCATGGGATTGATGGCAAGATCTGGTGTAAGAGTCTAACGCAAATAGACAATTTCTTATCACCAGGAGCTCAAACAGGAGATTAATCAACATGCTATATGGACATTGCCATAGTGAGAAAGCCGATACAAATCCTTCTGATATAATTCTCCCGGCAGATGAACCAGATACTAACCCAGCATTACATGAACCGTCAAACATCAAAATAAACGAGATCTTAAAAAAAAAAAAAAAAAAAAACCCACACTTAACTATTCTTGGTAGAAAGGCTTCAGCATTAGCGACATGTCAACGGCTTACCAAAATATGGACCAGCCTGACTATTCATGAAAATCACGGCATCCTCAATGGTCATTGTGTGTTCGTTCAAAACATCAATACATATAGGTCAGAGAGGTGTCATATCATATGGTCGATGTGTCAGTGTAGTCATGCAAAATCTAGCAGCAAAGGGGCGATCACTTTGTAACAAACAGCTCATTGCAAAAATCATAGGGAAGTGACGGTCACATAGTGGAGATATAGAGAATATATATATAAATGTACAAAAATGTTTGTCTGGACTAGTAACACTACTAAAAAAGTCAACAGGTGGAAAACTGAGGAGAATATGGTTTTTGGGGACATTAGAGAAAGCACAACCACTTAGTCCTGGCAATGTAGCACATCATTTTAACCTCACCATATTGTTTTGGCCAAGTTATGGGGGGGGAATTGTTTTTTTTTTTTGCAGGAAGACATTCTGCAACTTACCAGAGCAAAGCCAGTACTTGAGTCTCCTGAGCCTACATGAGCGGTGTGTACAAAGTTCATAGGTTCCCCAATCATACTTCGATCAATCCGCCTTCGCCTCTGTTGAATAAGGAAAAAAACAAAACAAAAATTTACACACACACATACACATTTTCAAGGTTTATGCCACATAAAAACAATGCACCAAAGAACTACAGAGGTTTTCTGCATTTTATTTCTGTGCCATCTGCCACACATATCCCTACTATTTACATTATTTATAAATCTGCCCAACGTGTGCAAAGCCTCAACTGTACACATGTATGCAGACCACATTAATTTCCCCCAGTAAACCCAATCTACCGCAGCTTGAGGCCTGTGCTCCAAAACCAATTCACAGAGGTAGAAAAGTGGATAGCGGATACTTTCTTCATAAACACTAACAAAACGGTCACAATGATCTTTCAAATATCTAGGTATGTTGCTAGACTTCAATCTATCCTTTGGCCTTGAGAAACTCTTTACAATGTTATCTAAAACTAGGTGCCCTGTACAGAAACATTCCTGCCTATTCCCTACAGTAAGGAAACAGTGCAGCTAATGCCAGTCATTGATTATGGGGACATAGTATATGCACCCGCACCGCAAACCCACCTTAAACTTAATTATATAATTCATTCTGCCGCTTTGTACTAGAATGTAATTACTTTACCCACCATTGTGACATATTAAGAGAGCCAAACTGGTCATTGCTGGAATCCTGACGCACTTCATCTTTCCAGCCTTGTGCATAAGGGCTTTTCTGGGAAGCTCCCACCTTACGTGAGTAGAATGCTCTCCCCAGCTGTTCCCACCTCCTATAACCTCCGATCCAGTACTAGCACGATATTACCGCAACACAAAAATAAAATGGCTTGATTCTCATTTTCCTACAGAGCACCGCAATTATAGAATAATCTCATGGACACAGACAAGCTTTCATTCAATCTTAAATCCTTTAAGAGATCTATGGCAACATACCTCAATACAGAATATACCCATCATTGTTGACTATATTTATTACAGTGTGTAGTTCTATGTGTCCAAAGCATGTCCCTGCAGGCTTTGTGATATAAACACAGAGAAAAGGCAGTGTTTACATTAGTGTCTACATTGCAGTTTCAGAGGCACTTCTTGAGTTTCACAGAGTTTAATGACGTGAAATGACATGCTCATGTTTTGCAGGAGGACATCCAGCCTCAAGAAAACCCCATAGGAATGCACTGAGGCAATGCTTTCTGTGACAGACCACCTGGTCACCCAGGATTGGTACAAGTCTCCCAACCACCACCTCCTTCTCAAAAGGATTATAGTCACATTTACTTCTCCAGCCCGTGTCTCCCAGCCCAGCTCCACTTCTGGCCGCCTAACAGTCTTCATAGGCTGGCAGGAATGCCAGAGAGGCACAGTGTGTTTGCCCAGGAGCGACCCACAAACCTCTGGAACTCCTGATCTGATCATGGAGTTGTTGCGGTCCAGTAAAGCTTTGTCAAGGGCACACTTGGTCCCTAAATCACCTATCGTATTGCTATTTAGAGAGGGTGACAGAAGGTGGTGAGGCATTGAACGATACCAAGGACTTCAGGGAGCTCCATGTACCAGCAGAAAGTGCCATCATTGTAGAGGACCCGGACTTCCTACCCAGCGCTGTGGAACTACGATGGATTGGAAAATTGTCACGGCCCGGTCATGGGATAGACCCCTCCGATCAGAGTGCTTTTTGGACAGAGTGGGCACACAGAGCTTATCGGCCACTTTTTTTGGATGTAGGCACGGGAACCCTGTTTTTATTATGAAAATGTTTATGGACGCCAAGATGTCTGGCCAATTATAAAATTACCTGGTCAGGCACAGACACCAATGTGCCAGAGGTTGTGCAACACCTATTGGTTTCCTTGTGACCCTCTGTTGGGATCACATATATAAAAAAAGTGTGGCATTTGTCCCCAATAATACAGTACTTCTTCACCCATCACCAAGTCTTCGCTAGTGTTTGGGTGGAAAAGCAATATCTGCTATAAACAATGGGCTATACCTTGGTGGCGAAATCCCAGCTACTAGTGGACAGGCTGCCACACTTTCCTATGGGGAAGGCCTAAAGCACACATCTTTGTACTCCACACACTAAATTGTTCCTTTAAAAGGGAATGGCTACAGCAGCGTTACTCCTGTCCACTAATAACAGGGAACTTAAGTTTCAATGCGCATAGGCAGTTGACCACCCTCAGCTAATGACTGACATTCTATACAATGAAATTTGCATAGAATTGACATTAGTCACTCTGGAACGGTTCCAGTGCTGAGTGAATGAGTCAGAGCACTGCCACTGGGTTATTCCAGCATTGATCTGACGCACTGAGTGAGCGTCAGGCTGGAAGAGCACCAGCACCACAGGGCCCAGCAGGGTCCCATAGGGTGTTTTTGTTTATACAAGGGTTTTTAATATGTCCTTTAAGTTTCACTTTGCCGGGTTCAGTTAAGACTATTGCTGCCATGGACCATGGAAACCAGCAGGGAAGAGGGCTAGCATGCTGTGTCCCTGAGCAATGGATTGGCTGAGATAAAGGAGGCGGGGCCAAGCTCCGTCCTGTTCAATCAGCATTTCCACGAGGAAAGTTTAGTGTTTCGACGCAGAGGGTAGAGACACTGAATGTCAGTGACTGACCCAGCAAACACCTCTAGTAGCCATCTCAAGTGTGGGCACTGGAGGTGTCCCTAGGCTTTAATGTAAACACTGTAGTGTAGTTCTTGTAACTGTAGTGTCCCTTTACTTTAAAAGTTTTTATCTCCTGCTTTGTAAATTGAACTTTAATTACATACAAGAAGCTCTTGTAGGGTCTAGCAAGCTATTAACAGAGCAGTAGATAAATCCTAAATGAAACAAAATTTGCAATAAAGGAAGCGTAAACATTACCTGCTGTGTAAGTCACATGCAGGTAGGCGTGACTGCGTAAACAGTCCCCCCCTCCCCCCAGACACTGAGCTCTACCTTTTGCTCAAATATTTTATTGGACCTACATTAGTTACACCACAGAGTTTACCCATTTTCTAATGGCTACTTCCAACAAGACAATGTGCTGTGTAGGTTGCTCAAAAAAGTTCATCAGTTTGGTTCATCAGTTCAATTCAATGGAGTAGCTTTGGGATATAGTGGCATGGGAGATTTGGAAGCAGCAGTTTGAGGTGGTTTATATTTAATCCCATGCTCCAGGAGCCAGTGTGTTTAAAGGGTGCAGTGCCTGATGCGCACCTGTTAGTGATACCCACTGGGTGGCCGCAAGGGCTTGGGTTATCCGATGGGCAAATCCGGGCGGAACCTCAAATTTTGTCATAGGGTTCTGCACGAATAATTTTTTTAAATTTTTTTAAATTTTTTTTTTTTTTTATTTATTTTTTTTATTACCAACCCATTTCATCTGTAGTTCGGTATCAATAGGATTGTGGTGAGACCAAACACGATAAAAAGAAATTAAAAAAAACTCTACAGTGTAAATACAAAAATTACCGTTATTCATATTTAAAGTTGGACTTCGAGAAGTCCTTTTTGTGCATAGAAATTTGAGAAAGTGTTCCCAGCTTGACATGCAAATAAGCACAAAGCAGGAGGGAAAAAAAATGTAAATTATAAATAAAAATAAATTTAAAAAAAAAAAGGCAAGGTAAGTTCAAGACCTACTATATTTAAAATACAGGGGGGCTTTGTGTGTAAACAAGGGGGTGTATGGATCCCAGACTAGAACACTATTAAAAAGGGAATCTTTCTTAAATATACGTGTTGGTGAACGTGTACATTTTAAGTGACTATGCATTATACAGCATTTAGAACATCACACACCCTAAGCATGGTCTGAAAAGGTTATGAGAATTGTAAAACAAACTCACATACTGAATATGCAGTAAACTAACAATCCTATATAACCACACTTTATAAAGTTAGAGAGAAGCTGAAAGAAAATAAACTACTCACTGGTTGTGGCTGGGCACCAATGCAACAGCTAAAGCAGAAGAGAAATTCAGTCATTGCTTTATCTCAAGTGTTAATGGCAGACACTTCCTCTAAGTGTTGTTCTTCCTGCTATATTCTATTGATGCAGCCACCACACAGGAAGAAACACGCCAGAGTCAATGAAGAGGCTGGTAACGTCTTTAGAATTCACAGTAGGCAGTGTTTAAAAAGAAAGAACCTAAAAAGCGATGCAAATAAAAATACATATGAAAAATAAAAAAAGTTTAAAAAAAATTAAAAAAATAAAAAATCATCACTTACTGTAGTAAAACAAAAGGAAATTAAGTTTCCCCACCCTAATTCTGTATTTAAGTGTGGGAGAAAATAAGCATATAAAAAAAAAAAAAAAAAGTTAAAAAAAAAAATTCATATATAATACAAATACAAGTTTTGACACAAACTGAAAAGGATGGTGTAAGTGTGACAAGCTCAAGTGCCACAGACTTCTGGTAGAGGCAAAAAAGGCCAGCCTCCTGCCCAGACTATGTTCCTGGTCCCAATAGCCCCTAAAAGAGGCTATTGTCACTAGGAGAGGGGGGATGGGAGCCTCAGAGTGCTGTAAGCTGTAATCACTAGAGGAGAGAGGGTTTCCAAAGCTATACTCATGGCAGCCCGGTCTGGTATAGGACCCTCCCCCCTCATGGAGTTCAGGGGTGTCTGTATGGCATGTTTGTGTTTGCAGGTGTGTGTTTGACTGTTATGTTGGAGTTTGATTGCTGGCATACCTGCACATGCACTGCCACATACATATTAACAGAAACACACACACACACACACACACACACCGGTAATAAAGTTTATATTTGCAGCCACCCTCCTGTTAGTTTACCTTTTTTCTGCAGGAGGGTGGCTTGCTTGGAGTGCTGCTGGCAGAGGCTGGTATGAGAGGTCGGCAGCAGCTCTCTGCCCTCCTGCCTTCTCTCTGCCCTGTTCGGGGTGCTCTATGTCTGGGAGGAGGTGACAGGCTGTCACTTCCTCCCAGCATCCCATGCTCCAGGAGCCAGTGTGTTTAAAGGGTGGTAGTGCCTGATGCGCACCTGTTTAGTGATACCCACTGGTGGCCCTAAGGGCTTGGGTCACCCGATGAGCAAATCAGGGCGGAACCTCAATTTTGTCCTAGGGTTCTGCGGAATAACAATAAGTAAACGCTGCCTTAAACGATTGCTGGATTTCCATCATCATGAAATCTGGCAGCAGTATTTTAATTTTCAGATACATGTGTTGGTTTGTGCATCTTTTCTCCTCCAAAGTGCTGATATTAGAAAGATATGGGCAATTTTATACATCTGCGTAGAGCGGAAATGCCAGGCACACACCATTTTTCAATGAGCTGTACCACAACTCAGAGAAGTCTAAGGGAAGCAGGGTGTGAGCTTGCAGCCCCAGCATAAAGGCTTCTCAACAAGATCTTCTAAAAAAGGGTGGGTGAGGCAGCTTTAAAAAGCTGCAGACACCAAATCACAATTCTCTCCCAAAGAAAATGTGCGGAATATAAAAATACATGCATGATTTCTTTAGGGTATATCTACGACAATGTGAAAAATAAATACATTTCAGTGGAATGTTCCTTTAAGAAGAAGTTCATTTCGGCATATACCTTACATCATCATTTAACAAAACAGAGCTGGTACAGACCCATGTTTTGCAGGAAGCATGTGGTTTGCTGACTCATACCAGTTCAGAATGTAGTCCATTTTCAGTTATTAAAATAATTTACATTTGTATAACACTGTAATGTTAAATATTTTGTATTCTTAACTATTTAGATGTTAGTCTGCCCCTCAAATAAGACAGTCTTTTCCCCGGAACCACAACAGTAACTATGTAGATTAGCATATCCATTTAAAAAGGGACAATTTAGGCACCAGAATCACGACAGCTTAGTGATTAGGAGTCCCCTGGTGCCACTTAAAGAGTATACAAAACCAAGTCAAAACCATTTAAAAAGGGACACTGAAGGCATTGTAACAGTTTAATATCAGAAGTAATTGCAGTGTATGGAATCCACTGGCACCAAGCTTCCATGCAGATATAAACAGGATTTTAAAGTTTATTGTTCAAATTTAGTATTAGAATGACACAGTATCAATTAATGCATAAGGCAGCCCTCCACTTGTGTTCTCTATTCTACAACAGAGACAAGACACCTGGCAGATCATTAACAGAAGAAGACCGGGTACTCCTGCTACCCAGCATTTCAGCCAGTGGTGATGTTCGGCCCAGAATCGCTGGCATGGGCGATTTAAAATAGGGAGCAGTAGAGATATCCCTGGCAATAGAAAGATTTTATTACATACCCCCCCCGACACATGTAGAATGTGTCATGTAAGAGACTGGGCTATGAGTCATAGCTTCAGGCAGGGCCAGATTAAGAGTCCAGTGGGCCTGGTGCTGACAATTATGACGGGCCTAATTACAGAATCATATCGACCAAAAACAGTAAAACACTCCCAAGCATCATGTATCTGATGGAGATGGTGCTGGAGAGAAAGAAAACAGCAGCTATAAGACAACACATACCCTAGGCTAATCTCTCTCTAATTTATGTTTTCATCTTTCAAGTAAATCTATAACTCCTAACAGCAGTATCCAATCAAGCAGGAAGTCAATGGGCACTGTAAAAGGGTGTGCCTCTGACATAAATCACGTAACCTGCCAAAAGGGACGAACATGCCCAAAAAGAGGATATGTCTGCCCAAAGAATTAGAAGGCCAGCCTGGTATGAATGCATGCCAGGCTGCCTGCCAGTCATGCAGCTGGCCAACTAAGGGCATACTATGCAGACAGCACCCTGAGCTTGGCATAAATGCATCTAATGATGCGCTCGCTCAACGCTTTCTAAGGACTGTCCCCTAGCACTCGCTGGTCCACTTGTCTCCTTACATTCTTACTAGCAGGCAGAAGCTCCTGGTATATAGTCAGGGACAGAGAAAAGCTGTATGTAGTGAGTGTAGAAGAAAGGGAACATGCCACAGTGTTAGAGAGACCAAAGTCAGCATTACCTTAAAGGATCACTATAGGGTCAGGAACACAAACATGAATTCATGACCCTATAGTGTTAACACCACCATCTAGCCCCCCCTGGGCCCCTCATGCCTCCATAAATATAGCAAAATCTTACTGTATTCAAGCCTGAGCTGTAACTCTGCATGCTGTTAGACTCAGAAAAACAAGCAGTCTGCTGACATCATTAGAAGTGGTGGCCTAATCCAATCACAGTGCTTCCCTATAGGATTGGCTGAGACTGACAAAGAGGCAGATCAAGGGCAGAGCCAGCATGATTCAAACACAGCCCTGGCCAATCAGCATCTCCTCATAGAGATGAATTGAATCAATGAATCTCTATGAGGAAAGTTCAGTGTCTGCATGCAGAGGGAGAAGACACTGAATGTTTGGATGCATTTTAGTCAGCCATGACCCAGGAAGGATCTCTAACAGCCATCTAAGGAGTGGCCAGTGAAGTTATCACTAGGCTGTAATGTAAAGACTGCATTTTCTATGAAAAGACAGTGTTTACAGCAAAAAGCCTGACGGTAATGATTCTACTCACCAGAACAAATTCAATAAGCTGTAGTTGTTCTGGTGACTCTAGTGTCCCTTTAACTATATTCATTGTCAGCCAGTCCACACAAGTTTTGTTCCCATCCATCCCTCTTAAGTTTCCATACTTAAATAAGAGTATGTGAAAAGTAGTTAGGGTTGCCACCTTTCTTGGAAAAACACACCTTGCTAATTTGCATAATTAAATATGTATGGATGACATCACATGATGTAAATCACAAGGAGTGACATAAGAGAAAATGCTGTAAAATCACCAAAAAACTACTTAGTTTGATTTTGCTGTATAGATGGATTCCTCCCAGTGGCCCCATGTCTCCCAGTGCCCCCACGTGTCGATTATTCCAGGTCTCAGTGTTCCTATGTATCAGTGTCTCAGTGCCCGATGTCTCCCAGTGTCCCCTAGTGTCATGTCCCCAGGTCTCCCAGTGATCCTATGTATCACAGTGTCTCAATGCCCCATGTCTCCCTGTGTCCTCATGTATCCCAGGTTCCCCATGTCACTAGGAAGACGGGAAGACCTGGGGACACGGGGAGACCTAGGGACACGGAGACACCAGTGACACTGGGAGACTACGGGACTCTGGCTGGGATGCATGGGGACACTGGGAAAATAGGGGACACTTGAAGACATGGGGACACAGACACCAGGGACACAGACACTAGAGACACTGGCTGGGGGACATTGAGACATGGGGAAAAGGAGACACCAGGGCCACAGACACAAGGAACACTAGCTTGGAGACATGGGGACATTGAGACACTTGAGGCACTGGGAAACATGGAGGCACTAGGAGATATGGGCACAGTGAGACACTGGCAGACTGGGGGCACTGGGAGACTAGGGGGCACTGAGACACCAGGGACACTGTCTGGGAGACATGGGGACACTGTGTTCCCATGTGTCTGTGTCATAATGTCTCCCAATGTCCCTTAGTGTCTCAGTGTCCCCATGTCTCCTTGCAGCCTTTGCCCCATCCCTTACTTCCCTGAGCTGTAGGCTGTCTCTGCAGGGTGGGAATTGCTGTCTGGACTCTCTGTAACTGCACCCCTGCAGATCAGTGAGTATAGATAGGCAGGGAGGGATATGCTGGAACTTCCTATCCCTGCCTGTCTCCACATACAGCGACCCCTACTGGCCAGTGCTGGTATTGCATAGTAATCTCTTGTTTATACTGAGAAAAATACCAGCATTTGTATTGCCAGTCTCACTGCAATATTGGCACCAGCCAGGCAGCCTCAAATACTGGCTGTGCCAATAAAATAAAAGCCAGGTGGAATCCCTAAGAGTAGTGTGTGAAAAAAAAAATGTAAAAAAAAAAAATAATAAATTTTTTTTTTTTTTATAAATCAATGGGCCTATTCCATGGGCCTGGGCCTGGAGCTGCAGCTCCATCAGCCCCTATGTTAATCCGGCCCTGGCTTCAGGATTGGGCAGATCAGCCAAGGTAAACTACAGGTGATACTCGAAAAATTAGAATATCGTGCAAAAGTTCATTTATTTCAGTAATGAAACGTAAAAGGGGAAACTAATATATGAGATAGACACATTACATGCAAAACAAGATAGTTCAAGCCGTGATTTGTCATAAGTGCGATAATTATGGCTTACAGCTCATGAAAACCCCAAATCCACAATCTCAGTAAATTAGAATATTACATGCAATCAATAAAACAAGGAGTGTACATAGAACAATATCGGACCTCTGAAAAGTAAAAGCATGCATATGGACTCAGTACTTGGTTTGGGCCCCTTTTGCAGCGAAAATTTTACTGCCTCAATGCGGCGTGGCATGGAAGCTATCAGCCTGTGGCACTACTGAGGTGTTATGGAAGACCAGGATGCTTCAATAGCGGCCTTCAGCTCTTCTGCATTGTTCGGTCTCATGTCTCTCGTCTTTCTCTTGGCAATGCCCCATAGATTCTCTATGGGGTTCAGGTCAGGCGAGTTTGCTGGCCAATCAAGCACAGTAATCCCACTGTCATTGAACCAGGCTTTGGTGCTTTTGGCAGTGTGGGCAGGTGCCAAGTCCTGCTGGAAAATGAAGTCAGCATCCCCATAAAGCTCGTCTGCGGAAGGAAGCATTAAGTGCTCCAAAATCTCCTGGTAGATGGCTGTGTTGACCCTAGACTTAATGAAGCACAGTGGACCAACACCAACAGATGACATGGCTCCCCAAATCAACACAGACTGTGGAAACTTCACACTGGACTACAAGCATCTTGCAGTGTGTGCCTTTTCATTCTTCCTCCAGACTCTGGGTCCTTGGTTTCCAAATAAGATGCAAGAGTTGCTCTCATCATTAAAGAGGACTTTGGACCACTGAGCAACAGACCAGAAATGCTTTTCTTTAGCCCAGGTAAGACACTTCTGACGTTGTTTGTTGTTCAGGAGTGGCTTGACAAGAGGAATACGATATCTGAAGCCCATGTCCAGGATCCGTCTGTGTGTGGTGGCTCTTGATGCACAGACTACAGCCTCAGTCCCATCCTTGTGAAAGTCCCCAACACTTTTGAATGGCCTTTAACTGACAATCCTCTCCAGGCTGCAGTTATCCCTGCTGCTTGTGCACCTTTTTCTTCCACACTTTTCCCTTCCACATAACTTTTTTTTAAATTATATTTTTATTTTGCATTTTCATCATAAGCGTTACATGACGTATAGCGTTTTGATAATCAGTATGACATATAGTATGATATTCAGACTTCGTACAAAAGATTTACAAATGAATAACAGTTTAGCCTTTTACAACTTTTTACTAATAATAAAACATTTTATGTTTGCAACTTTATTAACATTTGTTGTCCTGTTAGTTTCCCTCCTATGACTCTGCGAGTGTGCTCGTGTATTCGTTATATCCTCACTCTATTGTGTATTAAGGCTAACACCCTAGGTGTAATTTTTGAGATAGGCTTTCCATGGTTCCCACATTGTTTTACACAACTGCGATTTCCCTAGTGTAGACATCCTTAGTGTATATATCTATATCATCAATCCTCCTGTACCATTCTCTTCTTGACGGTCTTTTACTAGTTTTCCAGAGCCCTGCTATTACTAATTAAGCTGCGGTAAGGAAGTAAAGTATTAATGAATTTCGAAACGTGTGCATAGTTACAGGGATGTTGTAGAAAAGAAGTGATTCGGGTGTAGCTGGGATAATTGTGCCACTAAGTTTGCCTGTAATCCGTGCTACCTCTCTCCAGAACCCCACTACTCTGCCACAAGACCACCATATGTGTTGGTATGTGCCTCGTTCTTGCAGACATCTCCAACATAGCGGTGAGTTATCGGTATCGTATTTGTTGGCATCTACAGGTGTTATATACCACTGGGAAAGAAATTTAAAGTTTGGTTCTTGTATTGTTATGCTAGAGTGTGATTTCATCATTTTAGTGAAGATAATATGCCATTTCTTTTCTTCTATCGGGGTTGATAACCATTGTTGGTGTTTTGCAGTGAACCAAGGGAGTGTGTTGTTCGTACATTCTTGTAGTAGTTAACACTTAGATACTATTTTGGTTTTCGGCGGAATGGAGCAGAGCTTTTCAAATTGGGTCTCTTCTCTTGGCTGCCAGTGTAAGAGTCCTTCTTTATGTAGAAAATGTTTTAGCTGATGATATTGGAATGTTTGAGTCAGGGTTGGATAGTTTGTGCCCGTGATGTCTGTTAGTGGTAATAGTCCGTCCTTAGTGACTAGGTCTCGTAATGTTACATTTCCGTCCCCAGAGTTAGGTATGGTCTTGCTCATATTCCTGATGTCCCTGCCTACTGGAAATCTTGGGTTGTGAGCAATCGGGAATCGTGGCGATGGTGTCGGTGTGAAGTGGCGCAGTGGATTTATATTTGCCCATACTTCAAGAGTGGCACCTATGGTGGGTAGGTCTCTTGGGGAGTTTCCCTTGCCTGTCAGTAAGGTCCAAGGGAGATATTGAAGAGGAGTTGCTACTTGAGATTGTTCTATTTGAACCCATGCCTTAGTGCCTATCTCTCTTGACCATTCTAGTATCCTCCCTAGGTGTATTGCCTTATGGTAATTTTGGATGTGTGGGCATCCCAATCCCCCTTTCTCCTTTGGTTTGGTCAGTACATTGAGGGCTATGCGCGGGCGCTTTTTCGCCCATATAAAAGTTGTGAGTATCGACTGGATCGAGCGAAAGAAGGCAGTCGGGACATGTATAGGGATAGTGTTCAGTAGATATAAAATGCGTGGTAGAATATTCATGGATATAATGTTTATTCGTCCCATCCATCGAAAATGTGGTTTATCCCATCTGTCTAAGTCTTTTTTGATTGTCGTAAGTATGTCATGGAAATTTTCTCTATATAGGGTTTTGTGAGTGTTGGTTATTTTTATCCCGAGATATTTGATGGAGTTGGGAGCCCATTGGAACGGGTATTTGCGCTGCAAGCTATGTACCTGTCCAGGGGTTAAGTTAATGTTGAGAATTTCACATTTATCAATGTTGGATTTTGAAGTTAGAGACTTTACTATACTCGGTTAGGGCCATTGTCAAGTGGGGCAAACTGTGTAGTGGATTCACAATGGTGAATAGTAAGTCATCGGCAAAGGCCGACTTTTTATATTCGTGTTGGTTGACCCTGATGCCTTGTATATCAGGGTTGTGTCGCACTGCTTTCAGAAGGGGTTCTAGAGATAGAATAAATAGGGGGATAACGGGCATCCCTGCCTGGTGCCGTTACTTATCTTAAATGGTTTTGAAAGTTGGCCATTTACCTTTAGGCGGGCTGTGGGACGAGAGTAGATGGCTCTTATCCATTGGATCCATCTGTTGCCGAATCCTAACATCTCAAGTGTGGTTATAAGGAAGGCCCAGTCCACCCTGTCAAAGGCCTTTTCCGCATCTATTGCCAGGAGTAGTGTTGGGGTTTGTGTATATGAAGTGCAATGAATTAAATTTATAATTTTGGATGTGTTATCTTTTGCTTCCCTAGCAGGAACAAAGCCTGCTTGGTCTGGGTGGATTAGATCTTGGAGAAATGGTTTAAGTCGCAAGGCCATCATCTTAGTAAAAATTTTTATATCCACATTTATGAGCGATATTGGCCTATAACTGGCGCATTTCTCCAGATCTTTCCCTGGTTTGGGTAACAGCGTAATTGTCGCCTCTAATGCCTGACTCGGTATATGGTTGTGGTGTGGGATAGAGTTGATCGCTTCTAGCAGGTGTGTATTAAGTTCTGCTTGAAACATCTTATAATAGGAGGCCGAGAACCCGTCCGGATCCGGGCTCTTGTTATGTGGTGTCTGTTTCAGTGCCAATTTGAGTTCATCTAGTGTGAAGGGTTCTTCTAATGATCTTGTCGCCACTGGAGGCAGAGTTGTGTCGAATTTGTTCTCCAAGAATTTTCTTAAGTCTTCTATGTTGGGTCCCTTCTCTTTCAGATTATATAGTGAAGTGTAATGTGTGGAATGTATTGGCTATTTCTTCCGTGGTGCATGCGAACGACTCATCTGAGCGTTTGATTTTGGGAATGTACGTGAGCGCCTGCTTTTGTTTAAGGGCTTGTGCGAGTAGTTTGCCGCACCTGTTTCCCTGCGCATTATATCTGTGTTTTGTCCATAGGATGGCTTTCCGTGCCTTATCTTGTAGTAGCGAAGTAAGTTCCGTCCTATGGGCAATTAGTGAGCAGTAACTTGCGTCAGTCATGTTAAGTTTGTGAGAGTTTTCTAGTTGTCTAATTTTTTTGTAGAGTTCCTCAATCTGTTTATTTTTTTCCCGTTTGATTTGGGCCCCCCATTTTATTAGTTCTCCCCTTACTACTGCTTTATGTGCTTCCCATTGCACAAAGGCAGAGGTGTCTGGGGTTTTATTTTCTTGGAAGTAGAGCCTGATTGTGTTCTGTATCGCTTCTCTAACGGTTTTTGTTTGCAGCAGGTTGGGATTGAGTTTCCATAGTCCCTTGGGTTGAGGGAGGGAAGGGACAGTGACTGTGAGGTAAATAGGAGAATGGTCCGACCAGGTCATTGGGCCTATGGAGGTGTGTGTTACCAGGCTTAGGTCTCTGTGAGAAATCAGGAAGTAATCTATTCTAGAATAAGATTTGTTCGGGGTTGAGTAGTGTGTATAGTCTTTAGTTGTTGGATGATATATCCTCCAGCAGTCTGCTAGTTGATGTGTGTGGATGATGTGTTGCATTTGTAATCTTGTGGCTGTGAGATGTTTACTGCTAAGAGACGTGCTATCTTTTTTGGCATCTAGCGAGACGTTAAAGTCTCCCCCCATGATAAGGAAGCCATTTGTATGTTGTTTAATTTTAGCCATGATCTGTCTGAGTGCCCCGCATTGGTGTTTATTGGGGAGGTATATAGAGACAAGAGTAATTGGGTGTGTCCCCACCGTGCCCTGTAATATGATAAATCTGCCTGATTCGTCTGTGATGTGAGTAGAGTAAGAGAAAGGTACGTTTACCCCTATCCTCTGGATTTACTCTTGTTATAATTATTATGGTACACTTGTTTGAATTTCGGGTGTTTAAGTTGTGGTGCATTCGGGCCTTTTAGATGAGTTTCTTCGAGAAATGCTATGTCTGTTTTATTTTTCACCAGGTCCGTTAGCACCATTTTTCTTTTTTCTGGAATATTAAGCCCTCTGACATTTAGGGAGCATATTCTCAAAGATCCCATGTTCCTAAGTCTGTCTATTCGAGGCGCTTTGTTGAGTGTAGGATAGTGTTGCTTGTATCTAGAGTTATGAGTGTGTGGTGCTTACGTGAGTACGAGGATACTTTGTGGTGGGAGAGAGTATGTTTGAAGGCTTGGTATATGAAATATCACAGCACAGGAGTTTAACAACAAATAATTCTAAAAGAAAAGAAAAATAACTATTTACAGTTTTAACTAGAGTATTTATCGAACTTGGCGTCCTACGAGGGGTAGTTCCAGTGGGAGGCTGAACTTCCTCGTGTATTAATAGAGGCCTGAAAAACGTTGCTATATAGGTTTATATTATGGGATAGTCTTTCCAGACCCCTATAAAGGAGACGGTACAGTTCCCCGAGTGTATCCAGTAATTATATACTGGCTCAAGGATAGTTATTACACAAAAGCAGAAACGTTGAGCTTTTAGGTAGGTACCGCTCAGGACCTCAACTGGTCCTAATTTGTGTCCGGCGGGAGCGTGGACACTACGACTAAAAGTGATATGTTCACTTCGGGTTTAAATCAGGGGTAGGTCAGCTGGATGAAACCTCGGCACCTATGCAGCTTCCCCTTAGGCGGAAAGGTTTCACTTTGCATTGTAGTACTGGACGAGTACTGGGCTCGATTATTATTAAATTTTATCGTGTTAGACCTGTAATGCCTGATTTTGTGGTTTTAACCTATCTTGAACCTAAAATAACATTTCTAGGTGAGGCCTTACAGATCCCAATGCTATGAACATTAGTTAACCAAAACATTAATTGTACATTTGTACCAACTTATCAGCAGTTCCATAGAACTGATTTCTACTGTTCATAGTTACCGCTTCCACAGCCCTTGAGATGGGCGATTTCAGAGTTAACAGTCCGACAATGTAGATGTGCATTATCACTGTGGGTACTATGCCCATGCTATATGTCCTTTCGTCTGCACTCAATTTATTTTCCTCGGGGTCATTTGCGGTCTCTTCGGTCTCATGAAAGGCGATGCAGGTGGGGTCTTCCAAGTCGTTCTCCTTCTTGCATCCGCAGCTTGACCTTTCATTCTTTGAGGATGAGGTTGAATTGATTCGGTTTCTGTTATGTCGTACCAGTCCTGAATATCAACATTGGGTATACCCAGGCGCTGTGTGAAAGCCTCTGTTTCCATCACCGATGTTAGTGTGGCTTGGATACCCTGATGTGCGGCTGTCAGTGAGAAAGGATATCCCCATCGATATTTGATGCAGTGCCTGTGTGAGTGGTCTCAGGGTTCTTCTGCCCCTCAAAGTTAGCCACGCCAGATCTGGGAGAAGCAATATTTTTGTGTTGTTGTACATGATGTCTGCAGTGTCTGATGGCTTCCTTTTCAGAGTAGTAGTGTACTCTGCATATCACATCTCTGGGGGAGTCATGTGGAATAGGTTTAGGCCTCAGCGCCCTGTGGGCTCTGTCTAGGAGAATATGCGTTTCCTCTGGCCTCTGTAATATTTTGTTAAAGAGAGATTGCAAGATCTGGTGTAAATCTTCACGTGTCCCTTGTGACTCTGGTAATCCCCTTATTCTTATATTGTTCCTGCGTCCTCCATTGTCTAGGTCTTCTGTGTTTCTCATTATGTATAGAAGTTTGTTATCTCTGCAACTTTGGTTGCGTTCTAATGCCTGGACTCTGTCTAATAATTTGTCTCTGTCTTCCTCCAGGTCCCCCACCCTGCTGTTTACTTGCCTGATCTCGGAAGACAGCGAGGAAATCTGGTCCTGCATTGAAGATTCCAGTTTAGATGCCAGATCGTCTTTAGAAGGTAGGTTTCTCAATATATCTTTCATGTCTGCCATCCCCCATTCCGGTGTTGCATCCGATCCTTCCAGGCTATGCGGGGAAGAGCACTGTGGGGAAGATGGCGTCCGAATGCCTTCGTCTAGGCCGTCGCCTAGAATCTTCACAGTGTCGCGGAAGTATTTGTCCAGACCACCGGGATTTTTCTGTGTGCCCGGGTCCGGGAGGCTCTGGGAGGGTTGAGGTTTCTTTTTATTGCCCATATTGTCGGCGTTTTTGTCCAGTTTTATCGCCGCCGGCCGGGAGCTCTTATTAAGTGCGTCCGTTCACATTAGGTGTCAGGCCACGCCCCGTTCCCTTCCACATAACTTTTTATTAATGTGCTGTGATACAGCACTTTGGGAACATTCAACTTCCTTCTCAATTATCTTTTGAAGCTTTCCCTCCTTCAATGATGGTTTTCTGCACAACTGTCATGTCAGCAGTCTTCCCCATGATTGTGACTCCTACTGAACCAGACTGAGAGACCATTTAAAGGTCCAGAAATCCTTTGCAGGTTTTATGGCTTACCTAGCTGATTAGAGTGGGACACTGTGAGCCTAGAATATTGCACCTTTTCACAATATTCTAGTTTACTGAGATTGTGGATTTGGGGTTTTCATAAACTGTTAACTATAATCATTCCACTTATGACAAATCACGGCTTGAATTATTTTGCTTTGCATGTAATGCGTCTCTCGCATATATTAGTTTCCCCTTTTACATTGCAATACTGAAATAAATGAACTTTTGCACGATATTCTAATTTTTCAAGTATCATATGTATATGGGGGAGCCTTGTATATGGGGGATAGTCTAACAAATACTATTGTATTCAGCAAATTCCTTCCAGGGGTTAAAAAGTTAGCTGGAAGTCATTTGTGACCGGCCGCAAGCACATTTTCAAGCCCAAAACAGTTCCATAGATTTGGGCTGTGCGGTCAATATATTTCACACTGAAAAAATTACTAAGTCCCATCGCCAAACGGGACAGTCTCTGCGGCTGCAAACTCAGTGGAGGAGAAGGTAAGGGTCAGCGGTGTTCGTTGAAATGTGTAGCCAATTTCAGCTCCATGAATTTGGCTACACACACACCGCTAACCGCGTTCGGCAGAATAAAGATGGCCGCCGCCACGTGTCTGTTTGTACGAACGGTGGCCACCCAGCGGTCGGCAATTTACCTACAGCAACCTCCCAGCCTGGGAGGTAGATTAGCCGCACACTAACCACTTCTGGGTGGTCCGCCTGTGTAATAATTGGTTCAGTAAGCCCCATTTAGTGAACCAAGTGGGAGAAAGCCAGGAACAGAGTATATTAAAGGCTTGTGGACACTGGAGACACCGTCTTAAAGGGGCATTGTCCCCAACAAGTCTCAATATGCCCACATACAGTTCTTAAAGGGCCATACACAGTCCAATAGCAGTCCATACGCTGTGCTTAAAAGGGCCTGTAGCAGCACAATAAAAATCCATTATGCCCAACCACTGTATTTAAAGGGTCAAACCTCCCAGGGACCATAATCACATGGCAAGAGGCTGGCAAGTAGTCCGCTCCAGGCACAAGTGGCGATGTTAATTTCGCCACAACCATGATTTTAGGAATTCTGTTTTAGTCCATTCCCTCATTCTGTCAAGCCTATTTTCCAGGTAATAAATTATGAATGTGTGGCAAGCCCAGACCCCAGATCTTTGCTCTTGTAAGTGTGCTATAAGTGATTCTAGTGTGCCCTAGAAACAAAAATGCTCTCCTGAGCCTGGAGAAGAAGATCATTAGATGACTCAGGAGAGCCTGTAAAAAGTATTACGTGTTTGGCAGTGCCATCATTTTAGCAATATTAATACGACCCAAAATAATGTTTTTTTGTTTTTTTTTTAATTTAAATTCTTGCTCCCCCCTCCCCAATGTTAGCGTCTTAATATTGCTGCCTAGTAACACTTTCGAGTGGCAGTCATTCAAATTGCCACTAGAAGCGCTTCCTAGTCCTTTTATGCACAGTGTGCAGCACTGGCGTCCAGGGTCTCCGCACCCTGCATGGAGTTGCTAAACATTCACCATAGAGATGCATCATAGACATACATGGATTAAATGAGGAAATGCAGTTTGGTGCAGCGTTTTGCAGCAAATGTGCAATTGCCTCCCAATACTTTCCTATCGGAAAGAATTGGATTGACAGATCTCATTTGAGGCAGAACCAGCAGCAAAGAGACCGGCACAGGAGAACAAGTGCGTTTAACAGACTTTTCAGCACACAGAGAGGGGGGCCAGGAATTTAAACAGCTGTACAGGCACTATAGACACTATGGTGTTCCTTTAATGACATCATTCAAAACAATGTTGGTAATGTAATAACCACTGCACTCTTAAAAGTATATATCATTCCTAAATACAGAAGGATAGTCTCCATTTGGGAATCCTGTTGCAACCAAACATTGCAAGACAAGCAAGGTATAAAATGGGATTGAGTTTACATGCAAAGCTACTTCCGGGTACTTCTACCATCCATAACACATCCTTGCAGGTAGGTAGCCTAGCCGATTGTGTTGCCTGATGACACTACCATCGCACTGCAGAATTGCATAACTGGCATGCGTCCACTAACACACTGCCATCCATAACATTTCAGCATCGATTTAATGACACATGAAGGTTTAAAACTCACTTTACCTTAAGGATTTATTTTTCTTGGCTAAGACAATGTAACATTCTAAAAAGAATTGTTCTGCATTAAAACCAAAACTTAAGCAATTTCTAATTTTAGAAGAAGATCAAAGGGAAAAAAGGCAGAACTTGTAACTTTTTTTTTTTAAACGTCATTTGATAAATATTTGACATTTAAAAGGAAAATGGAGCATCATAGAAGGTTAAAGCGGCACTGTCATGCCAAACTTACCTTTCCTCAATCTCTTCCTCTTCTCCCCTTCTCTCGGGATCTGTTCTTTTTTTCTTCCTATCTTCTTTAGTTTTCTTTAAAATCACAAGACAAAGTAGGGACTCTTTGCCTTATGGAGGATTCCTCCGCTTGACCAGCTCTGACCAGCTCTGTGCAGTCATAAATATCAGCCACTACTCTAAGAGCATTCTATAATGATCTAATCCAGGGGTAGGCAACACCTACAGCAGTCCAGATGTGGACAAAGCATCATGGGAGATATAGTCCAAAACATCTGGAGTGCCAACGTTTGCCTACCCCTGGTCTGTACTAATCCGTAGAGACATAGGGGATCTTCTGTGTAAGAATAATGAATCGCCATGTTCAGCCAATTGGGTGCTTTAAGAAAATGAGACTCAAGGCTTTACTATGAGAAGTGCTCAGCAACGCTGATAAATGGAATAATTAATTTAAATTCTTCAATAAGTGTATACAGTAGCAGAGAGGTGATGATGGCCAAATGTAAACATTGCGGATTCTCTGAAATGTTTTACATGACCACACAAAATAAAAAAAATAAAATCACTACCGTAACACTGCTTCCAGGAAGTTAAGTTAAGCCTGTACGTTTAAATTAAACTACATGCATTTATGGGGTGGGGTGCATTGATAAAAACAAATCTTGTGACTCAAACACATGACACCTCAGTAAAGTGCCACATGTAACCTTGGGCATCCAGTTGATAAACCATGCTATACTGATTAAATAACATTTACTGGTCTATTATTTTGCAGCCTGGCAGGATTAATGTACAACATCTACTCCTTTTAATAGCCATGTCTCTGTATAAACAATGCATGCTATTACATTAGTCTTTTTAAACAATAAGTAACAGAGTTAGATTACTTTTTTCACGAGAACATGTAAATGGTAGCATACTGGTAGCCCCCACCCCCAAGGACAAGGGAATACAATGTTTCAAGAAGGACGGCAGTTAACATTCCAACCAACAAACGCTTTCAATGAAGGCCAAATTCTACGGAATATATATATATAAAAAAATTGTTCTAATACCAGAACTGATGGAAAACCAAACCACACACAATTTTTGGGCCCTATATAGAGCAGAGTTAACTGAAAGGTAGATTCTCAGCTGCTGTACATCTCCCACAATGCTTTGCCAGCTGTGGATCTACCATTTATCCATCCCTGCAGGGCTGTGTTGGATGCAATTAGTGAATATAGGCATGGATTTGTAGGGAGTGTGTGTGTGGGCGCGCGCACGCAATGTTGGCATTTAAATGCAGACATTCACATACACTGCCACACATGTACGTGAACATTGCCAAGCACAGAAACACACAAATACCCAGAAACATATACACAGACTGACCTACATGTACCAATCCACAAACATATGCATAACTACATAGAAATATCCTCTGTCTCAGTCCAGCTCTCCCTCCTACAGTCTTGTGGTGTGCACTTCAACTGTCTGCTCAGGGCCCCATTGTGTCCTTTTCCAAAGGAGGCTGCTATTGGCAATCGGAACTATCAGCAATGCCAGCATTACCACAAGGTGCCTATGACGCCTGTGCCCTGTATCTCTTGATGGGCAGTTGCAGGCCCTCGGACCCACTCGGGCCCTGGTGCTGCCACAACAGCTGGCCTTGCCGGTAGTCCTGAGCCTACTGACCTCATTCATTGCTGCAGGTATACCAAAGAATCTGGAGGAAGAAGAAATAGTCTCTCTACCTCTTAGCACACTTCAAACTATACAGTTTAATACAGCACAAGTGGCACAATATTACTGGGGAAACAGTAAATTATATTTTAAATACCAGTGAAACACTGTTTATCACATTTATAGAGAAAATTTCAATTGTTTTATTTTCATTTTTTTTTTTTTTTTTTTACTTACAAAAAAATAAAACAACCACGCACAGGACACCATAACTACTTAATCTCAATTAAGTTAGTGTATGGAGGTCCTGTGCGTCATCTTACTTTAAATGACCAGTATAGCATTAGGAATACAAATGTGTATTGCCAACACTATAGTGCCCTGTTTGCCGTTTAGTTTTTCGGCCTTCGCAGTGCCAGTCTCACCCAGGAAGCTTCACTTAATTCGCAGAAATCTCAGACAATACAATGCTTTTCCACAGAAAAGCACTGGGAGGTTAGTCCTGATGTGCAGCAAAATGACCGTCTGAAATATCAGAGATTTACCCTTCAATTTCCGTGGCAGTGCTTCCAATGGCTGTCAGAGCGACGGCCACTAGAGACATTTAAAACCCTGAATGGTTTCACTTGCAGGGTAAAAAAAAAACCAAAAAAAAAAAAACCCCACACTCATGCACTCAGCTCATCACTAACTCCCCATTCACAAAACAGTGTGGGAAAGCCATGATTATACAGAGGAAAGAGCAGACCAGCTCTATCTTCATAACTCTGGGATTAAGTAGTTCATTAAAGATTTAAAACACTTACAGTAATATGCATTTTGGACCATTTGACACCATAACTTAATTGAGTGGTTATGTGCCCAGATTGTTCTTTTAAAGGATCTTATCCTTTTGAATGTATGCAAAGGTTTAGTTCTTGTCCCCTTTTGTTCTCTCTCTCTCTCTCTCTCTCTCTCTCTGCAAACGAATTCATTTGGAATCCACTACCACCTGTACACGGACTACACCCAGCTATATCTCACCTCCCCTGACCTCTCCCCTGCTGTCCTACAACGTGTCACCAATTGCCTCTCTTCTATGATGTGCTCCTGCTTCTTGAAACTCAATCGCTCTAAAACTGAGTCTCTTATTTTTCCTCCTCATAACACTAATCCTCTTCCTTCACTCTCCCTGCAGGTTGATGGTACCTGACGCACCCCCATCCTTTCATGCTCGCTGTCTTGGGTGTCATTTTTGATCCTGGCAGTCTGTTGCTAAAACCTGTCGATTACTCCTTAAAAACATTGCCCGCATACACCTCTTTCTTACGCAAGATGCTGCCAAGGCTCTAGTAATCTCTCGCATGGATTACTGTAATTCCCTCCTAATTGGTCTCCCCAGAAGCTATACTGCCCCCCTACAGTCTGTGATGAATGCTGCTGCCAGTCTGATCTTTCTCTCCTGTCACTCCTCTCACACCTCACCCCTCTGTCAATCCTTACAGTGGCTTCCTGTCCCCTACAGGTGTCAATTTAAAATACTAACCCTTACCAACTCTAGACTCTCATACATTTCTTCACTGATTCATAGGTATGCCCCCTTTCGGTCTCTCCACTCTACTGGTGACCTTCTCCTGTCTGCTGCTTGCACCCTTACTGCAAATTCACGCCTGCTAGACTTCTCACAGGCTGCTCCTTTCCTTTGTAACAGCCTGCCTACCCCTGTCAGACTCTCCCTTAGTCTCCAATCCTTTAAGAAGTCCCTCAAAACCCATCTTTTCAGGATTGCTTATGACCTCCAAGGGTAACTTCTATCTCTCAAACCTTCCTCTTGCTCTCTCCTATAGGGCCACACTCACCTCCAGTTCTGCTACTTTCCCACCATGTCTATCTCAATACCCTTCCCTATTGTGTTTTTATACCCCACCTCCTCTAGACTGTAAGCTCGTTTGAGCAGGGTCTTCAACTACCTATTGTTCCGGTTACATTTTGTTATTGTCCTATTTGGTAAATTCCCCTCTTATTGTAAAGCGCTGCGGAATAAGCTGGCGCTATATAAATAACTAATAAATACAGTCTTACCAAAAACAAAAACCCATTCCAAAGTCACAACAGGAGTTTTTTTACTTAGACAAGGTCAAGAAATACAAAATTCTATAGATTTAAAATGTTGCCACTGAATCATACATTTTCAATTTAAAAAAAAAAAAACAGTAAAATATTCTCCCCCCTCAATCTAGCTTAAAGGGGTGCTTTAAAACACATTACTAAAGTACAAGTCCACTTTAGCAATATTAATTTTATCCAGTTTGGATGGTATTCAGTGGCTGTATGGGTGATTAATAAATACGGATGAAATTCCTATTGCCATATGTAACAGTCACACCAGCAATATGGAGCGAGGGTTGGGTTACGAGTGTCTGAGGAAGCCTAGGTTTCAGCCAAACTGCTTCAAGAGATTCACACGGGACAATCACAATAACCATTAAACAGGGTTGAAGTGCTCTGCTATGCGATGTGAAGCACAGTAGCTAGACATTTTTTGAGTCTCTCTTAGCACAGTATGCAGATTCTGTGAAAGACTACCCGGTCACCAAGGACATGTACAGGGCTCCTAGCTACTACCTCCTACTAAAAAGGACTATCATATGTTTCCGCCCACACAGTCAGTGGTTGCAAAGATTCTGGATGTGATGAAAATCCAGATGTGCTCCCCAACCGGTTTGACAGGCATCAATTCTGAAATTTAGCCACTGAATTTAGCCCAGAGGACATGCCAAACAAAGATTGCGATCTTTCAACCACCAAGGGACATCATTCTTGATTTTGAAAGATATGAGAATCGTTTGGCTCAGGTTCGAAAACTGGGACAAGAAATATGATGAATCCTTACATGCCACTGAGAGTCTTGTAAGCCTTATTGTAGAGGACAGACTCCACAAAAGACTCTTTAAATTCTTGTGCTGTAGGGGGAGAGCCTGACCTCCGATCGAACCAGACGTGGAATGCCTGAACTTCTGACTTTCTTGCAGAGTTGGGGGCAATTTACCGATTTTGTGGCTTCCACTCCAATTATTCTATGTACTCGCGGTTAGGAGATCCCGGGCTTGCTGATCGATAACCTATCCGAGTGTTGTCCTCCACTTTGAGCCCAGGAGCTCTGCTGCAGCTTGCTGGGGACAGGGCTGAGGGGAGTCAGATAGGTAGGAGTCAGTTAGGTGTACCCAAATACAGTAATCACCACCACAAGGGGTTTGGCACATCCAACTGCTACCTGTAGGATCACTGCAGCATAATTCCCAGGTCACAAAGGTGAGAAACCTCTGGGGGGCGCCCTTGGTGAGGCTTCCATGGGGGGAGAGGATGAAGTGCCCATGGGCTAGATGCATTATAGACCCAAGTAAGCCACAAAAGTGAAGTGGAAGAGGAAAAAAAAAAAAAAGAAAAGAAAAAAAGAAGGACAGAGGATGTAGGGGATGGGGTCCATTATGTTTGATTAGGTGTTCTTGTGTAATTTAGGAGTGGGAGGAGCTATACCCATCTGTAGTGCTGCCATGAAAATATCCGGAAAAGTGTTTATTTTGAGTGGTTTTCTATACCGTATGAGTGTCCAAGCATCACTACACACCTCCAATAGATTGAAATGAAAAAGTCTAAAATTGCAATGATCTTTCAGGATTCCTGCACAACTTATTTTTTCTCAAATCTTGCATTTAAAAAACCAACAACAAAATTGTGTCTTCTTGATGGGAAAGAATGTGATTAGCAGATCTTTATTAATTTATCATCTCAGCCAGGGAGGAGTGGAGGCCATGGAGAGACCAGCACACCGTGGGATCTTGGTCAAATAACTTTTCAAGAGGGGGGAATAATAACCTAGTTAGGAAACACTGTATTTGTTATTTTGCTTGGAGTTCTAATATTAGAGAGTGTCCTTTTAAAGGATTTCTAGTTACTGATCCAAGTCCCATCCAGTACTGCAAAGTTACTTCAAAAGCAATAGGTCCCCAACCATTCGCACAAGACCCAGAGTTCAAATTATACTCCATGATTTTTGAGGATTAAGAATAACATTATTAATCTATTCAATAAGGGGTTGATACAAACGTAACAAGCCAAAACAGAGGAAGACTTACTAAGGCAACAGACTAATCAACGTTGGGACATTCTATTGGTTTACGTGGTGACTGCAGCGTTTTTTGCTTTGATGAACTTCTCCCTTCACCCCAAATAGAACTGAGTAAAATTTGCAAGACAAGCAGTAAATTGAACTACCAAATTTAGAAAAAAAAAATTTTGATTTGGGAGAAGGCTTAGCATTACTAACCTAAGCTTTAAAATAGGTTTTACATTTCAAACCAATTTGAGGTTTATTGAATAAACAACAGCAGATATGGAGGGGGCTAGGGGAGGTAGCTCATAAGAACTTTTTTCCCCTCCTCACGTGTTTTTTTAGGTTTACGATTAATTGTCTGTACGCTGAAAGAGCATAAAAGATGGTAGTTTCATATGTGGGGTAACCAGTCTGAATTTTTTTAAAAAATTTTTTTGTAAATATCTTTTTATTAAACCTTTTCGTTTTTGTTGATTTTGCAACATGTTAAAGAGAAACGTGGACTCGCAGGTCCCTCTGGTCATTCACAGAAGCTTATACATCGGAAGGCATGTGATGACATACGTGTCTGGGCGACTCGCAGGTCGCTTTCTTGAGTAAATAGCATGTGTATTGTGGACTCGCAGGTCCCGTGTTACATGGTGGTGCTTAGTACTCTGTTATATTGGATATGTACCATTTCTACGTTGGGTGGTTTTGCATGCCCCCCCGTGGTTGTGTTTTGTTTGTCTATTCCCCATGCCTACCCTGTAGCCTCTAGGCAGTAGTGAGACATGTGGCCATCTGGTGTGTAGGGTCCCTTCAGGACGCGCAGCCCCCCAGTGACCTTGTGGTCTGAATTTTGTTCAATAATTCAACATGTTGTAAAAGGGACATACTAAAAGGAATGACAGATTGGAATGCCCATAGACCATAATGAAAGTAAAAGGAATGCCCATAGAGAATAATGGAAACAAAATATTTCAATCAGAGACAAAACTATTAGACATATGAAATAAATATTTTGCTAAAATACTCTCCAGATTCAGTGTCAATTTTTGAAACTGAGATTGAGATTAGGTGGGATTATTAATGTTTTCTATGGAATGACAAGGGTAAATGACTAAAGAGAATGACCATTGAGTATAATGGGAAGTAAAATATAAACTCATTTGCCGGTAAATATGTGCTTTATTCTATGGAATGACAGGTAAATGATGCAATGGAATGCCCATAGAGTACAATGGGAAGCAATATGTGACTTGGAATCTGAACTGTGAAACATATCAAGTAAATATTTTGCACGCATACTCTAAGAGTTCAGTGGCAATTTATGAAATTGAGATTAAGTTGGATTATCATTGTTTTCCATGGAATGACAATAGTGAATGACTAAAGAGAATGCCCATAGACAATAATGGGAGGCAACACAAACTCACTCGCAGGTAAATCTGTGTTATGTAGCAAATTCATCTTTACCACAGGTGTTCCCCAAGTACAGCAGCAGATTGTAAATTAAAAGTAACTGGGATTATAGCTCTTTTCTACATCTGAAATAATTACTTACAAATCCCTTTCCTCAGATGTTATTTTTACGTCCAAGGTCCATAGGTAATGCAGGTACACTCATTGCAAAGAATAAGAGTTGTGGGTTGGTATGCTTAATTTATATGATGTGTTTTTGTAGATACATTTGTCGAACACAAAACAGTATTGTTTGTCATATACAGCACAATGTTCTTATTATGCATTCCACTGAATGTATGCCCTCCTAAAAGGGCAGAGCAGATCCCAGGGTCACTGGTGGCTGGGTGCAATAATACTTTTGGCAACAACCAGGTAGGCATGTCTATATAACTATCCCCCTTCACAAACATAACATGTTTGACCACACCTATTTTCTGTGGAAACTACTCCTACTCTTTGGGCTCCCCAACTTCACCAGGTAGCATGTTACCCACTTACTACAGTGCCAGCTTTTCCACCAAAAAGCTTATCAGTGCTGGTTCCCAGTGCTATCTCTGTCCCCATATCGCTACTCAGTGCCATCTGTGTCCCAAAATAGCTAATCAGTGCCATCTATGTGCTCAAATGGCTTATTAGTGCCACTGGCATGCCCAAATAGCTTATTAGAGCCAGGGGCAGGTCCAGAACCTAATAATGGAAGAAGCACTGTTAGTGGGCTGTAGTGGCTTTATTGGGGGAAAGGTGCTGTAGTGGGGAGGTAGGGACTGTAGTAGGATGGTTAGGGGCTATATTGGGAAGGTAGGGACTGCAGTACAATGGAGGGTATGGGCTGTAATTGGGTGGGGTAGGATATCTAGTGGGGAGATATGGGCTGTTGTACGGAGTTAGGGGCTGAATTGGGGAATGGCTGTAGTTTGGGGGATATGAGCTGCAATTGGATAAGATTGGCTGTAGTGGGGGGGTAGGGACTGTGGTAAGAGAATAGGGGTTGTAGTTAGAGGGATAGAGACTGTAGAAGGGAAGTTAGAGGCTGTAGTGGGGGATCTGGGCTACATTTGGGGTAGGTACTGTAGTGTGGGATAGGTGCTGCAGTGGGGGTGGGGGTATGGGACTGTAGTAGGATGCTTAGGGCTGTAGTGGGGGATTTGAGCTGCAGTTGGGTTAGGAGCTGCTGTTGGATTAAAGGGGCTTTAGTAGGGGGTTTGGGGCTGTAGTAGGGTATGGAGGCTGCAGTTTTACAGTAAGGGGCTGATGTAGGGGTAAGGGGTTAAAGTAGAGTATGGGTGGTGTAGTGGGGACTAAAGGACTGTAGTCGGGTGTAGGATCTGTAGTAGGGGGTTAGGGGCTGTAGTCTAAGTTGTCTAAGGAGGGATGCTATGTTTAACTTGCTATGTCTTTCAGATTTCCTTTCAAAAGAGTTCATATATACACTCTATGGGCATGCCATTGTATCATTTACCTGTCATTCCATAGAAGAGAGCTATAATCCCAGTTACTTTTAAAGTTACAATCCGCTGCTGTACTTAGGGAAAACCTGTGGCAAAGGTTAATTTGCTATGTAACACAGATTTGCCTGCAAATTAGTTAATATTCTACTTCCCATTAAACTCTATGGACATTCTCTTTAGTCATTCACCCTTGTCATTCCATAGAAAACATTGATAATCCCACCTAATCGCAATTTCATAAATTGGCATTGAACTCGTAGAGTTGCCTGCAAAATATTTATTTGATTTGTTTAATGGTTCAGATTCCAAGTCACA
>OW240914.1:77319465-77405961 GCA_933207985.1 Pelobates cultripes | reverse complement strand
GCGCACTATGCCTTTAGGCTCTCTCCGCAAAGTGAAAAATCCCTACCTCGTTTGTGTGCGCCTGCGCGGCGGCGCACCCCCCCGTCCCAACGTCACTTCCGGTGCGGCTTCGTCACCGGAAGTGACGCGGGTAGGGTTTTCTAACGGGGTAGGGAAATTTGATAGAACACCGGCATGGTGATAACTATAAGGTGAATAAAACACTTTTTAAATTGCAAACAGGGGGAGAGGGCACTAACCTAAATAGTTAAAAGAAAATGATAGTGTTAGGATGTTTGTTCCTCTAAACTCTTAAAAAATTGTTTAAAAAGACAATATAAACACCAGTCCATTCCATTTCATTGAAGTGGTCTGGGTGTACTGTTTCTGTCTCCTCAACCCTGCAGCTGAAAACATTGCAGTTTTAGAGAAACTGCAATGTTTTCATTGCCAGGGTAAAACTGCCTCTAGTGGCTGTCTACCAGACAGTCACTAGAGGCTCTTCCTGTGTTTCATGGAGTTTAACCGCATAAAACGACAATAGAAGTCCTTCCGCTTTGCATGAGTATTTCCAGGTTCTTGCAAAACCCTATAGAAAAGCATTATTTCAAGGATTTCCTATGGGGAAGGCCAATTGTGCACACGTGCATGCAAATTAAGTTCCCTCTCCTGCTGATGTTGGAGGAGTCAGAGACTAAGCCAGAACCAAGGGACCTCAGCGCCGGAATCAGGTAACTGTTTAAAGGGGTTCTTAACCTGTTGAATGCTGGGGTGGGTGTGGGGGATGATGCCGCAAAGGGACATTATAGTGTTAGGAATACACTAACACTATATTGTACCTTTAACACTGAAAAAGTTGCCTGCATTGCCCCTTCAAGCTCATATGCAAGTCCATCAGCTTTGCTCAGTGCATGGGTAGCCTGTCATCCTGGTATATATGTGTGCCAGCATGATGCCACTTTGTGGGCAGGTCCATTGTCCTTGAAGATAATTGTTTCACATACACACCCCCTCCCTCTCAGTCCCTAATTTAGACCTTTCAAAGGCGAAAGGCCTGCAACTGTCATTAATTGAATAGTACAGTGGTTCTTAACCCAGTTCTCAAGCAGGCAATTTTCCACGCTCCAAATGTTGTTGACTACATCTCTCCTGATGGTCTGGTCTACCAGCATTATGGCTGTAAGAGCATTATGGGAGTTGTAGTCCACAACATTTGGAGTGCCAAAGCTTGCCTACCCTGGTCTAGAATTTAGATATTTCCCAGCTGTGCTTTTATGCCTTGTCAAAACCTGGAATATTAGTGGATCTTGAGGACTAAGTCTAGAACCAGTCAAATAGTGGGTGTGAGAACTCCATAGCCGTGCTAGTGCTATTAGTGGCCATTGTGATTGGGACATGGGGTTTATGCTCAGCTATCTGTATAATACTATAGTGCTGTTCTCTGTATAATACAGGTCTGTGTCTGTATAATATCCTGGGACAATCAGTGTTCCCTGTATAGTGCTGCTCTCTGTCTTGGGATATTATACACAAACAGATCTGTATTATACAGAGAGCAGCACTATACAGGGAGCACTCACTGTCCCAGGATATTATACACACAGCCATGAATTATACAGAGAGGGAAATGTTTTTTTTTTTTAATAATTCCTGGTGGAAAACAGTGAATCCTCCACCAGGGATTATTAAAAAAAACACAACACATTGTGTCGGGCGGGGCTTAACATGGGTCAAACTGCAGCGAGGGCGGGGTTTAATATGCCCCCCTACTTGTGTCCCTGGCCCACCATGTGCCCCCCCAAAAATGAATCCTAGAGACGCCACTGGCGGTACTATGTGTGTAAAATGTGCATAAAAGCAGAGTGTTTGATTAAAACTTCAGTTCTTCTTCACCCTCAATCTGAGTCCTGTCTCTTATTGGGGGAATCTGCTACAAGGGATTGCTATGCTCGTCATACTCTCTTGCTATAATCACTGAGCTCTTGTAAGAGCTGTTCTGTTCCTGTTACGCTCTCTGGGGAAAGAGAGGTTCACCCACTGGGAGCTGGATCCTGGCCTTAGGTCCAGGGTGGGTGGAGACGGCGAGACCCCGGCGCAGCTTCAGCGCTTGAAGTGGGATCTGCAGTGCTGATGGTGTTGGTTGGAGTCCTCAGTGAGCACTAGGAGCATCAATTGGCGGAGGTAATCGGTCAGAGTGCCAGCGTTCCGTCACAGTAACATCTAACTCACTTGTGTTGCTTGACATTAATTCCCACTATGCAATATATAAATGTATGTATAGTGAATAGAGTGACAACAGGTAGAACCCCAGCTGTTTTAAACCTGCAACTACCTTGATGCCTTGCAAACCTTATAGAACTGCAACTCCCATGATGCTTTGCAAACCTTACAGAACTGCAACTCCCATGATGCTTTGCCAAAACATGTTTTTTCCATCTATCTATGATGCAGCTAACAGACCAGAACATTACTGCAAGACTGACAACCGGCATCCGAGCCGCCGTACTTCTAGAAGAGCTATTTATCCAGCCGCTATAAAATGGACAGCTGTCAAAACAAGCGTCATCGCAGGCAAGTCATGTGACTCCCCTACGGAGCGCTCGTCCTCCAATCGGAAGGTAGAACGTCATTACTCCGCGCGCGGTTACCCCGGTAACGCAGAAAAGTCGGACTTCCGCCCGCCCTGTGCCCATAAAGCCCCACATGTCCGCGCGATGGGGATGAAGTGTGTGATCACCGGATCCGGTGTCAAGGTGTTCGGCCGGGCTGTGCACTCCCTGTCCCGGATCGGGGACGAGCTGTACCTGGAGTCGCTGGATGATGGCCTCTACCTCCGCTCCGTCAACTCCTCCCGCTCGGCCTACGCCTGCTTCACCTTCGCCCCCCTCTTCTTCCACAGCTACGAGTCCACGGGCGGCCCCTGCCACTGCAAGACCCACATGAAGGCGGTCACCGGGGTGTTCCGCTCCCTGCCCTCCCTGGACAAGACGGTGGAGAAATGTCTCATCACCCTGAGCAGCACCAACACCCGCCTGGTCATACAGCTGCTCTGTAAATATGGCGTTACCAAAACGCACAACCTCTCCTACCAGGACTGCGAGTCTCTGCAGGCCGTGTACAGCCCGGACAGCTGCCCCAACCTGCTCCGAGCCCCGGCCAAGCTGCTGGCAGAGGCGGTGGTCCACTTCCCGGCGACCCTGGCTGAGGTGACACTGATGGCCAGCCAGTGTGGCAGGGTGACCATGAGGAATTACATAGAGGAGGACAGTGACAGCAGTAAGGCCATGCTGACAGAGCTGGCCCTGAGCAGGGATGAGTTCCTGGTGTACGAGCTCCAGAAGCAGACTGAGATCACTTTCTGTCTGAAGGAATTTCGGGGTCTCCTGTCATTCGCCGAGTCTACTGGCAACCCAGTCTCTATCCATTTTGACAGCCCTGGCTGCCCTGCTGTATTCAGGGTAGAGGACACCGTCCTGGAAGTACATTTTGTTCTTGCCACTCTATCTGAGACCGACAATGTGTCAAAGTCTCAGAACCACAGACCACCAGTAGCCACTGATGATGATTTTTTGGCAGACGACCTTGATTACATGATTGCCATGGAAACCACCCTGGGTGTCTCATCACCTGCCCCCGTTAGTCCAAACTTCTCTAAACGACCTCTCCATGAAAACCCATCTCCTCCTTTGGAAACAGATGAGGAGATGGAGAAGGAGATTCCTGGTACACCTCCAAACAAGAAGTTTAGGTCTCTTTTCTTTGGTTCTATTCTTGCAGGTTCTGGTCGGACAGATCAAGAAGTTCTGGCTGAAGACAGTGATGGAGACTCCTGAAACAAAATGATCCTATTTTTAAAGGCACTGTTGTAATATTGGATACAGACAGTCTGTAAATTTTGTATTATCAGTTCTTGAATATTTCAGAGATCAACCGCAGGCAGAATACTGTTAATACTATCTCTGTTCTTATAAATTATGCGTATATTTGTATATAGGTTCTTTAAATATATGAAAACAAAAATGCCTCTAATGCGAGTGTTTGTTTTTAACTTGTAATTAGCCACCAGTTAAGCTACATGTTTTCATTCCATAGCACATTGGGCTACAGTACATGCAAATAGGCTAAACTGATTTTGTAAAAAAAGTTAAACTGCTACAGAACAGCCAGAATAAACCACCCAAAATGATCCATAAAATTGCATTCTCCTTGTGGGGTTTTATTTATTTTTTTCCTCTGGCATGACTAAGCAGCGTGCAAGGAAGTAGAGCAAGAAGAACATGGGGATCAGCGCTCCCTTGCCGCCCACCTCAGAGGTGTTCTTGGGGCCCTCATGACACAAGGCACATGCTTTTTATTTTTTGCCGCCCAAGGCAAATGCTTTGTTAGTCATGCACTAAATACAGCACTGCACAGGAGGTCCCTCTGCTCTCCACCCATAGTGCATGGTCAGGGGCAGTGATGGCGAACCTATGGCAAGCGTGGCACGCCGGGCCCTTTCTGAGGGCACGCGGCCATAGGTTCACCATCAATACAGAGTAGGTACCTGCCTGCCGGAAACGGCAGGCGCCTACTCAGCTTCCCTGTCCTCCTGCAAGCAAGCTGTGTGGAGCGTTACCATGGCACTGCTCTGCATCGCGCGGGAGGACAGGGGAGCTGCTTCACAGATCCCTCCCGACACGGAAGGAGTGCTTGCCACCACCGGACGACCAGGGATGGCTGTGTCTCTCCTCCTTCATTAAAGGTAAGAAGGGGGGGGAAAATACTGATTTAGCATACTTTTTTGAAAATTTTTTTTTTTTATAAAAACACCTTTTACCCCAGCCCCACACACGGTACCCCAGCTCCCCTCCACCCAGTATCCCTCCCGCCCCTACCCCCACTCACAGCACCCTGTGTGTATACTCCGCAGTCTGTGTGTGTATTCAGCAGTCTTGTGTGTGTGTGTGTGTTTCTGTATTGCATTTGTTGGAGATACTAATAAATATAAGCCTAAATTTATCTATTTATATCATTATTTAAAATTTGTATAATTGAACTCTGTTGTTGTGTTCTTTTAAAACAAAAGTTGTTAATTAGTTCGGACAACTGTACAAGTTGTTTTTTCTAAACTTAAACCTCAGTATTGAGGTTTAATTGCCGTGTTGGCACTTTAAGGAAAAAAAAGTTGGCATGTATCAAAAAGGTTCGCCATCACTGGTCTAGGGAGAATAGAAACGGAGTGATGTGATGTCATTCCATTTAGATGCTGGCAACGAAGCCAGTGTGTGGAAATCATGGTGGAGGTTTGCCCTGCTTCTGGAAGTGTCCCCAACAGGCAAATTGGCAAACAGGGAGAGCATGGGCGGATTGGATGTGGGTGTTTGGTAAGCCGTGACAAGCTGTGCATGAGGGCATCCAGTGGTTTTATTTAATTTTTGTAACCCATAGGTAAGCCGCACTTGCATATTAGGTTCCTGCCTGTAGTGAATAACAGTTTCAGGGTTATTCACTAAAGTCCTGCTGCTGCGGGTTATTTATTTTTAGTTCTACCCTCAGTCTGCTTTCACATTCACTTTTACACAGTCACAACTTATAAATCGTAGGAATGAAAAGAGTATTTATTTTTTTTAATCGTTTCTGCATGATTTGTGAAAGAACTGAAAAGTATTTGTAATCATGAATGTTTCAAATGGAAATTAATCTATAAACTGATCAAATTTGTAAACTAATGGCAGTATACTGCAGTTGCTATGCGTTTATTTACAGCCCTGTTCATAGAACTTTGGATCCCTTGTTCCAAAAACAAGAGAAGATTCAGTCCAAGTTGTGTGTGCTTAGGCCAAATGCTGCATGTATGCACAAGTAGGACAAAACTGACCCTGGTATCTTGGAGCTGTCTTGTAACTGATTTTGTTTTATCTATTTCTACAAAATGTTGTGGTTCTAAGCCATTCTCAGTAGTCTATACTCCAGGGCTTGACAAATTAGCTTTGAATCTAGGAATCAGCAAAAAATTAGGACAAGACTAACCTTTTAAAGGGACTCTGTATAGTTACTAAAACCGCAGACTTATGCAGTGTTTCTGGAATCTATAGCCTGCGCATGCAAGCTTTTTATGTAAACACTGCCATTTCTGAGGAAAGGCAGTGTTTACATTGCTGCCTAGTAAAACCTCTAGTGGCATTCACTCAGACGGCCACTAGAGGTGCTTCCTAGTCCTATGCTGCACATTATGCAGCACCTGTGTTCAGCATCTCCACCCACTGCAAGGTGCTGAATGTTCCCCAAGAGATGCATTGATTCAATGAACCTCTGAGGAGATAGAAGAAGGTTAAAAAAAAAAAAAAAACTACAGTGGGAGGAGCTAATATATACCTTAATATGTTGAAGTTTGTTAAAGTAAAAAAAAAAAAAAAAAAAGTATATAATATGAAAATAATTGATAGTAGTATCAATTGAGCACTTGGCTCTAGTATATAGTGCGTCTAGATCCCTAAGTTCTTGATAATTTGTAGATCCCCCCCCTCCCCCCATTAATATTTATATAGCGCCAGCAAATTCTGTAGCACTGTACAATGTTTAATTTTTCTGACTTATTGCTTGATGTGTCCTACTTAATTGCCGCTCTTAGTGCAGAATCCTGCAGCTTTGATATGCTCTCTCAATTGCTCTTTTTTTTTCATTTTTTAAATTTATATGTGCATCCACCCTCCTGTTAGCTTACCTTTTTGTTTGCAGGAGGGTGGCTTGCTTGGGGTGCTGCTGGTTGAGGCTGAGGCTGATGTGTGGTGGGTCTGCAGCAGCCCACTCCCTGCTGCCTGTTCCTTTTATTCTCTCTCTCCTGATAAAGCAATACCCATCGAGTTGCTCTAAATACATGGGCCATGCAATAGACCCCCCCACCGTCTGGACCCCGGTGTAGCTGAACTGGCAGTAGTTGCGCTGCTGCTCGGACACACACAAACTCAATGATTTGACACGCATACTCACACAGAAGCATACTCACAGATGTATTATTTGTCTTATTTTAATTTATGTCCACCAAGCCTACCTACCATTGTGAGAGCTGTAGTGGATCCTTTCCCTGGAGTCCAGTGGAGCTGCTATGATCTTGTAATCTGCAATTTCTTCTTGTTCTGCTCTCTTGCCTGCTGTTTAGTGATGCCTGGGCTGGAGTGATGCCATATCACAGCATGGTGTGAGGGAGCAGAGCAGGAAGATCACCGCTTCCTTGTAGCTGCCTTTTCCATTCTTTGTAGTCACCTTGGGTGGCCCACTGGTCAATTCTTGAGTCCAAGCAGAACAGAGCAGGCCCAGTCGCACTTGTAGTCTCTGTAGTTTGTGACTGCATAGGCTGGCATCGGTGCAAAGTTGAACTTGCTGACACCAACCACCAGCACAAAACTCCTAGTCACTATAGAGAGATGACAACGTGTTATTGAGATTTGTTGAGCCCTGCTGTACACCACAAAGCCTTGAATGTATCCCTAGGTAGACATCAGATTCTAGGCCTCCTTTCCCTTTTATACCAGTCTATCATAGACCGTTTATTGCAAGTCCTACCTTTGGTGATTATCATTGAAAACAAGTTATTTTTTACCCTGTTTGTTGGTGTGAGCTTTAGTAGATTGTTTTAATGCCTTGCTTCTGCACCGGTTTGCTGCTTCTCTTTCATTACACCAATTTGTCTATTGTACCCCTCTCATAGCAAAGCGTCCTTTTATTAGTACCATTTTCTCTCATTCTTCATACAAGTCCCTCCATTATGTAAATGAGGAGATTGGGATCACTAATTACACCCTACAGACTGACATTAGAAGGTGAGAAGGGGAACCGTTGATAAGTTCTCCCAGAGGCAAACATGGGCTTCTACACCCCAATTAATGTATCCCTTTTAGCCCTGACAATAATAAGTCTACTGCACATGGGTGAAGGGTAAGCTATGAACTTTGAGAGTCCAATTTATACACACAGATGTGCTCAAAAGTTTCCATACGCTTGGAGTAACACGTGCCAGTTTTTAAAGACAACAGAATGATCAGGCAAACCACATTTCTTTTATTTCTTATGGGATTCATATTCAACTGTAGGTTATAACAGAATGGCACAATCCTAAAACAAAACATGAAATGACCCCTGTTCAAAAGTATGCATACACTTAGTTCTTAATACTGTGTCCAGCCCCCTTTAGCATTAATGACAGCATGCAGTCTTTTATAATTGTCTATGAGGTCCCTAATTCTTGTAGATAGTATAGCTGCCCATTAGTTTTGGCAAAATGCCTCCAGGTCATGCAAAGTCTTTGGTTGTCTTGCATGAACCGCATGTTTGAGATGTCCCCAAAGTGGCTATTAAGGCCAGGAGACTTTGATGGCCACTCCAGAACCTTCACCTTTTTTTGCTGTTACCACTGGAGGGTCAACTTGTGCTTAGGGTCCAAGAGCATCCCATGCGCAGCCTTCGTGCAGAAGAATACAAATTGTCTGCCAGTATTTTTTGATAACATGTTGCATTCATCTTGCCATCAATTTTCACAAGATTCCCATTGCCGTTAGAGCTCTCACACCAGTGAGCTACCACCTTGCTTCACAGTGGGGATGGTATTCTTTTCACTATAGGCTTTGTTGACCCCTCTCCAAACATAGCGCTTATGCTTGTGACTATAAAGCTCTATTTTGGTCTTGTCACTCCAAATGACAGTGTGCCATAAGCTGTAAGACATGTCAAGGTGTTATCGGGCATATTGTAACCGGGCTCTTTTGTGGCACAGTAAAGGTTTCTTTTTGGCAACTCGACCATGCAGCTAATTTTTGTTCAAGTATCGTCGTATTGTGCTCCTTGAAGCAACCACACCCTCATTTTCCCGAGCAGCCTGTATTTATTCTGAGGTTACCTGTGGGTTTTTTGTTGTATCCCGAACAATTCTTCTGGAAGTTGTGGCTGAAAATGTTTTTGGTCTACCTGACCTTGGCTTGGTACCAAGAGATCCCTGAATTCCACTTCTTAATAAGTGATTGAACAGTAGTGACTGGCATTGATCAGGGCCATTTGGGTAATTTGTTATTATTATTATTATCATTATCTGTTATCATTAACTTGACCGCCTCAGACTTTGCAACTCACTTCACTGATAAGATCTCTACAATCAGAGAAGAGATCTCTCATCTTTCTTCTTCCTCTTACAATACTTCCCCTAACTTCACTCCCTCTTCTGTTCTATGTTCATTCGCACCCGCTACATTGGAAGAGGTTTCTGCTCTGCACCAGTCCTCCTGCCCCACCACCTGCTCCCTAGATCTAGTTCCCTCGCATCTCATCCGTACTCTGTCTTCTTCTCTTTCTCCACCTCTCACTAAAATTCTCAATCTCTCTCTCCTCTGGTATATTTCCATTGCCCTTCAAACATGCAACTGTAACCCCAATTCTAAAGAAGCCCAATCTTGACCCTAACTCCCCATCCAACTATCGTCCTATCTCGCTACTGCCTTTTGCATCCAAGATCCTTGAAAAAATTGTGTATGCGAGATTGACAGACTTCCTCGAGTCCAACTCTCTGCTAGACCCGCTTCAGTCTGGTTTCCGCGCTAAGCACTCTGTGGAAACGGCACTGACCAAAGTATCCAATGATCTACTCGCTGCAAAATCTCGTGGTCACTACTCTATCCTAATTCTCCTTTACCTGTCTGCGGCTTTTGACACTGTTGATCATCAACAGCTTCTTCTCATCCTCCGCAATATCGGTCTACAAGATATTACTCTCTCCTGGTGCTCATCCTACCTCTCCCAGTGCTCTTTGTGTTTCTTTCTCTGGCTCTGCTTCTTCTCCCCAACTCCTCTATGTTGGTGTCCCCCAAGGTTCAGTCCTTGGTCCCCTACTGTTCTCCATCTATACTGCCTCCCTTGGTAAACTCATTACCTCCTTTGGCTTCCAATATCATTTAGACGCAGATGACACACAAATCTACCTGTCCTCTCCTGATCTCTACCCGTCCCTCTTGACTAGTGTCTCTGACTGCCTCTCTGCTGTTTCTAACTGGATGGCTGCCCACTTCTTTAAACTAAACTTGACCAAAACTGAAATTCTGGTCTTTCCTCCCTCAAGTGTCTGTGTCCCTCCAAGTCAAAGGTGCTACCATCAGCTCCACCACGCTGCCTAGGTGTTCTCTTTGACTCCGACCTCTCCTTCAAACCTCATGTTCAATCTATCGCCAAATCCCGTCATTTCCATCTCAAAAACGTTGCGCGCATTCGCCCCTACTTAACGCCAGATGCGACTAAGGTGTTGGTCCTTTCAACTGTCCTTTCTCGCCTTGACTACTGTAATCCGCTTCTCAGTGGTCTTACGTGCTCCCAACTCGCCCCGTTACAGTCCATAATGAATGCGGCGGCGAGGCTCATCTTCCTGTCCGCCCGCACCTCCCATGCCTCACCCTTCTGTCAGTCCCTACATTGGCTTCCTATAAAATCTAAAACTCAATTTAAAATTCAGTTTTTTTTTCAAATCTCTACATAATGCTGCTCCCACCTATCTATCCTCACTTATACAGAAGTATGTCCCGTCTAGGCCCTTACGATCTGCTGATGACTTACGTCTATCTTCTGTTCGTACTCCTACCTCTGATGCTCGCCTTCAAGATTTCTCGAGGGCTGCACCATTCCTGTGGAACTTGCTTCCCTACTCCGTTAGATGCTCACCCAGTCTCCACTCCTTTAAAAAATCGTTAAAAACCCACTTCTTCATAAAAGCGTATCAATTAAACTGTTAATAGCTCCTGACTGATTCCTCTTCTGCAACTGTCACTAGTCTAATACTATCCTTACCTTTTGTGTCATTTTACCCCACTCCCTCTAGCATGTAAGCTCATTGAGCAGGGACCTCAACCCCTCTGTTCCTGTGTGTCCAACTTGTCTGGTTACAACTACATGTCTGTTCGTCCACCCATTGTAAAGCACTGCGGAATTTGACAGCGCTCTATAAATATCATAATAATAATTATGATTTTTAAAAGGAGACAAATAACTATATGATGATAAATGGCTTCATATGCTCACTATCCTTCAATAAAATATATTTTTTGCACGATCAGTCATATTTTCAAAATCAATGCCAAAATTTTACAATTTCTGCCAGGGTATGCAAACTTTTGAGCATATCTGTATATTGTCTACTGGACATTGTATTTTGGTGTTATTTCTTCTCACCCAATCCAGCACTTACCCACTAATATTAACCATCACATCCTTACTCACTGTGTGAGGGTATAGTCCTGAATACCAATGAAAACACCAGTTTTACATTTGGCTGACTGGAGACGAACATTGCAAGTTCTATATTTTGTATTTTAAATGTATATTATTTTGCTGTTATTCCGTTCTTCACGGAACAGAAGAACAAAAAATGAACTAGCAGATCCAAAACCTCCTTTTATGAATACCTGTGACCATGCTGTACTACTTGTGGTGCTTGGAGTCTTCCTTTACATTTTGTAAAGGCAAAAAGTTCTCAAGTAGGCCAATAGCACCATCTACTGGTCAGTTTTTAGAATCACGGTAGAGGATTTAAAGAAGCACTACCAATTTCTTCCATTCTACACATGGGTTTTGTAGAATTAGAGAATGTGGATAACTCTGCTGATGCGGTAAGTTGTTGGAGCCCTAGAAAAGACAATATGTCTGCCTCTTTTCTATGGCACCCATTATCTAGCTACAATATATAAAATATTCTGTTCTAGTCTATAAGTGGAAGTCCTGAAAATAGTCTTAGTAAGGAAAGTATCAGATTCTCTTCTAGAATGCTGTCTTATAGGTCTATGGGGGTTCCCTTCCTATAGTCATGCATTTATGGATAACCACTCCATAAACAGTAAGGTAATACCCAACAGTTCAAACATGTGCCTTGATGTAATATTGCTGGAAACGCTTTCCAACTGATTGTAATATTTTGGATAAACTTTTAAAATGCTTTTGGGTTTTTTTTCTTTCCAAAATATTTCAATATCAAAAAATGAAAAAAGATCTAACAAAATGTCTATACTACAAAATGTAAATTTGTTTTCCTCATAATAATAAATCACTTTAAAAATATATCCAAAAATATTAAATCATTTGAAAAGCCTATCCAAAAATATTAAATCAAGGCCTTGTTGGTAAAATAAGAACACATGCTGTTATCAACGCTATGAACTATTAAAAGACTAATAATGGGCTCCTGATACCATGCAGGCTGTTATTTGTGGCCCTTGGCTGCCATTATTATTAGCCTGGGTTGATGGAATGACATGAGACTGAATAAATGTAGTGAAGGCAGGACAAATTAAAACCACAATTATATACAATTTATAGGTGTATTTGAGTCTTGAATATAAAAAAAAAAAAGAAATTGTGATGTTTTGTATAAAACAGTCAATAATTCCTGTATAACGAAGTACTCACTTTATTAATACATACATAGCAGGATCTTCATATTGCAGCCTTGTTACACAGGGTTTCTGCAGCCGCCATTTCAAATCCCCGGAACATTCCACCCAACTGCCAACAGGAACAGGAAGTAAAGAACCAAAAGAAAGGAAGTGCACCATTCACAGCCAACAACAGCCCAACTGCCCAATGCCCATACATCACAATACATACACTCATACACAGCCCAACAGCCCATACATCACAAAGAAAGAAAACAAAACAAAACAGTAAAAAAGTCAACAATAATAAAAGAACTATTTAAAAATGTGTCCTTAATCTGTATCATTCTGTCCATCATCTTCAAGATCTACAATCTTTTTTTCAGGACAGCTTATTCTACTCCTACTAGGATACCATTTCCACATTCTTACCGTGGAGTTTCTCCGACTATAGTCCTTTAATGGATCTTCTGGTTGCCAGCGGTTTGTGGCCCTTCTCTCTCTTGTTGAATGGCCAGTATTTTCATGACCACAGGCTTCATGGTTACTTGAACTGTGGCTTGGCAGTTCTTGTTCCTGAGTTTCATGGGGTATTTCCTCCAAATCATCCCCTATGACATCATGAGCCTCTGTACCAGGTGTATTGCAGACTTCAGAAATGTCATCATGCCAAACTCCATGCCAGATATCAGTGTCTGGTTGCATGAGTGGTCCTACCCACTTTGATAGGTTGTCTTTTATACGTGGTCGAAGTTGATTTGTATGTCTCCATGTGTAACATCCATCAGAGGTTAAAACTTTATAGTGCGCCGGCCTCAGAACTTCCTTTATCGCTGCTTCTTTCCAACGATTCTCCTGATGATATACACGCATCCAAACCGAATCCCCTGTCTGGTAACAACTGCCTGCTTTTCCGACTTGCATCTTCGATTGTTGCTGGATGACCCTTTGTTGAATCTCTGGTTTTAGCAGATCCAACTTTGTCCTGCGTTCACGGCCTAACATAAGGGATGCTGGAGGTTGTCCAGTGGTTGGATGAGGTGTATTTCGATACTGTAGAAGGAACTCAGACAAATGATGTTCAGGTCTCTTTCCTTCTGCTTTCAGACTTCTCAGAAAACCCTTTAACGTTTGAACAAAACGTTCTGCTTGACCATTAGTAGCAGGATAATACGGTGCTGTACGATGATGCCAAATACCGTTTTCCTTGAGAAAAGCCTCAAATTGTCCAGAAACAAACTGCGGTCCATTATCTGAAACAAGCACTCTGGGCAAGCCAAATGTTGCAAATAGTTTCTGTAATGCTTTAACAGTAGCTTCTGCAGTGGTCTGCGACATGAGTAGAACTTCTGGCCATTTAGAATGTGCATCTACCACAATCAGATACATTTTATTTTCCACTAGTCCAGCAAAGTCTATGTGAATTCTCTGCCATGGTGATAGAGGCCAGGTCCAAGGTTGTACGGCACAATGTGGCAAGTCACGCTGTTCTTGTGCACAACCAGTGCAACCTGAAACATAACGGGCAATATCCTCATCAATGGTTGTCCACCATACATTACCTCTTGCCTTATGCTTCATGCGGACTATGCCAGGATGACCTGCATGTAAAATTTCAAGATTCTGTTGTTGTAACACAAAAGGAATAACCACCCTTTCTCCCCAGACTAAGCAGCCATCTCGAATTGATAACTCCTGAGCTCTTGTTTGGAAGGACTTGAGATGTATTGGAGTCTTTAGTGGCCAACCCTTGCATACAAAAACAAGTATTTCCCTCAGCAAAGAGTCCTTGGCTGTCTCCTGTGATATTACTCTGGCTGTTATCACCTCACTAAAATATATTGTAGATCTTTCTGTGGTAGTTAATTGAGAATCCATTTTCGATGGAAGTCAAGAGAATGCATCCGCATTAGAATGCAGAGCGTTTGGACGATATTGTATCTGATACTGATAAGCCCCCATAGTTAAGGCATACCTCTGAAGTCTTGCTGCTGTCGTGATTGAAATACCTTTCTGTGGGTTAAAAATTGTCAATAGAGGTTTATGGTCCATAAGCAGTGTGAAGGGTCGACCATATATAAAAAGATGGAATTTCTTTACTGCCCATACTATTGCCAGAGCCTCTTTATCTATTTGAGAATAGATTTTTTTTCTGCAGCTGTGAGTGATCTAGAGGCAAAAGCCACTGGCCTGTCTGTCCCATCAGGCATGGAATGAGACAGGACTGCTCCCAGTCTGTAAGGTGATGCATCACTAGCAATGGAAACAGGCTTTTCCAAGTCGTAGTGTACTAAAAGACATGAACTACGAACTAGTTCCTTTGACTTATGGAAAGCTGAAGCACATTCTACTGTCCAGCGCCATTGCCGTTTACTCTCTAGAAGACAATGTAAAGTGTACAGGACATGAGCTAAATTTGGCAAAAAACGGTTGTAATAATTTAACAGACTAAGATAGGACCTTAGTTGTGTCACATTTTGTGGAGTTGGAGCATCCTGTAATGCCTTGACCTTCTCATCTGTTGTATGCAGCCCATGTTTGTCAATTACATGAGCACAAAATTCAAGACGATCCTGCATGAATTGGCATTTATCCAAATTCACTTACAATTCATATTCCATAAGTCTTTGCAAAACTGCCTCTACATTCTGTTTATGTTCCTCCTCTGATTTACCCGTCACCAGCATGTCATCTAACAGGCACTGTGTCCCAGGAATTCCAGCTAACAGCTTGTCCATTGTTCGCTGCCAGACAGCTGGTGCAGTTGAAATGCCAAAAGCCATACGGTTATACCTGAATAGCCCCCGATGGGTATTAATCGTAAGTAGTGGTCGAGCATCTGGATGTACAGATAACTGTAGGTATGCATTTTTCAAGTCAGTTTTGGTGAATTGCTGGCCACCTGCCAGTGATGCAAAAATATCATCTACCCTAGGAAGGGGATACTTATCTATTTTAAGCTGTGTGTTAAGAGCCATGCAGAAATCCCCACAAATCCGTATCTCCCCATTTTGTTTTCTCACAGGAACAATGGGCGAAGCCCACTCACTATTGTGAACCCGGGAGATGATTTTCAGTTCCTCTAATCTCCTCAGTTCTGCCTCCACTCCAGCCCTTAGAGCAAAAAGGCACACTTCTTGCTTTAAAAAATTTCGGTGTTGCTCCTTCCTTTAATTCTAAGGAAACTTGTTGTCCCTTTACAATCCCTAATTGGCCATCAAACACTGGTGCATACTTTTCCTGTAATTCCCTAATCCAGTCAAGTCTGGTCTGATTTTCATTCAACACGTGACATGGATACTTATGCACTTGAGGCATCCCGAGAGCCCTTATCCACTCCCTACCAAAAAGTGGAGGTCCTCCATTCTCTAAGATATAGAGAGGTAATTTCTTCTTACACTTGTTGAATGTAACTGTGACTGTCACACAACCCACTCATATTAACAGCTCTTTAGAATATGTCTGCAGTCTCGCTGTTGTCTGTATTATTGGCCTAAGTATTTTAAGGCGTTTCCAGTCTGTCAAAGAAATCACTGATACAGCTGCACCTGTGTCCAAGTCCATAGTCAGTTCCTTTCCATTTACAACAACCTGAACTGTGAATGCAGCCAGATTAGAGCCTATTTTATATATTTTTAAATTTCGGCCAGGAAATTGTTCATCCGAATCCTCAGAAGACTCCTGCATTTGTACTCTATAGGCATTCTTTGCTCTGTCTCTCAAGCGATTTACTGCCTCTCTCTGGGTGGACTTTTTGTAGGTGGCCCATTTTACTACAAGCATGACACTTGGCATCCTTGAATCTGCATGTAGTTGCAACATGTGTAGCAGCTCCGCAGCGATAACATTTGTAATGTGAATGTTCCTGTTTTGAAAGTCTCTTTCCCTGTGGTACACTCTGTGCTCTAGCATCTAATTTTAAAACGTCTAGCTCTGCCTCCTGTGTGTTGTCCAGTCTGCTGTGTGATAAACTAGCATCCTTAGAGGCTTGTTCTATATTGCTTGCCATGTTCATTGCCTTTTTAAATGTTAAATCTTCTTCTGTAAGCAGTCTCCTTAGCACTGTATCACTTGCAATGCCCATTACAAACTGGTCTCGCAGAGCAGTGGGCAGGTAGACCCCAAAACAGCAGGTGCTGGCGAGTTTCCGTAACGCAATGGCATATGCTGAAACTGATTCACCCGGCTCTTGTCTTCTTTCATAGAATTTAAATCTCTCTGCTATCTCTAGTGGTTTTGGTTGGAAATGGCCAGTTAACAGAGTAATCAGGCTTGCCATTGGCTTGCTGGCAGGTATCTCTGGGTGTAAGAGGCTCCTTAGCGTATCATACGTTCTGGCTCCTATAACTGTTAGGAAAAGCGACCTGTTTATTGTCAGGAATATCATTAGCTGCGAAATATTGTTCAAGCCTCTCAACCCAAGAGGCCTATAAATCCGAGTCAGGATCAAAGTCCTTTATAGTGCCAATGGCTGCCATGTCAGTTTGGGTTCTACAGCTTCGTCGCCACTGTGATGTTTTGTATAAAACAGTCAATAATTCCTGTATAACGAAGTACTCACTTTATTAATACATATATAACAGGATCTTCATATTGCAGCCTTGTTACACAGGGTTTCTGCAGCCGCCATTTCAAATCCCTCCAACATTCCACCAACTGCCAACAGGAAGTAAAGAACCAAAAGAAAGGAAGTGCATCATTCACAGCCAACAACAGCCCAACTGCCCAATGCCCATACATCACAATACATACACTCATACACTCACACATTCATACACAGCCCAACCGCCCATACATCACAAAAATAACTTTGTTTTTGGTGGGGCACATCACCTAAGCACTAAGTGTGTGGGCAGCGCTACAATTTGTGGAGGATAACACTTACCCCTTAAAGCATGTACTGGGGCAGGATGTAGACATATAAAAGGAAATACAAAAAAAAATATTGCAATTCTGTGTGGTAAGTACCACCTGAAGAGCACAGAACCCTGCATGATTGGAGCCTTATGCTCTTTAAAAGGCACCTTTTTATTCACTCACTTTTAATATTAGTTTGTGCTTCCCCAAACTGCGGCCCTCCAGATGTTGCTGACCTACAACTCCCATGATTCTATGAATGAAATAGGCTGAGAATCATGGGAGTTGTAGTTGTAGTTCAGCAACATCTGGAGGGCCAAAGTTTGGGGAAGCCTGCTTTAAAGGGTAAGTTTCAAATTTTAGCACTGCACTTGCACTTTGTATTTTTGGTGGGGCACATCACCTAAACACTGAGTTTATTTTTTTATATTTGATTTATTGAAATTATGTGTGTAACGGATCACCTGGCACCCCGACTGGGTACCTCCGTTGAAGGATGCTCCTAACGCATCCTGAGGAAATTAGCATTGAGAAAGGGCTGCTGCTCGAAACGTTTGCTGTATTAACATTGTCCTCAAATAAATTGTGGTAGCACCTGGGTGTGCACACCTATACTGGATGTGCAGGACTCGTGTTTGTTTTTTGGTTGTATATACACTGTTGGGACTTAAGTGTTGAGTATCTGTATCACAGGTCTAATTTTTTCTTTGTTTATATTTTGAATTTTGTAGGCATTTTTTGCCTCTACCTCACCCTATATATTGTGATACAATTACCAAACACAATGGACTAATTTAATTACCACAGGCAGAAAATATCCAATTTTACCCAAAGTCCAGAAACACCCCAAAACAACAACATATCCCCAAATTATACATCCCTGGATAGCTCTGATTTTGGCGAACATCATATCCAAAAATCACCCAGATCGGAACAGGGGTTCCTGAATTCTATGGAAGTCACATTTGACCGACCGCAAGCATGGCTTTCATGCCCAAAATAGTTCCACAGATTTTGGCTGTGCGGCCGGTCTATCTTCTCCTTCCCATAATGTATAAATTGCACGAACGGATCTGTTCGTGCAGTACTTCATTGAAAGCGTTTTGTTCGTCAGTTTGTTCTCCAGAAATAGCGCTCTGTTCGTATGGACTTAGGCGAATGCACGGAAGGTGAAAGTCTCAGCGGTGTTCATGGGAAATAGTAGCCGATTATAGATCCAGGCGTTCAACGACAAAACACAGCTGAGTGCGTTCGGCTAAACAAAATGGCCACCGCCACGTGTTCGTTCATACGAACGCCGGCCACCCAGCAGTTCGTCAATTAAGCTGCGGTTAACCACAGCTTCTGGGTGGTTAGCTAGCAGCACACTCCACATGCATGGTGGTCGGCTGTTCGCCAGTTTGTTCGGTAAACTCCATTTACCAAACCACATAAAGAAAAGGGAACGAACAAGCCTTTTTACAGTCTTGTACCAGAGTTTTAGCCATGGGCCAAAGTCATAGGGCAGGAGGCTGGCAAGCAGGCCCTTCCAAAAACTCATGGCAAACTCCCTAAAAAGGGGGAGTTTGTCACAATGTGTGATATAAAGAGTATCCACTAGACTAGAGTGTTACAGCTACTGTTCTATATATATATATATATAGATAAAAATAGAAAAGTCCTTGCACTCACGCTTGGATGATTTAATAACCGGGTGCTTGTAATCCAGGAAAATTCAAATAAATTCAGATAGTGATCAGCACTCACGGATTTTCAAGAATTAAAATTAACAATTTATTAAGTATCCATTAAAAGATCAACGTTTCAGTCCCAGCAGGGACTTTCATCAGGACTTTCATGCCTGATCCTAAAGAAAGTCCCTGCTGGGACTGAAACGTTGATCTTTTAATGGATACTTAATAAATTGTTAATTTAAATTCTTGAAAATCCGTGAGTGCTGATCACTATCTGAATATATATATAGATATATATATATAAAAGGTAAAGCAGAAAAAGTTATACAATTTACAGGGGGTTATTTAGTAAGGTGATAATCCAAAGTGAAAGCATAGGTGCCTTAGATAATTTCAAATTAATTTCAAATTTAAGGTCAATATAGCTGAACAGGAAAAATGATCTCCTTAGTGAAAAAACCCTGTTAAGTTTAGGGATGCATTGAGGGTTATTATGGGTTATGTACTAAGCTATAACAGTGGTAATTATATGGCGTACACTGAAGGTGATAATTACAGTTAGTGTTAGAAAGTCATAAACACACACACAAGTTTAGCCTTAGGGTTAAAGCTGGAGTTATGAAATCATAATGAATGGTTATCACTATTTTAGGCCCGTGGCTGATCATAGTCCTCACTGTGAACAATATCCCCTGTATCTCATCTCCGTTAAGTCAATTATTATTATTTACATTTATTATTTGCTTTGAACTCTGCGGAGTTTACCTATAACTGATAAGTTGTGCATTGTGAAATGTTGAACCGTTATGGAAAAGTTCAATTTTGAGTATGCCTGTTATATAAACATAATAACAAACGTCCCCAAAGCAGCCTTATCTGTTGGTTATAACATATTTCCACTACAAACCAGATGTTTTTTTTAAAATTAATTACTAATAAAACATAAAAATACACACACAGTTTACACAATTTTGTAATTGTAGCATATTTTATTTCCTGTACTACTTCTTAATATTTGTTGCACTTGGCCTAAATTTTATAGGGAAGATTTATCCAAGCAAAATGGGTCCCATTTTGGGTGCAAAGTGCTAAACACTGACACATTGTATTGGTTTCCATGGTGACTGCTCCACATTTAGCACTTTTGCCCCAAGAGTAGAAGGATAAAACTCAAAACTTTATGGCATTCCTTCTTGTAAGAGGATCTGTTTTAAGTTTGTACAGGGTGACACCACTGTTGCTTCCACATATTTGTTTTGGTTAACAGTTTGTGCAAACCAGCCCCACAGATGGCCCTGTTGCTGCTGCCATAGTCTAGCAGGGATTACTGTTGGCCTCCATAAACTAATAATATACAGTGTGACAGCTCACTCTCCCAGGCACACATGTGCTCCTACCCACCACACCTTCCGGGTGACATCAGCAACATCCCCCAATCCCATTGGCAGACAGTTGTTCTTTCCAGATACTGACCAATGGCGGGAGAGCAGCCCCTGGCTGAGCCTGAGCTCCTAGCTGAGTCCTGCCCTTTGTGTGCTGAGCTCTGGCTGGGTCACTTTCACTACCATGGAATCCACGTTTATTAGTTGACATTAAATCCATCTCCTTCTCTCCGCATCCATCTAGGGTCTATTTACCATCTTTTTTATTTGATTGATTTTTTTTTTATTTTGCTGTGAGCCCAGGGTGACAGGAGGACACCATGAAGCTGATAGTAGGAATTGGCGGGTGAGTGTGTGTAACATGGGCAGGGTGTGTGGATACTGTACTAACAGCTTACTGTACTCAGACACTGACTCATGGGGAGCTGTCACTTTCACTGCTGCTGTACCCTGCCTGGGGCTCAGCATACAACATGCACACTCTCATTTCATTTAACAAGAGACACACAGGGCAACAGTTTTATTATCCAACTATTGCTTTACAAAACTCTGCATTTTATGTCCCATTGTACAGCGCTATGGAATGTAATGGCGCTATATAAATAATAAAATAATAATAATGTCACCTCTTTGTTGTAGCTGTACTTCCTTCATATTGTACTGGGCACTCAGACTTTGTTCTTCCATATGTGTTTTGGTTAATAGTTATTGTGTCAGTAAGGAAACCTTGTGTAGGTACACTTGTTTCCTTCCTCCCTCCCGCCTTTCTGTTTTGAATCTATGTTTAGGGGTTATTCACTAACCCAGGACATTTGGAGATCTGGCTAAGGAATTGGAAATTTTAGTTCAAATACATTCCAATTCATTTTATTTTTCCAATTCTTTCCTTCTTCTTTATTTCTGCTGTTTCATTTATAAAATAAATGCTTCTCTGTGTGTGCATATATCTATCAATAGGGAGAGTGTATTGTGGCGCCCAAAATTTTTAAATATTTGTTGTTGTTTTTTATGGTAATGAATGAGTAAAGATACATAGCAGGTAATTATGGTGAAAATGTCACCCTAGAGAGGTTGTGTGGATGTTTATATGATGCCTCATAGTTATGACTTAATTTTCACATTATTTATTCAATAATTAAATTGCTTAACTTACATTTTATGTTACCTTTTGCATATAAGCATAGTCCATCAGGAAAGGTCCAATTTAATTAAACCGCTTTTTGCTTTATGTAACAATTCATTACGTTAATCTTAAATATGACTGAATTTGTACAAACAAAACTCGCTTCCACCATTTTGTTGTTTTATGGTTTATTTTTTTTTTCCTCCTCTTTTAGATGTGTGTTGCAATGCCAACAAACTTTCTAATGTCTCGCATTTCATTAGTTTGTTTGAACAAGAGAAAGTCTATAGTATGCAGTAGGATTTGAGGATTCTATCTAGACGCTTTCAATAAGGAAACCATTTCTTCTAATCAGCATTTTAAAAATGTTTGTGGATTTTTTTATACTGTTTTGTTTTTACTAAATTGTTTACAACAATATTTTGTGTATGCTATAATACTATCATAACTATTAAAACAAAATACAATTTATTATAATTTTTTTAAATCATGTGATATAACATCAGCTGCATTAGTATTTTCTGGGCCAAATTTTAACTTTTTATCTTTCTAATTTAGATTTATGTGACAGCACCAACAGGAATATATTATTTTATTATTCGTATGTCGGCAACATATTCTGTTGCATTTTACAACATAGAATGGCGATAATTACATAGTAGATGACATGCGGAATTCTAAAAGACGAGGCGTAGAAATCCCTGCTCAAACAAGCTTATAATCTAAGTATTCTAGAGGGCATATTTATTAAACACTGAATTGTACAGCGCTGTGGAATTTGTTGGCGCTATATAAATTCTAATAATAATTGTAGTGAATTGAAAATCTAATGGCAAAATTTAGGCAAGAAGAACTGATTCGGACAATTTCTCAAACTGTTATTGGCAACACATTTATTTGAGCCTGAATTTTGCTATTCTAATAGTTTCTTGCGTAAATCCCTAAGAATTAGATTGTTTATGTAACATGTATATACATTTGAATACATGTAGTGTAGGAGGTCTCCTTGCACAATGATATAGAATGTGATGGAACATTTTAGGTCAAATATATTTCAGAGTTCATTACGAAAGTTTGCTATGATGGGAATTTAAGTGAATATAAAATATTGGGCCACAATAGCTGAAAGGTAACCAAATTTTCAGTTTTGTCTACTTTATCCTAAACATTTGAATTCTCTTTCAATAACTGACAGTTCACACTTTAGTAAATAACTCTACGCAGACACAAGGAGAGAATATCTCTGGCTTGTTAATCTAAATTACATTTGCACTGTTATAGGACATGTCAACTGTTGTGCCTGATCCATATGATGATATAAATATGCATATTAGAATAGCATCAATGCAACTTGAGTTTAGTTTCATTTTATACTTGCAAGTAAAAGCTAAATACTTTTAATGTATTTAAGATCACTTCTGACTACTCTGTATCTTTTGTAATTAAACAGCAAGAAGTCATTGCTTCTGAAAGTAATTAATGCTCATTACTATGGATTAAAGGACCACTATAGGCACCCAGACCACTTCCGCTCAATGAAGTGGTTTGGGTGCCAGGACTAGTTCTAACCCTGCAGCTGAAAACATAGCAGTTTCAAAGAAACTGCTATGTTTACACTGCAGGGTTAATCCAGCCTCTAGTGGCTGTCTCCCTGACAGCCACTAAATGGGAATTCTGCGATTTACACTGAGAAACTCGCAGTTATCTGACGCTGGACGTCTTCACGGAGTCCAGCATCATATAAGATCCCCATGGGAGCTGACGTCGGCGGGTTAGGAGAGGTCACCAGCGCCGAGGGAGCCCGGCACTGGATTAAGGTAAGTGGCTAAAGGGGTTTTAACCCCTTGAGTGCAAGAGCCTATAGTGCTAGAAAAATGGGTTTGTTTTCATGGCACTATAGGATCCCTTTAACTGTCCGGGAAACTGGATATCAGGTTAAAATGTTTTTGAATGTTTGCCAAAACGCTCATGACTATACAAACAAGAATTTTCCATTCACTTTTTAATCAACATAATACATGCTGGTGATATATATCTTAAACTGCTGAGCTTTTACATTGTTAATTGACTTTGTTTTGTTTTCATTTTTATTTAGTGTTACCAATGGTGGAAAAACTACACTAACCAACAGGCTTATTTCATCATTGCCTAATTGCTGTGTTGTGCATCAAGATGATTTCTTTAAGGTAAGAAATCTATATATAGGGTTTGTTACTTAATTCAACTTTAAATGTGCATACAATGTGATCAGTCGGGTGTTCACTGAGTACTTTTATCTGGCTATTGTCATTTTTTTTTTTTTTATTCCTATGTTTTATTCTTTGATCTTCTGGGAGAATCTATATAAGGTAGATAGTGTGTGCTACATTTTAAGGTTCAATTCAAAATCTCTGTGTACATATTTGTGTGATGTCTACAAAAGTGGAAGTACTTTAAAATTGCAGCCCATTTCCATTTGATTTATCTTGAAAATATATCCAAGTCCTCATTTTAGGCCTTTTTCTTTAAATTCTATATTTTTATTACTGGAAAAATCATTAAAATGCAAACTATGAATAAGTTTGACATTTTATTAGAATATTAGTTAAAAGTGAATTCATATTGTACAGTTTATATTTTGTGACAAATTTGTATATCCATTGTACAGCGCTGCACAATTTGTTGGAGCTTTATGAATAATATCATCATCATCATCATCACAGCAAAATCACTGATTTTATAACAAGCTTATTGTAGCAAAGTGTAGATTAATAGCAGAGGAAGGGAAAAAAAAAACCCTCCTTTTTAGCTTTTTATATAGATCTTCTAAAATATTCCAGTTTAGGAAGTGATGTTTTAGAATATCAAGACTTTAGTGTATTTAATTCATGTTTAGGCAGTTGAAATGAATGCATCATGGCACGTAACAGTCTCATAAAGATATGCTCAATTTTCTATTAACTGTCTGAGCTTGAAATAGGTACTCCAGAAACGGATCTATTCAACATGTGAATGAGGGGTGATTTATTTTTAAATGCAGGAGTGTGTTTTATGAGAATGGATGCATTTAGTTGTTTGCAGGAATGCAGGGTTGTTTTTGTGTTCAGTGTCAGTGTTTGAATGCAGAGGTACTTTTTTATAAATGAGGATGCAAGTTTACACCGGTATATTCCTCTACATTAACATTCCATCTGTAATTCACGGAATCTGTTGGCGCTAAATGGCGATATGTCACAAGGTGCAAAGTTACATCCTGTTACATCATATGTCATCAGTGTTTTATCAGCTTGTACTTGTCAGCACTATTATTCTTTCCTAAACTTTATCAATTGGTTGTAACACAAGGGAGAACCAGACATAGAGCAAGACAGGGGCTGTCCCTTGCCCACTCAGAAATTCAATTAAATTAATGGCACTATTGGTGGGGAGATCCTTCGATTTGGATGGAGACCAGTGCCTAGGGTCTATATAATTGCAGATTTTTAGTTTGTAAATTTGATTGGTCACTGTGCTGTTCATGATGCTGGAGGATTACCTGTTGGCTACAATTGGACTTGGGCTGCATTTGCACTATATATAATTATACCAGACTGTGCTATGAATATTTGCTGTATATGTTTTATATGTTAATGTTTGTTGCATCCTCTTTTCTACTGACAATTTCTTGAAAAATTCCTATACGCTCTGTCATTGGTCAAATCTGTGCCATATGGACATAGCATTTTTATTTGTTTTGGTCATTATTTCAGCCCCAAGACGAGATCGCAGTTGAAGATGGATTTAAGCAGTATGATGGTAAGCAGGTTCTCTTTCTTTATTTCCTTCCTTCCTTCCTTCCCTTCTTCCTTCCTCTCCCTCGTGAAGGGAAAAGTTTTATTGTCCCTTAAACTAGTATTGCATCGAATCTTCTATGGCCACCATAATGATATCTCTATCCCCTGAACTTCTTTTTCAGTTATCACTGCCTTGGATATGGACTCAATGATTGACACGATTGATGCTTGGATAAAAAATCCGGTAAAGTTTGAACGCTCTCATGGCATTAACAATGTTTTGGACAGTGAGGAACCACATAAACATCAGGAAGAGGATAACCATATCCTTATAGTGGAAGGCTTCCTTCTCTATACTTATAGGTAGGTTTCCTTAATTATGTGCTGCTATTTTATCTTATTATCTTGTCTCTTATAAGCTGGATGTTTGAAACAAAGGCTGTAATAATTTGTTTAATTATATGGCTTTTTTCCCCTCATTCAAGTTATGTGCACCTTGCATTATTAAATAATGCATTACTTACTGTTCAGGGACCTCGTTTAGGGATTGGGCGAACGTTGATCTGACGAATGATTCACAAATAAAACCTAACTTTCAATCGTCTGTCCTTGAGATTCGTGTTTTGTCTTTTTCTAAATATCAGTGTAAAAGATGCACTCGATGTTTGTCTGGGATGTACATAAAAATTCTCTTATTCAGTTCACACTTCAATTTTCACACTTCTGTATGTACATTTGACATTGAAAGTCTTGGCTAAATAAGGACTGTCAAAGCATTATATTTCCTATGTACAGCAGTGAATAAATGTTTATCCTTCAATAGAAAATATATTTATATCCTCAGAACTCCATTGTTCTGGTCTTTGTGATATTACGGTTACCATTTTTTTTTTTTTTTTGCAGACCACTAATCGATATGTTCACCCATCGCTACTTCCTTTCAATACCCTACGATGAATGCAAGGCAAGAAGGAGGTATATAGATATTTAACATTGTCTTTTATGTTGCACATACAAACTCCAAACACCATGACCTTTTGTTATTATTGTTTTGGCACTTGGTCAAGTGTTGAGTATAAATAGTTTTACCCAACCATAGACTGAACATATTAAATGTCAATGGCACCCTTCCCATTAATTGATATTGGCATGCAAACCTGCCAAGTACAGATGCATTCTATTTTATAACTCCAATGTAGTACCCAGGGCGTCTCTGCAGTCTTGATATTCTAAAACAGTAGTTACATCTAAAGTATTTGCTTGTTGCAGGATAATATGGCTAAAATAAATACTGTACTTATGTTAAAATACTTTGGAAGCAATATACAATGTGTTTATCACCTCTCCTCCCCACCCTCTAACATAGGGTTAAAACTCGCATTTATACTCGCTCTGCTCCCTTTGCTGAGATCTTTAGAATTGACAGTCCAGGCCAAGCCAATGCACTGTGAGGTTAGTGTGCATGCACAGCAAAACTCTGCACTGGCCAAGGAACATCTCCTCTTGATGTGTTGAATCAGTGCAACTTTTTGGGGAGCTTTCAGCACCTCCATGCAGCGTGTGAAGATGCTGAACGTCAGTCCTGCACACTGTGCAGTTTGACCCAGGAAGTACTTCTAGTGGCTGTCTAACTGCCACTGGAGGCAGTATTTACATGAACATGCCTGCAGGAACGGACTACTCACCAGAAGAGCTGTAGTTGTTCTGATGACTATGGTGTCTCTTTAAATCCTTTCCTATCAGCAACACTAGCAGAATGTGAACATAAATCATTTATACAATGTTGCTTAGTCATTCTAGAACCTGACCTGAAAGAACAGGCTGTATCTGTAGGGTGGATGATGTGCTATCTCTAGACTTGTTGAACAAGATCTTCTTTTTACTTATCTCCCCTGGAGCACAATTGTCCTATTCTGTAGGGTGGATGCGATATATCAGCCACAATGTCAATTGTCTTTTTTTATTTATTTTTTATTTTTTTGCTTTTTGCTATCTATTGAGCTACATTTTATTTTCATCACGTTCTACTACATTCATTATATTGCTGTGGAACGCTGCTATATACTCATGAACCAAACATTGCTCAGTTAGCCTTTGTTTTGCAATATGTTTTTTAATAAAGGTTTGAATTTTATTTCTGTTGAGCTATGAAAGATGTGTGTTAAACTGTGATAGCTATAGACTCCTCCTAAGTTACTGGAACTCTGTGCTACAAAACGAAGCATATTAACTGTTGAATTGTATTGCTGCACAATTGTGTGATACACCCGTGGGGGGAGGGGGGGTTATTCTTATTACTACTAACATTTTAATAGCGCCAACATATTCTGCAGCGCTTTAGTTTTATAGAAAGTGAAACTGACTTAAAAAGTTAGCTATGCTTCCAGTACTCTGGCCTAAAATTTTTAATTCACTTTAAATACTCACATTCGTAAAAACTGCTAGCACCCAGAAAAGAATAACAAAGTGGGGCAAATAAATTATGCAGGACAAAGACATCATCTCCCATTGAGACACTCTGATTGGAGCTGTGATTAGAGGAAGTACATACTCGCTCTGTACACACTGTAAAGGAATCCTCTAACAATATCATATTATTTATGAATAAAGCTGCATTCACATCTATCTCTGATATAAACAACTGGGGTCACCGGTCTCCCCTGTAGTTAGAAATAAAAAAAAAAGACTTAAGGGGACACTCCCGACTCTTGAAGCACCCTGCTGAAACGCTTTGTGTGAAGTGTGTCCTCTTTTTACAAAAAGTGCAGATTTTAACAGAAATATACACTTTTATAAATTAACCTTGTTACACCCCTCCTCCAACTCCACCCCCCATTCCCTCCGCCCTCCAGCTGTTACTTAGACAACTGATTATATTACTTCCTGGTTTGTTTAGCTCTTTTGGAGCTAAACTCAAGAGGAGGAAATTGTCCAGAGCACCAGCATTAATTCAATTATTGGATAGCTATAGAAAGTCCGGGCTGAGTTACAAGGGGAGTGTCTGTAAAGGCAGCAGACAAGAGATCTGCAGCTTTTGAAAGCTGTTTTTTTTATTATTTTTTTTTTTTTTTAGGTATACGCCCAGTGGGGGGGAGGGGAATAAAAATGAATTGCATGCATGTTTTCATTGTGGTATATCTACTAAACAGTGATTTATTTATTTTGTACTTGGCCAATAGAGTGTCCCTTTAATAATGCTGATTACAGTTTACAATTGAAACTCCATAAAACACTAAAGGGTTTGACTCCTGTTTTTTTTTTTTCTTCTACAAATGTACAGTTCTAGAAACTACACAGTTCCAGATCCACCAGGACTTTTTGATGGACATGTCTGGCCGATGTACATTAAGCACAAGAACATAATGGAAGAGTTAAACGTTACTGTTGGTAAGTGGGTTGCATTCACCTATATTGCTGCACTTTTCTGTTAAGTCATGCACATGACCTGCTTTTCGACAACCAAGCTAAATAGTCGTCTTGTTTCTAGAACAACTGGATGGAACAAATACAAAAGAAAAATTGTTCAACAGAGTGTATGGAGACATACTTAACATGATCAACTGCAAGGTAACACATACTGTCCGTCAAGTATCCCATAATATTGCACCTTGTGAAATGACTTGTATATCTTATACTGGATTAGAATAGCTGAAACTGCAACTCTGAATCCATTTTTATAATCTTAATGGAGCTGCTCTACCTCCAGTATTTGAAGTATGTTCTCAAAGCTAGATAATGCAAGTTATAACAATGGTTAGTACATCTCTTATCTAAAAAAAAGCTTCAAATGTTATTTGAGCAACAATATATAGCACTGACGTATACAATAACATAGAAAAAACAGTATTTGACAGACATTCTAATGGCGATGGATAGAAGAGGTGAACGCGCCTCTGCTCAAACGAGCGTACATTCTCTGTAGTTATATATTTGTGGGATTGTGCTGCTATGTAAAAATCTAACACCATGTAAATTCTAATTATGCTTGTTTATATTCAAACGGTATTATGTTTTGTTTTTATTGCAGGAATAAATTGAAGGTGTTGCAGTTTTTACCACAGAAGATGCCTTTTTAACTTATATATTTGTATTGCACATGCTTCATCTGCTGCAATTTTTTTTAAAATACTGAAATGCATTTTAATATAAAATCTTTTAAGAAGCTGCTGTAAATTAGAAGCACTCCACCCGAATAAACGATTACTTGAATCACATTCTGTTTCCTCCATATTATTTGTAAAGGAACGTGCCATGTTTCTCAAACTCCATTGCTCCCAAGAAAGAGGGGTTATTTAATGGTATTCTCCGTAATACAGGGCGTTGTATGGGAAACTGTTTACTTTCATGTACGTGCTGCATTTTCCTGTTTATAAAAGCCGGCTCACTGTTGTATAGTGCAACAAAATAATCCATCTATTCACCAGTTTTTATTCAACTTGGTATTTTAAAAAAATATATATTTTTTGTTTCCCTCAAGTTTTTATCATTTGTTAACTTTGTAAAATAAGAAAACAAAGGAGTGATATTAGCGGGGAATAAGGCACATTAGCAATTTAAAGGTAATATAACATTGCCCGGTGGGAACAAATTAATGAGGTGAAAATGGAACTCAAATAAAGATGGAAGAGTTGCAGTGACCAATAATTTGGTGTAAATACGGACATAATTATGAGACATACTGAAAAGTTTCCTAAAAGCGAAGCAACAGACGATACATACATAGCACCTACTGACTTTAAGTGGGATTCCATGTTCTCTGCTGTGTATTGCACTGTCAGTGGCTAGTGCTACACCCCCTCTGTTTACAGGAGCATACTGACCAATGCTTGTTTGAATTAGGAATATAACCGATGAGAAGTAGAGAAGGTGACTGTTGTGGTAGGCATATAGTAAGGGTAAAGAATGATTGAAAGAAGGGGATAAAGGCTCTAGTACAGAAACGTTGACACTACGTATAGGGCAACTAAAATGGGGTCAGTCACATAGAGAAGGTATTTTTGATGGGATAGATGGTGACTAAACAGCAGTTCTCCCAGTGCATATTCATAGCCAATTGCAAGAGAGCGGTTTAATATCATCTAGTATTCAAATCTTAAATGTGAACTAATCCTAACATGAAGCCTCATGGGATGAGGCTATGTCTGGTGCGCATCCATGTTGATGTACTGGTTTCTTGCAGTCCCTGAAAATTTGATGGAAATTTTAAATGCATGTAAATTGTATTTTGTGAATCATAAAAGCTAAAGGAAGTGTATAATAAATTATAACCCCAGTCATCACTTAACTTGTAAGAATAGCTGTAAATTATGCTCTTTTTATGGAGAACACTCTCCAACCAGTCAGACAAACTTTTCACCATTAAGAATTGACTGAGTAGGCAGAGACTTCCCAAAGGAGTGTATGTATTCTGGTTGACCTGGTAACTCCATAGCAGACACTGCTAGTGCTGGTTACGAAGTGACTGATGTGTTGATGTCCTGCATGAAAAGATACTGATTTTTAAGAATTTGTATGTATTGAGATAGGAACAAAAAACCTTTCATAACCATAAACCATAACCTTTCTTCTTCACTGTCAGAATTGCTTCTCTTTAACCCAACCCCACATCAATGCACTCACAATTTTGCAATTTTTTTTTTCTCTTAGCCCCCTATTACTGGAATAAGGTCCCTAATCTCTTGCTAGTTTATCTCACACCTTGTAACTGAAGCCTCCCAGTCAGTGCCTAGCCCAATCCATCGCTTGTCCCTCACAGCTCACCAATTCATGTAATTCTCTCATTATTCCTGACAGTGTGGCCACCCACCCAGGTTTCTCCCTGTCTCTCAGATACAACTCTTTAATACACATTTTATTATGGGCAAGTGACACAACTAGGTAAATTCTCTTCTGCAATAAACCCTCTTATCTTTGACAACACCTTCCCTTCTTTGTAGGTGTCACGGGTCAGCGCGATTCTGTCGGCGTGGCCGCACTGAAACATAGCGGCTACGCTGGCAGAAAAATCAAATACTTACCTTGGTTGCGGAAAGTCTTCTATCTCGGTTCCCAGCAAGTATGGCATTCCTAGAGACGCCAGCCGCTGCAGTTCCGGTTTTAAAAGGAGACTTACCTCCACCCACATCAAAGGTGGTGCCAACATGCATATGACATCAGACACGTGTGTACGTTTTGGGACAGAGGTCAGACAGCCAATTACAGCCTAAGGAGAGTTAATTAAACCCAAATTGCCTTCTTGTCAGTGCCCGGTTGTGGTTTCCACTTGCTGGTTATCTAAAAGTGTGTTCCTGATTGCGCTTTTCTGGTATTTGACTTTGGCTTCGTTTTGACTTCCCTGATTTCTGTTATACTTGACTTCTGGCTTTCCTCATCGCTGTGTCTCGTTCTGTGTCCCTGACCTTGGCAAGTATTTTGACTATTCTCTGGTAAGTTAAATCCTGCCATTCTAAGGTCCGGTTTGAGGTTCTCCTTAGTCCTAGGTGTGATACTATTCTGCATGCTGGATCAACTATAATCCTGACAGTAGGTCTCTGAGCAAGAGTCTAGACCTAAACAGGTTGATAATCATTATATAATAATAGTGTCCCTACTGACTTCTTGCTTCTTATTAACCTAATTGTGTCTACTCTATACTTGCTGTAATTGTCTTTTTTGTTTTTGCCATATCCAATGCATAGTGACTGTAGATCAGCGGTTGGCAACCGTGGGCACTCCAGATGTTGTGGACTACATCTCTCCTGCCAGCATTATGGCTGTAAGAGGATTACAGGAATCCACAACATCTGGAGTGCTGAAGGTCGCCTACTCCTGATGTATAACATTGCTTCTATATTGTATTTTCAAAACATGAGTATCTATTAATGGTAGCCACCTATCTGCTAGAAAATCCAGCTTCCTGTGCAAGAAAAAGTGCATTGGATTTACAGAGATCACCAAAATGTATGATCTCAGCCAAGGAAGGCGACCAACACAAGATAAAATGTAAGTAAATTGCTTATTTTAACCCTCGCAGGGGGTTGGGAAGCAGTCACACAAGTTAAATAGGACACTATACCATTAGGAATACAAACTTGCATTCCTAACACTATATTGTTCCTTTAATCATATTTAACTTTTTCTGGCATTTTCAAAATGGCATCACTCTACCATTTCAACTAGAGGAACCTGGCCTGGGAGAAAGGCTTGTGCAATTATTGTTGCCGTGCACTGATGGCTTAGTATGAGGTGGAAGGGGTGCTTTTTTATAGATCCTAAACATGACATTTTTCTCTCTCCCGCCCCCCAACAAAAATATATATATATAAATGAAACCAAGTAGGACCTGCCAAGAATGGGTACATTGACGTGGCAGGCTTATGCAATATATGATCATATAATGTAACTAAACCCCCATTATATTTTGCCTAGGTGAGGTGTTTTTAAATAAAACTATTACAATCTGTGAGAATTTAAATAATTTAGTGAATAAGCGAGTGCGCTGGATTGTGTATTTTGTATGTTGTGTGTGTGTGTGTGTGTGTGTGTGTGTGTGTGTGTGTGTGTGTGTGTGTGTGTGTGTGTATATGTATGTATGTACATATATATAAAATTTATTTTAAATATTTTTTTATTTTTTTTGCATTTCGCCAGGTGATGCAAAGTGTGTGTGCGCTCATCTCTTGTAACATGCAGCACTATGCATGTCTCTTCCTATTGCTGTGTTCACATCCACACCAGAGGAACAAAGCGTTTAACCGAGGTGTCTGTTGCTTCTCTTTTGTACAGCACCGGAAAATAGGGTGGCATTTTAAATATAAAACATTATTTTAAAAAAAAAACTCTCTCTCTTTTGTAACAACAGAAATATGAAGGTAAAATAAGAACTTTATTTGTAACAAATGCACATGATTATATCGGCTCAACAACAAAATCTGTCATTTATAATGCTGGAATTCTGTTTCAGGTGCCACAATTTCCCCAAAAAAATGTAAATGAGGTTTAACTTTTAAAGAGATGTTACACCCTGCCCTACATACTATAAGGAACATTTCCAAACCGTCAGAAAGGCACTAAAGTGTTCGAGAAGGGCAACAAATATTCTTCTTTGAGTATATCCCCACAAGTGAATCTCCGATGGTTTATTTGCGGGTTCTGTTCATTCCACTAGTTGTTTTCTGTGAAAGCTGAGAGACAAAAGTACACACTGTATGTAGGATCCTATAAAGAGGGTATGCACATGCCCAGATTGAACCCAGCTTGGAAACCCTTTAATTGATTTTTTTGTCCCTTCCCTCATAACTCAATGGTATCCCAATAGCATGTTCTAATAAATTACTTGATTGAGGGATATGCACAACTGAACTCTCTATCCTAAAGGTATGGATTGGCAAACTGCTACTTTCTTTACAGATAGTGGGCGTTGAGAAGATGTCTGCTTCCTTGTTAAAAAGGTATTACTTGAACCCAAGATGCATCAGTTTTCTGTAGGGAGCAGGTCCTCCCCAATATCCCCTGTAAAAATAAATTTAAAAAAAAGGAATGGTTTAAGTCAAACTACCAGAATGATTCATACATTTTCACTGACTAAATAAATACACAAGCTGGATGTAGCAATACATATATTACCATTAGGTAGAACATGGTTTATTTTCATGGCAAGCCATATATTTATTGATATACTTCAATAACTGACATTCTGCTGGTACAATAATACTGATGCTTAAAATGCAATTGTGATTTCCCAGGCTATTCAATATTATATTTACTTATCCCAATATTGAACAAATACGTATTTAATACAATTAAACGCAGAAATCCACACCTTGGCTAGACTTTGAACAGTGAAAAGGTTACTCCAATAGTTTTGGGAGGGGGGGACAGCATTTGGAAGTCCGGAATAGCGTGCCCCCGATTAAAAAATGCTGATTTCTCTGTGTGCAATGCTGTACATACAGAGTCCTACCACCATGATCACTTCAAATCACCACATTTTAAGGAGCTCCATTCATCTGAAGATGCATTGTTACTGTCAGAAGGCCTGCTCTCTCAACTCCCCTCATTCTCCCTTTTATATCTTTTTTTTTTGCCAGTTCTTTTTTCCTGATCCAGGTTTCTTTATAAATAAATAAATTGCAAAATTATCTGACTTAATTTTTCTGGGATTGCAGCTTGTAGTCACATGACACATGGAGAGGACACGGATAGGGTGAAAGGGCTTGCTGGTAATGCTGCAGAATAATCTTTGTATAATTCTGGGGAATATAGTGAAGTAATTTAAGAAAGAGTATGGGTACATATCTCATTCTTCAACCCTCTGCACACTGTTCCACCTTTCAAACAACAAGTGGATCGGGCAGGCTACTCCAACAGAGATATACCAACATATTCTACCAGTGATACCTATGATCGCAAATACAAACCCTAAAGAAAGAAACATTTCTTGATGTGTGTTGAGCAATGTCTGATTGGCTAAGCACAGCTAACGCAAGATGACTTACTTGAGCAGAAGGTTCCAATAGAGAAACGGCATCATATCTGCTTTCATGTGATACATGGATCTTCTCTCTTTGCCTTGGTCAATGGGAAACGTTTCCAAAGGCTGTTGACTGTAGTCAAATTCTGCTAGAATCACTTTACTATAACCAGTCACCAATGGGCAAGAAGTGTAGCCATCATACTGTACGAGAAAATAATATAACGCACAATTATTGATGGTAATGAATGGAGTCGGTTTATATCTTGCAGACAGAAATCTATTACTGCAGAGATAAGCAATGATAATTTGGTGTCAGAATACCGGGGGATGGAGCCTGACTGCTAAGCAGACCAGACGTGCTCAGCAGGAGCTCCCTTCTACTTGCGTTTAAAAGATGGCAAACAGCAATAATCGAGACCGGGGAACACTGCAGCACATGATGATACCCCACATAAGCTTCCCCGATTCTGGCCAGTCCGGTCAGAGGCTTGCCACCTACGCTTGCATGAGCCAGGGTGAGGCTGCTGCTCTCCTAGTTCCTTAGCCATTGCTGAGACTCCTGACTTGTGCTCCCCGTTCCCCCCCTTGGACCGGTAGGTGTTATCCTGGTCCCTACTGCTCGGCTCCACACATCCTGCTTACCTCACGCAGCAGTCACCGCTGGGGAACAGGCTACGAGGATACCTCTTTCAAAATGGTGGACAGGCCTCCTGCTCCTGAGCTCCGGACGCAGCATGTTGAGCAAGTTGGACAACGTCTGGATGCAATCTTTGCCTGTTTCTGGGCGCAACTAGAGACCCGAAGCACAGCAGTACCACAAGGCCGGGAAAGCGGGCGGAGAAAGGGTCCGTGAGCCACCCTTGGGCAAAACTACTCACCAAGCGTATACACATCCAGCATTGAGTCCGCCTGGGCCGAGAGCCACCAGGGGTATTCCCCCTATGCATCACCCACGGAGGCAGAAGATCTGACGCCGCAGGCAGTGAACATCTCAGCGATCCTGCCGCACCCCGCCGGGGAAGGACTTGGACTCAGCTATGAGCACCCAAGTCCGTAGTACATCGATACAGGCCCTCCCCACAGCCCGGGGCTGGAGGGTTGCCACATATAGCCCCCTCCGCGAACTGACTCCAAGTTACACCCGCAAGTTCCCGAGCTTCGCAGTAGGCTAAAGTTGACTTTGTCATCTGGATCCAGGACTTGACACACATGGTTTGATAAGGGCCAGTGCTTACCCATTATGTCCTAATTTTAGTTTAATTTTAGTTGATCCTTTGTCTCATGCCCTACTCATATGACTTATGCGTTGATGGAATTTCCCAGAGAGATGGCCTAATAGGGCCTTACACATATCTGCCTGTCACAATAGCCCGAGCCCGCCATAACGCTACCTGGTCTTCACACTTCCTTGGCTACCCTGGGCACCTTAAGCAGGCCTCCCCAGTCTGCCCACTACTGAAAATGCAAGGGGCCACAGTGGTTCACCTTTCAAGCTCTCCTAGCTAAACGTCCAGTGATCACTCTTATGTTACACAGCCACTACGCCTTACGAAGTGGGATATAAACTTGGGCAGCTTTACTGTTTCTCTTTACGTGTTCAATTACTTTTATTTTAATGCTACTATTATGTCTTGCATGCACACGGTATACTGTAGGCATGTTAAGCACATATGAGTAATCCATGCTCATTATAAGAAACTCAAACTTAACTACCGATATGAATAGCAGTAACTTCATGTTTAAATGCCACACTAACATAGTGCATACAGATATACTTGCTTACAGCTCATAGGACCGTAACAAAAAAAACCAAAAACGTGCTGTCTCCTGGAAATGAAGCACAGTGATATCTTTCAAGGTTAATATCCACATGTAATATGTTTCATTGTGTCTTCTGCATATTCCTGCATGTGTTGTGACAATGCAGGATGCTGGGTTCACTTATGCTAGACAAAAATAAAGATTTACAAAAAATATCAGAATACATGCAAATCCATTTACCTTGCTGGTCGGATTTTCATTTTTCATCACCAAGGAAATGGTTTTATCAAGTACAGCGGACTGGGCGGCTGTAAACAAATACATTGTATTAAGACAATAATAATAATGTAAAAAATACTTTCATTATATTGGACTGACATGTTAATAAATATTAATCCATTAAAGGCAGGAGTAAACATAGTTATTTTTTTAAACAAAATAGTTATTAAAATGAATGCATTGACAGGAGCACACATTCGATAATAAAATGCATGCATTGACAGGAGCACACATTAATAAAACCCATGCACTGACAGGAGCACACATTAGATGATAATACGCATGCATTAACAGGAGCACACATTAGATAATAATACACATGCATTAACAGGAGCACACATTAGATGATAATACGCATGCATTAACAGGAGCACACATTAGATAATAATACACATGCATTAACAGGAGCACACATTAGATAATAATACGCATGCATTGACAGGAGCACACAGATAATAATACGCATGCACTGATAGGAGCACACATTCGATAATAAAATGCATACATTGACAGGAGCACACATTAATAATAAAACCCATGCACTGACAGGAGCACACATTAGATGATAATACGCATGCATTAACAGGAGCACACATTAGATAATAATACACATGCATTGACAGGAGCACACATTAATAATAAAACCCATGCACTGACAGGAGCACACATTAGATAATAATACACATGCATTAACAGGAGCACACATTAGATGATAATACGCATGCATTGACAGGAGCACACATTAATAATAAAACCCATGCACTGACAGGAGCACACATTAGATAATAATACACATGCATTAACATGAGCACACATTAGAGGATAATACACATGCATTGACAGGAGCACACAGATAATAAAACGCATGCACTGACAGGAGCACACATTAGATATTAAAATGCATGCATTGACAGGAGCACACATCAGATATTAAAACGCATGAATTGACCGGAGTACACAGTAGATAATAATATGCATGCATTGACAGGAGCTCACATTAGATATTAAAACACATGCATTGACAGGAGTTTACAAATGTTAACAAAACACATGAATTAACCTCTGCTGGGGTGAATACAGTTTTTAGTATATTGAAGCACTATATGTAACATTATGCTTTATAAGCAGTGCATGTCTGAGATAACCCAAAGGATAATGGCAAGTGAATGCCACTACATGGAGTGCAGTCAGCTCAACTGGCCGCTTCAAAGGCTAATGTAGGTTACTGGTGTTGTCCTTACATGACCTCAACTACTACTTCAAGTCAGATTCATAAAACATAAATATCAACAATTGTTGTGCACTGGTTACTGGTGTAGTCCTTACATGTCCTCAACTAATACTTCTAGTCATAAAACAATTATTGTGCATTTAAATGACAGCCAGTACTCATGCTTCAAGTCCCTTGTCAGTTCCCCACAATAGCTGGCAGAGTGAATAAACTCAGAAATATCTTATCATATTGCTTTACTGTCAGAGCAGGAGCTGGGATAGCAGAGATTGGTAGATTAGATTGTTTTTCCAAATCAGCTATTTTGGTCTTAAAGTTGTAATTCCACTGTAATTTCTCCCGAATTCTCAATTTAATGAATAACCTAATCTGATAGATTGTGAAACAGAGAATAAATTACAAAGGCAATTCATTAGAGTTACTGTCCTTCATAAATCATGAAACTGCCTCAAATTGTTCCAATCCTGATCTCATTTGGAACAACAGCAGATCGCCCGGGTCGACCCAAACAGCCATTTCGGGAGCAATTTACTACATTTCTAGATGCCATTTTTCTGCAGTTTTGACAACAAGATGCAACTAAACAGAAATCAACTGTGCTGGTATGAAGGCAAATTGATAAATAATTGGTGTTTGATAAATATCTGACATTCAAAGTATGCCATTCAGATCATTTCTATGCCACTGATTTCCTCCATACCAGAGGAGCAATTCCCTGAACTGATCCCAAGACTTACACTTAGGTTCATTAGTAGGACAGTGATGCAGTTTTCAAAAGTAACCCTCTGTATTAATTAGTTGTGTGTGTTGTTTTTTTTCTATCCAAATGATGGGCTGCTTCACTTGCATTGACAGCACTTTGACCTCATATTGAGAGTTTATATCAACAGCTTCCATATACAAACTGCAAATTTGGAATCAACTCCAAAAATTTTAATTGCACCATTGTTAATGACATAGCACAGGTTTTTAGTCCATTATCCAATTACTTTTGGCACCTTAAAAAGGAGGGGGTTACAAACATTACATATAAAATTTAAACCATAAAATGTGGTTTCTCTTCATAATTAAACATTCAATTGCCACTTTTACTCACACTTATCAGACATCAGACATTTTGGGGTTAAGGGTGGAGGTGGGGGGCAGGGGGGTTGGATCACCTATTGGGGGTACTAATTTTCATTATTCAAGTTATTGCAGACAATGTTAAGAGAACTGCATATGTTGGATCAAAACACCCATAATGGAAAATTCTCCAACTGACCTTTTATATCGGCTTAGTAATTATGACCTATACATTGCAGATTCCTTATCAATGCTCCAATAAAGAAATACATACAACAATTCTGCTTTAGGAAATAACCCTAGAATGTTTAAACATTAATTTAGAAAAAATCCATTTAAATAATCTAAAACAATGCAAAAAAACACTCAGAACAAATTCAAATAGACTCAGGGATGTTCATTAAAGTGTCAATTATCAGACATTCAAAGTGACTTCAATATCAGACCAAAACTCTCTCTTTTTAAAACTTGTTTCTTTTGGTCTAAAATGTGAAATTAACGAAGAATTTACTTTGAACTTTAGACAATTGACACTTAAATAAATAACCCTGTTTCTGATAGTATAATTATTTAAAAAAAGGAATGTAAAATAATGCGTACTGCTTAATATTCATAATATCTATGTATTTGTTTGTTTTGTATCTTAATTACATAAAAGCTTGTTTTTGAACATATTGTTTTTTCTGTATACAATGTGTCATAATATTGAATTAGAACGTTCACTGGCTGTACAAACTGTGCAGAGCGTAAGTAGCAAGATCACTGTGCAGGACTTATCAGCCACGTGATGCGGGCATGCAATCAAAAGATAAACACTCAACACTAACCACGGACAAGCTGGGAGAAGCCAATTCTGAGGATTGCCAAAAACAGATGTGCAATGCCTGAGTGTTCACACTAGTGCTATTTGCCTGGATTATCTCAAAATTACACTTAAAATGAAATGGCGGAGAAGCATTAGGAGATATACCTATGGAAAATATTTTGGTGATACAAAAATATTGGTCTGAAGCCCTGATTGTGTGCTGGTGCTAATGCTGATTACATTGTCTATTTGTTGTAAACAGAGGAGTCAACTTGCATCCATTAATACATTTCAAATTATTGTGAGATAATTATATACACAGAGATAAAAAGCAAAACAGTGATATAAATTGACTGATATGAATTTATGATGATGATTATTATTACTATTATTACCTATGGCTGCTGCAGTTTTCGATGTTGGAAGGTTTGTGCAATCACCAATGCCAAACACATTGGGGTATTTTTTATGCTGTAGAGTATCCTTGCTGACATCCACCCAGCCGCCTGCATCTGCCACTGGACTATTCACCAACACATCTGGTGGTCCCATAGGTGGGGTGACGTGCAGCATTTCGTACTGTGAATAGAAGAATGGGTGGTGATTTCAAGACTTTTTTTTTATTATTTTTTTGTAAATCTTTATTTATGCCGATTTATTTAACACTTAAAAAAAGAGAAGGAAATGTTTAGAAAGATACAGAGTAAGCTTGCAGGCCTCTCAACATGATAAATAGATTGCAGTTCAATATGTATACTTGATACGAAACCTGACATGTACAAATTTCCAGCAACGGCTGTTGCATAACACTGCGTAGGTATTTGTTAGCTGTAGTTATGTAATTTAAACAATTATTCCCAGAGAGAAGCATAGTGTAAGTAAGAATACGATGGACTCGCAGGCCGGTAAACAGGGAAGTTAATGTGCAATTCTATATGTACATTTGCTTCGGCATATGTCATTTATCAGTTACCATTGTCTGTTGTCTTAAAATTTGTTACTGTTGGTTTTTAGCATTGTTGAATATGTGTAGGGCCTAGGATAAGTTTCTGAGCATTCGTATTAGGATCGCCTGTTTTCTCGGGACTCCATAACCCCTCCTGAGTTTGTCAGCTTCCTAATGCCAAAAATATAAGAGAGGCCCCCTTAATGTAGAAGAGTGTCAGAAAGAAAAATAGAGGCGTAGGAGGAAGTAAGATGGGAGAATGGTTCACATCCGAGAGCCCCGAGCCCCCCCAGTACATTCCTCCCACACATCATTCCACAATATCTACTGATCATCTGCCCTAAACATGAACCACGGTTGACATTTTTCTGTGCGCCTGGACACCCTCCCTGCCAGGAAAGCATGGAGTGCCTCTGCTGCCTGGATGTCCTCGACACTGTGAATCCACTCCTCCCGAGTAGGGAACTCAGACCACTTCCAATAAACCAGTATGAGGGATTTGGCCGCATCTAGTAAATGGCGTAAGATTGATTTTCTTGTAGCGGGAGATCGGCTGTGAGGATATGTGCGGTAAAGCCAGTTCGGCCGACCAATCGGTTTCGTCTACTAGGATCGTTCTCACATCCGTTTTGATCTGTTCCCAACATGGAATAATGTCCCGGCACTCCCACCAAAGATGTATTAGCACCCCCCTGTCCTCTTGGCATCTCCAGCAGGTCAGGGGCACTGAGGGGAATATTCTATGAAGTAGGACTGGCGTCCTGTACCAGAGAGATATCAATTTATAGTTGATAGAACTTTTATGCTGCCATAGGAGCGCCTTTTCCCATTATGACGGTGACAAGAAGTTCATCCCATTGCCTTTGGAAGGTGTTGTTCACCAGATGGCGCCCCACCAGAAAGTACTGGTATAGTGCGGAGACTGCCCTGTCAAGCGTGTTGCCCTGCACACAGAGGTCCCTGTGCAACAGTTCTTTATGCGGGAGGGAGTTATAGTAATGTGTTAGTTGCATATATCGAAAATACAACAGGAATGTCCTTGGTCTACCCTCCAATAACGAGTGCAGCCCCTGTAGCAAGCTCTTTATCAGGGCTTTGCATATAGGTATATATTCTCCCTCCTCTAGAAATGACCAAGCACTTGAGGGAAGTCCTCCTCCTATGTTGCTATTGTTCATTATTGGGAGTAAGGCACTAGGGGTAGGTGAGATATGTGGAAGTTCTCTAATCGATTCCCACATTCTCAATGTCTGCACTACCGAGTCTCCACTGTCCCTGTAGTTCCTCTCCCCCGATCTTCTCATCCATTCACCTGAATTCAAGCTTGCCCCGGCACCCCATCTATCTAGGGCCACCCATTGTTTTTGTGTGTCACTCTTGTGCCATTCAAGGATGTGCTGCAATGCCGTGGCCTAATGATACTTTTTGAAGTCGGGTAGTGCCAGGCCTCCCCTGTGTCGTGGCATACATAACAGCTTGTGGCGTAACCAGGATCTCTCCCCTCGCCAAACGTATCGAATGATCAATGTTTTCAGTGTGGAAAAAAAGGACACCGGTAACGCTAGTGGGATGGTCTGGAAAAGGTAGAGAACCCTTGGGAGCACATTCATTTTGAGCACTGCTATTCAGCTGTGCCATGTGACATTTGTCCAGGTCCGCCAATATCCCCTTCAGCAGAAGTGCAAAGTTATGTTGGTAAACATCCCGTGGTTCTGTAGTTACCCATATTCCAAGCTACTTCATTTTACCGAAGCACCAGAAGTGTATTCCTCCGCCAGGAGTGTGACATTTAGCACCTCACATTTCATTAAGTTGAGCTTAAATCCATAAAGCCTACCAAATCTTTTGAACTCTGAAAGCAAGCAGGGCAATGTGACTTGCAGGTTAGAGACAAAGAAGAGGAGATCATCTGCATATGCAGCGACCTTGTGTTCCACCCCTTGCCAGGAATAGCCTTGAACATCGGGGTTCTGGCGAATCTCCTGGAGTAGAGGCTCCAGAGTCATAGAGAACAGAAGCACGGACAGAGGGCATCTCTGCCTGGTTCCGTTGCTAATCTTGAAGTCAGTGGTCAGGGTCCCATTAACTCGCACTGCTGCGCGTGGCTTGTCATACAGGGCAGATATCCAGGTGATGAATCTCTGTCCTAATCCCATCTTCCTCAGGGTGGTTAGCATGTATGATCAGTTAACTCGGTCAAACGCCTTCCAGTGTCTGTTGATAACAGTATGAGGCGTTTCTGAAATGTGCTTGCATGGTGTTGTATGGAGAAGAGGCGCAATGTACTATCTCATGCCTGCCATGACATTTCAAGATTAGCCTCTCTTCCAGACTGAAAAAAAATTGGGGTTTTAAATAAACATGTACCATTCATATTATATTCTATTTGAGAGAAATAGGCCTTTTGTGTACATAGAAAAAGTCTTAGATCTTTGAGTTCAGCTCATGAAAAATGGGGGCAAAAACAAAAGTGTTGCATTTATAATTTTGTTCAGTGTATAAAATAAAGCCATAGCAATGCCCAGTAATAACAACAACCTATGATAAGGAATTTGGATATAACCCTTGAAACAAACACATTGTAATAGTTTGTCTATTAATGCTTCTTAATTAGCTAATGCTAAAGTTTATTAATGCTTCTTAATTAATTAATGTTACTACTATTAATGTTTCTTTTTATTACTGTTTGTCGTGCACTGCTGTCACTGAGTTTGTGCATCTTGCACACCTGCAGAACATATTATAACCTATTATGAAGAACAAATGAGATCACTGTAATTGGCCCTCAGGATCTGCGATCTTCATTGACTGTCTGTACACCTTGTTAAAAAAAATCCTAAAATCCTGTGTACTTAGCAAACAAAGTACCTTCCTGTACTGTCACTAATTGTAGCAGGCCATGTGGGACTGCAACTGAGAGGGAGCTGTGAGTGGAATAAAAAGAGGATCCGAATCCTTTCTCTCTCTTGATACTTCCAACATGCCACTCATAGCTTGGGTGAAAATCCTTTTACTGCAGTCCCACTATATATTTATATGGGAGGTAGGATGGTGGGAGGCACATGCATTGTTGAGGGTAAAGAGACACACAAGGTGTAAGAGGGTTAAGAGAGACATAAAAGCTGGTGAGGGGCTTTGAAGAAACATAAGTGGAATACTGGGATTATTACAGACACAAAAGGAAGGTCAGCAGATACACAAAAAGGGGGTGACATGGCAGGTGATGAAGCATAAAATAAATTTCATATTCAGGGTTTGGTGATTATTGCCAATAGACAGTCCCACCCAGGTGCCAAATGGGGAGGATTGGTGGACGTAGCTGGAAAAGGAGGGAGAGACTAGGAATCAAAATTAGGCCAGGAAGGCAAAAAGCAAGAGACAGAAAAGTAGGGGAGTATAGGCAATCAAGTGACAAGTATTGGAGAATAGGCAATCAGGTGACAAGTATTGGAGAATATGCAATCAGGTGACAAGTATTGGAAAATAGGCAATCAGGCAATGAGATAATTATGTATGTAGCCCTTGATCGTTCCTGGTTTACCTGATACACTTTGGTTTCTCCAGGTTTGTCCAAGTTCTCAAACACGGCTTCCTGCTTATCTGCTCGCACCTCAATGAGATTGTGCCTGTAATTCACCTGGATATTTCGTTCCCTGATGATATCCAGCAGAGCATCCGCGTATTTCTTAACACCAAAGATGACTCCCAGGGATGTGTTAAATATGATATTGGCATCTGATCGCTTTCCTGTCTATGGGAAAAAAACAAAACCAATGTTTATTAGTTATATTTAATTGAATCCCAAGGCTAGTCGATGGCCAAGAAGGGGTCAAGTTGCAAAATAATTGGTCTTCTCTTGCTGGACTTGTCCTGACTAAATCAGTTGCCCAGACTAAAATTCAACAGATGGCCCTCCTCAACACAATATGTCTCAGGACAATAGCAGGTGAGGTCTGAGATATGATCTTTCTAAGGGACAACAAACAGGATTGTAACAAGGGTAACCTGAGTTGCTATTCACAGTGGAGAATAACACAATAAGGTTATAGGGTCACAGAGGAAGTTGGGACATTTTCATTTAATGGACGTCAGTGATTTCTACTTGTACCGGGTGCATGTGCTGGATTTTGTTCACCCAAGGGTGACTGGACACAAACTTAGGATTTTATTGGCTATATATGTGTTCCTCATGAAGGTAAATGGGACAATCCACATGTAAAAGTAGAAGTACTGATAAAATTCAGGAAAAGGTTGATAGGCTATTGTCAGTGATTCCAGAATTTAGGAGATTTTTTTTTAACAAGTATCTCCTGGAATGCTAACATCATACCGTAGTGGATACATTTTATTTTCCAAAAAACTGTATTGCTCCTTAAACTTCTTATGTGGTGAGGCACAGTATGGTCTCTACATCTGTACTGAGACATGACAGTTACATAAAAGGCACTCTAATAAGAATGTTTGATTATATTATTTTAATACTAAGAAATACTATAATGCTAATTAATACTGCAATGTAAGAAATAAAATAAATATTTCCGACTGCTGTATTAACCATTGACCAGGTCATAATACATTAATAGAATGAATAATACTGTAAAGCACTGCAGAATATGTTTGAACTATATAAATGACAATAATAATAATAATAATTCATTTTCAATCAGCTCCAGACATCAAGAAACTAATTGCAAACTATTATCTTTCTGGTATCACCTATCCTAATATAAATGGCAATAATAATAATATCCTCATTCATCGGATATTTCCCGATGTATCTCCTATATGCTGGAGATGTGGTCTAGGCGAAGGGACGATCGAACATATCTGCTGGAGCTGCTCCAAAATCGTACCTTTCTGGGATATGGTACAGGACAATTTGTCCAACTTCTGTAGAGAACCACAAAAAACTTACTGCTGAACTAGCACCGCTGCACCTTACCCCAGCACCGATTTCAACATACAAAAAAAACAATCACTAGGCACCTCCTCAACACGGCAAAATCAATGATACCTGTCCTATGGAAACAAACAATTGCCCCCAACAGGGAACAGTAGTTGGACAAGTGGAGGACATTCAGGCTTCGGAAGCAACCCAGGCCGCATTACTGGGCTTGGGTGACAAACACGCGGAGCGCTGGCTGCCCTGGTTTATGTATATAGCAGACAAGATGAGTACTGGCGCTGACGATGCTGCTGGCGGGTCGCTTTACAACGGGGCCTGTAGACGATGACTTACGGTTCCCTTCCCCCTCTCCATAACCCTGACCCACCTAATCCTACTGCTTCTTATCCTCCCCCTCTCATTTCTCTGTATTTCTATCCTCCTATATCCACTCACATCCACTGCCTTTTTTCTTCTAGGGGCAACCTCCCATAACTGAACCAGACTTAGACACAGGCTCTCCCGAAATGCATATCCGTGTGCGGTGGAAGACGTGGCTACACTACGGGTGCATACTAGCTCACTAGTCAGAGACCCTTGATCTGGAATACACAACCTCCACGGATCACAATAATAGGTGGTACAGTCCTACATTATTTAGAACCAGTAACTGTTGACCCTACACTAAGTAGGCAATATTTCAGACATGCCTTGATTATACGGTGAGCACGGCCTGAACGAAGGAATCCTCTTTCTCAAATTCCACCGCTTTAGGTTGATAGATCTGCATCTGGATGTACTACAGCCCCCATTGTTGCTAAGTCTTTTTACACCTTAACTGTATATTCTCAAAGTTTCACATTTGATTTTATGTAACCGGTATCTACTGCCATATTGTGGTTATACTTTTTCAGAGTCTGCATGCTCATTCTGATCTTTACTATCTCTTGGATAAAATACGATTTAAAAAAAAAAAAATCCTTTATAATTCACATTTCCAACATATGCTTTAATCATTGATTGAGATATAATATAATACATTACTAGTCTAGAAGCCAGGTATCTGTGATCTGGTGTTGTTGGACCTAAATGACATTTGAATATAATGACTGTTTATGACTGCACACCGTCCATTAGAACACGTAATGGACAAATATAAAAAAACAGACTCTACCAAAGTCCCCCCATAGTTATTTTTATTTTAAAAACCTGTTTCAAAGGGCCACACTCCACTCTCACACTCCATTTCTGCTACTCTCCCACTCTGTTGCTTGGTTGTTGCCCTCTACACTGCTCTTCCTTTTGTGGTTTTTATACCCCACTTCCTCTAGATTGTAAGCTTATTCAAGCAGGGTCCTCGGCAACCTATTTTTCCTGTAACAATTTCTAATTGTCTCATTTAATGTTAAATATCCCCCTTTTCGTAAAATTGTAAAAGCGTGGCGGATTAAGATGGCGAAATATAAATGCCAATAATAATGATAATAAAATGGCCCCCATAGGTACACACACACACACACACACAAAAACATGTAACATAAAAATGATTACAGCAAAGTGTAGGCTATGCAAGTAATGTCCCTTCAGTATTAACTATCTATAGAGAATCTTGGGATATAGCAAGTTTCTTTATAATCTCTTGTAATTTTTGGTGAGAAAGCATTCTAACACTCAAACAAGGTTATTTACTAAAGTGTGAATTGTAGAGACAGACCTGCTAAAGTGCTCTTGCACAGGTTACTTTCCTGATTTCAGTAGGGTAAGCATATTCAATGACATGCTTATTGCTGCATTTCCTGGTGACTTGTCTTTGGTCTCCTCATCAATGGGGCAAGAGAGAGCAGAATTGCAAAGGAGCCAAAGTGCGTTGTTGCTCAAGTGTGGGAAGGCTCTCTAGAGTGTTGCATATGTGTGACGGCTGTTTGTAGTAACTATTTAGACAAGGACGGTGTGTAGTGTGTGTTGGTAGGGTCTGGCTGTAGTGTGTGTGTGAAAGGGGGCTTGTAGTGTTTGTAGTGTGTCTGTGTATAGGGACTGTCTGTATAGTGTGTGTAGATAGGGTTGTTTGTAGTGTGTGTCTGTTTGTAGATAGGTTGTTAGTTGTGTGTGAAGGGGTCTGTTTGTAGTGAGTGTGGTGGAGGATGTTTGGAGTTTGTTCTTGAACTGGGGCTAGGGAGGTTAAATCAAACAAAAACTATTATTAAAGGGACACTATAGGTACCACTTTATCTAACTGAAGTGGTCTGGGTTTCAGAGAAATGGCAATGTTCACATTGCAGGGTTAAGACAACCACTGGTAGGTGTCTTCCACTAGAGTTTCATATTAACTGTCTTCCACATTGTGCACATATTTGTTATATTTCTGTCTTCCACTAGAGACACTTGGTTTCTAAGGGAGTCTAATTCCGAGAATTGACGTGGGACATCCTCATGCTAAGGTATACCAAGTCCCTATAGGAAAGCACTGATTCACTGTTTTCCTATAGTGAAGCTCTATTATGCGTGTGACGCTCGCCAAGCATTTGCATTAGGATAGGGACAGGGATACTATAGGGTTAGTAATACAGTTTGATATTCCTAATGTTATAGCGTCCCTTTAAGAGAGAAAAAGAAAAAAAGATTTCCCCTTCCTTCTTGCTACCTTTGTCCAGAAAGAGGGGAATTGGAATCTGTTCCACAGTGGACTGGTGGGCAAAGCAAGTGGTTTACATCTCCAGTAGGTAGCTTGATGGCAACACACTGAGTGGCTCACAGTGCATGAGCAGTTTAGACATACTCCCAGGGATTCCAATATTAAAGTGTAAAGATCTTTGATCTCCCATTTGTCCATAGAGTACCCTCTTTGGGATGCTGCATGCTGCCCCAATAATTTTGATCCTGTCTGGGCCAGTAGGGAAGTTCATTTGATCACCCCAGTCTGCCTCAGGCCATGGAGACATCGTAGACCAGGCATTTGCCTGTGTTTCCAGATGCCAGTCGGGGCCTAGAAACATGGGATCTCTTTGTACTATATCACATGCAATAAAAAATAAATTGATATGGTGTTTGTAGAGACTCTTTACAAAGTCTGAGGTTTGTTCTCTCACCAAATAAAACATCCATGCTATGATGCATATAAAATCTTGATAAACCTCCTGATCACCACAATACACAGTCAGTATTGGGAACTTACTTTCCTGAGATAAGCCTCTGACAAGTACATGATTTTTTGGGGTGCCCCTGCGCATTTCACTGGAGTATTTGGAAAGGTAAATATGGCATTTCCCTTTTTAAAATCCTGCAGAGCTTTCCACGTCTTCTCCACATATTTTACAGAGTAGTTGGAACCGATTTTGGGATACTGAAAACCTTCCGGCAAACCTTTAACCTACAAGAAAAACAGAACAGAACACATATAATATAAACTCATGGCCAAATTCTGTACACTCTGTAGCTCATAAAGTCAACTTTTTCCTACAACTGTTAAACATATGTAAATGTAACTTCATTTAAATGTATCAACACAAAATTGGCTAATCTGTATATGACAATAATTTATACCCACCCTAGCCTGTGTTACCGAAATGTCCAATCAACTTTTAGACTCCATGTCTGGCAGATGATACATAGTATTTTTTAGATTTTCTAAAATGTGGGGCTAGTAAGGAAAGTATAAATAACAGTAAAATAATATTTTATGGCTCGTAAAATGACACTAATATTTTGAATTAAAAGAATATATTAAGCCCATTTTCCATTGCTTACTTGCAGTAGTATACACAGTAGAAAATATATCAGTTATGCCTTCAGAATGAATACTGTCTTAAAGGTGGGTTTTAAGAATGAATTATAGATCAACACACAATCAAGAATAACTATTTTTTGAAATGGTTATTTGTAACTTGTACTGATGGCCAAGACATGAAGGATAAATTGTGAGCATACTTCCACCTAGTGGATCTTTCAAGTATTTACATATCAGGCTTTTAAGCCCCTTGTTTTAATGTGCCAAGTTAATTACGCATTAAAAAGGCAAGTAGATAAACTAAAGTACAAAATGAGAGCTACATTTGAAGTTCATGTATTCCTTAAAAAAATCGTGAAAAACCCACTTCTTAATAAAAGCGTATCAATGAAACTGTTAATAGCTCCTGACTGATTCCTCTTCTGCAACTGTCACTAGTCTAATACTATCCTTACCTTTTTGTGTCACTTTACCCCACTCATTCTAGCATGTAAACTCATTGAGCAGGCCCTCAACCCCTCTGTTCCTGTGTGTCCAACTTCTCTGGTTACAACTACATGTCTGTTCGTCCACCCATTGTAAAGCGCTGCGCAATTTGATGGCGCTATATAAATAACATAATAATAATAATAATAATAATTGCAGATTCCTAGGGTTTTATACTTTCTGCAGTAACGTTTACTTTTTTAAAGAAGGTCTTATGTCTGGATCTGAGTATCAGCAGTTTATTTTAAAATATCACCATTCTGGACCTTATTCACTGAACAGCAATTGGTACTGTAATTAAAACCAAGCTGATAAGTTTAGCCAAATATATCAGCTTTGGAAAAAGTTTCTATCTTAGCTATATAGTGACAGGCTACGTTAACCTGAATTAAGCAATTTGATTTTCAGTTAATCGCAATTTGCTGTTTATTGGATAAACCCTAGTAAGTTGGGTAATTACTATGGAAACTAAAGCGGCAAAATACAGTCAAAAAAACTGTTTTATTGAGGTTGATTTTAGTTGGATAATTCATATATTTTATTACTTTAATTGAGATTTGAGGCACCCTGCAGTGTATTAAGCAGGGGAATTAAGCTAGATTTCTCTCTAAAATAATATATTATTTCGGGATAAGGTTTATATGATCATTCACCAGTACGAACGCCTGTGGAAGGTTTAATTTCACACAAGAAATTTATAGGATTTCCTGGCTCAAATCATAATGGTGTCATTTTTATTCTAAATTGTTAAGTATGATTTCTCTTTACTTTATTCTAAATATCAGCTGATCTTTTTTTGTGAATATTTAAGATCAGTTTGTTTTAGTGATCCATCATTACATTTCTGAGAATTAAACCTGCCATACACCTGCTGGTTGTGATACATTTTGTTTCTTAATGTAGGTTATGATGCAGTCTACACATAATGTTGGATCATTTAACCACGGAAAACTGTGACTGCTGTTTCAAAATAATGATTTTGAGAGGGGTTCTACAATAAAACCTTGGAAGACCCTATTGGAAACTTAAGGCAGCAGTGTTGTTCCCCCCCTCCAAAATGAATAGTGCACAACGATAAAATGTAGGGAAAAGGTTTTGTCTACGGAGGATAAGGCAATCTCGCGGGATCCTCCATAGACTTCATAGACATGCATGCGCGAGAGTGCAACACTGATGTGGGCTCCTGACCGCTGGAGTGCCAAGAGCTAAAGAGGACTGGGAGGAAGACCACAGCAGTAGCTATGAGCGACGACTTTAGGTAAGTAAAACTCAGCTTCCACTGCACCACCTGGGCCACCACAGGGGCAGTCACCGTCAGGGATCATTGCAAATTATACTAAGACAGTGACAGAGCTGCCTTAAAGGAAGAGAACAATTGCCAAACATAGTGAGTTCTGGCTGATAAGATGGGACAGAACTAGATTAGTAAATAATTAATAGCATCGCTTGCTGGATTTATCTAGTGGAATATTATTGTTAACCATATCAAAAACTCTGGCAAAAACTAAGGAAGTAGCTCCATGACATTCATCATTAATGCTTGGGATAACTTTACGGCTAAAGGAGGACTGTCTCTTTCCTGGAAATTACAACACCCAATAAAACAAAAACATTGAAATTTGTTTTATTTCGTTAAAACCTTTTTTTTGTGTGATGTTTCGTTGTCTTTTAAATTTATGTTAAAGATTTTGCACTTGGCAATAGAATGCAGTTTAGTCCTGGAGCAGACAAGGAACACAGTGCATTAAAGTAGGATAAATAAAAACATTGCTTCACCTCTTCTCTCTAACTGCTGGCTGGCAGGGGCACATTCTGTTTTTTTTAATTACAGGAAAGGACAGCGCTTATAACAATATTTGACAGGGAGCCAAAATGGAGGTACTCTGTTCCAGGCTTGAGGGAAATAAAGTATAGTGGATTTCCACATTACATTTATTTTTCAGACCTCAAAAACAAATAAAGACATGTTGTGTGGTAACTAACACAAAAATCTAATAAAATCAAGCACACATATCCTAAGGAATAGGAATAAATAGGAATAATTGCCCAGAGTAGACATTTATGAGAAGTGTGAGGTTTTTTTTTTTTTTTAGCATCTGTCAAACTGATAACAGAGTTTTAGGACACAGTCTGCCATTTGTTCTCCAGGAGTTATGATGTTTGTTATAAAGCTGATATGATTCATGTATCCTTTTGTCTGATAATCTCACATGCGTCATTAAGGCAAGGAGCTCTGGGAATTTGCCATGTGTAACCTAGATGGCATTGCATACAGTGCTGACAATTATCTTCCAGCAGGAAATTATAGCTTTTTAATTAAAAGACTATGATTATTGCTACTGATTTGCAATATGAAATCGAGATTGGACTGCCTGAAATAGTGATCTAAAAATATTAAAGTAATAGAAAAGCTCAAGGCCCCTAATATTAAGGCAAAATTTCAAAATCAAAATTAATTTAAGCTCCTTCTTTTCCAATGTCATCAAGAAGATTGGGGCACATGCTTGCAAACCCACCACAATCTTCACTTCTCCCAGGTTTCTTTCTGTATCAATGTGACCAAAGTGATCAGAATTTATGAGGAATACAGTGTGCTCTCTAAAAACAAAATCAAAATGTCTCATCCGACCAAACGTCCAGGTACGTCCTGTCTTTACAGACTCTTAAACAGGATCAGTGACCCGAGAGAGTAATGAAACAATATCATTAATGAATATCCATAAGAAAACAATGCAGGTAGGTTAAAGGCCCACTTTAGACATCCAGACCACTTAATCTCAATTAAGTGTTCGGGTACAATGGTCCTGTCTTTTTAGTCCTGCAATGTAAAACATTTTGTAGATATGTTGTTTGTATTCCTAACACGATAGTGTTCTGTTAATGTCATTCAAAACCTAAATACAAGTAAATGATAAAAAAGAGAGCATGAGATATCAGCAGTAAATCAGAGTCTGTGATTTGCCGAGAAGCTCCCTTAAAGGAACACTATAGCATTATGGATACAAACATGTATTCCTTACCATATAGTTATAATCTATCTATACTAGAGTCAACCCTGCCTTATGAGAGTTGGAAGGGTGAGTCAGTGTAGATGATCTCAGTCAATCCAATGCTTTACCATAGGAAAGAATTGGGAGACTATTGCACATTCGCAGCAAACCGCTGCAACATTCAGATGGTCTCTATGAAACCATTTTATTGAAATAGCCGAGTGTTACTCAGCTACTTCAGAGGAAGTGCCTCTGGTGGCTGTCAGAGTGACAACCACTCGAGGCATTTTAACCCTGTAATGTAGACATTGCTGTTCCTATAGATGCAGTGGTCTGTGTGCCCTTAAACTCTTTAATGATGTTCAGGGTCTAGTCTACTGCTAGAATATGGTTAGAATATGGTCAGCACAAAGTATAGACAGTTTCTAAACTGCATTGTGATGGTGCATACATTATTTCTAATATATTTTCCTCTTGGATGGTGCATACAGGATTTCGATATATTTTCCTCTTGGAAACAAAGAACATACTGCAGTAATTCTGCATTTTTTTCATGGCTTAAAGGAACACTACAGCATTAGAAATATAAATGGGTATTCTTAACACTATAGAGCCCTAGTCACTATTTATACGACTGCCCCCATAAGGAGTAAAAACTATTTTACTTACCTTTTCTCCCAAGTCAAGATGCACTCTCCATGACTGGCCCAACGCGTTGGCTAAGGAAAACATTGGGAGGCTAGTGCGCATGTGCGTCAAAATGCCACACTGTGCCACTCAGACGGTTTCTCTGACACCATCGGATTGACGCAGAGTTTTACTCTGCAATTTCATCAGACGCACCTCCAGTGGCTGTCTGAGTGATAGCCAATAGAGCATTTACCCTACAATATAAATATTGTTGTTCTGCACAGACAAAACTATAGGGACATAGCACCCAGGCCTCTTCACTGACACTGGTTGCATAGTGTCCATTTAATGCAATTTGGTTGCCAGACGTTTAACTTTAGTTATCCATAGTTAAAAGTGTTTTAAATCTTTGCAAACCTCAGATTGTTTAACTGTATGAGTGAAATCAAAGAAAAAATATCTTACCTTTTCGAACTGCAATTTGATACCGAGAGCAATGATTAAGTATTTATAGCTTATCTGCAATAGAAAAGAACAAAAAAGGAAGAAAGTTAACAAAATGTCAAAAATACATTTATTGTTTCATAGGGTTAGGAGTGTACATAGAACAGTTTGATTCAGACATGTGAAGTCTCTAATCAGTTATACAATCATATTGCACAAGAAAAGGTGAGATTTTTTTTTTTAATTAGCTTATCGGTACCATAACTTACTGTCTATGCATTATATTAGCACATGTATAAATACAATTGAACTTGTTTACTATTTATCAGGCTTTTGCACAAGCCGTCACGTTAATGTTACCTGACTACCATTGCCAAGATGAAAAAATAAAGAATTAAAAAAAAAAGAAAAGGTGAGATTTACGTACTAAAATTCAAATTTTAAACCTCACCAGGAAGAAAAAAATTAAGAAAAGCCACGTATAATTATTATGAAGGATGCCAGCACATAGGGTGAGGTCAAATTAGACAAAAAAATATAATACATTAAGTATAAAATGAAATCTATATATTTGAATGGAACAATGTAGAGATGTAATTGACGTCATAAAGTTATTTTTTTTAAGTTTTGCTGTCTTTAAAAAAATCCACTGCAAAATCAAGCATTTAGCTCTGTTGTCTTCAACCCCTTAAGGACACATGACATGTCATGATTCCCTTTTATTCCAGAAGCTTGGTCCTTAAGGGATTAAACCAACCTATATAAATGGTTGTGTGACGTTAAAATGCTTACATCAGAGAGTAAGGGTCATTAGGAGGTAGGTGCCAAATGCTTTATATGATATTATTTTACAGCATTAAATCAAGCTTGTAGTAGCAGTTAAACTAGTTGTTTTTCTTTTACTGCCTTGGGTTAAAGGAACACTATAGTCACCTAAATTACTTTAGCTCAGTAAAGCAGTTTTAGTGTATAGATCATTCCCCTGCAATTTAACTGCTCAATTCACTGCCATTTAGGAGTTAAATCACTTTGTTTCCGTTTATGCAGCCCTAGCCACACCTCCCCTGGCTATGATTGACAGAGCCTGCATGAAAAAAAAAAACTGGTTTCACTTTCAAACAGATGCAATTTACCTTAAATAATTGTATCTCAATCTCTAAATTGAACTTTAATCACATACAGGAGGCTCTTGCAGGGTCTAGCAAGCTATTAGCATAGCAGGGGATAAGAAAATCTTAATTAAACAGAACTTGCAATAAAGAAAGCCTAAATAGGGCTCTTTTACAGGAAGTGTTTATGGAAGGCTGTGCAAGTCACATGCAGGGAGGTGTGACTAGGGTTCATAAAGAAAGGGATTTAACTCCTAAATGGCAGAGGATTGAGCAGTGAGGCTGCAGGGGCATGTTCTATACACCAAAACTGCTTCATTAAGCTAAAGTTGTTCAGGTGACTATAGTGTCCCTTTAAGATAAGAAGTATATCAAGGATTAAGGATTTTAAAGGATTTGACTGGTTGTCTCTAGGACAATAATCCAACCTTGGTTTTCTACTGTGACGTCCAGGGCCGGACTGGGGAAAAAATTAGGCCCGGGCATTTTTCAATCAGAGCGGCCCCCTAAGAAGAGGGCGGGGCCAGAGAGGGTGTGTTTTGTCATCACTAATGACAAGCACGCCTCCTCTCAAAGTGAGCATGTTGGTTCAATGCGCAGAGCTGCGCTGAAGAGCTCTGGCATTAGAAAATGGCCCTGTATTTGTTCTGCGCAGCGCAAGCAAATCTAATAACATGCTTGCGCTGTGTTTGCTTTTAAATTGTCTCTGGTGTCTCAACAAGTGGGATACCAGAGGACAAAAGGGCCAGGAAAGTGTATGGTGCATGTGTTTGGAGCCTGCTTGTGGGATTGCGTGTGTGTAGAGTGTGGTGTGGTATTGTGTAAATAGGTCAATTTCATATGTGTTTGTGGTGTAATATGTGTGGCTAGGGGCTGTAGAGAGTGTGTGTATAGGTGGCATAGTGTTATAGGGGATGTAGCGAGTGTGTGCATATGGCTGTAGTGTGTGTGTATAGGTGACTTAGTGTGTGTAGGGGTTGTAGAGAGGGTGTGTTTAGAGAATGTTGTATGTGTTTGCTGACAAGGAATGTAGTGTGTGTGTAGGTGGTGCAGTGTGTGTGTAGGAGATCTAGTGTGTAAAGGACCGAGAGTGTGTATAGGAGATTGTGTGTGTGTGTGTATAGAGGATTAAGAGTGCATATAAGGTAAGGGATCTAGCGTGTATCTGGAGCGTAATGTATGTAGTGCTGTAGTGTGTGTGTGTGTGTGTGTGTGTGTATATATATATATATATATACATACATATATATATTTGGACGTATTGTATGTGTGAGGGGCGCAGTGTGTGTGTATGTAAGAGGGGTGCTGTGTGTGAGGGTGTTTTTATCTGCCGTCACATTCTAATTTTCTTTGTCTGTTAACTCACTGAGAGTTATTTTATATATATATATATATATATATATGTGTGTGTGTGTGTGTGTGAGCGAGGGTGCTGTGTGCCTGAGTGCGCTGTGTGTGTCTGGGGGTGCTGTGTGTGTCTGGGTACTGTGTGTGTCTGGGTGTTGTGTGTCTGGGGGTGATGTGTGTGTCTGGGTACTGTGTGTGTCTGGGTGTTGTGTGTCTGGGGGGTGTGTGTCTGGGGGTGCTGTGTGTGTGTCTGGGTGCTGTGTGTGTGTCTGGGTGCTGTGTGTGTGTCTGGGTGTTGTGTGTCTGGGGGTGCTGTGTGTGTCTGGGTACTGTGTGTGTCTGGGTGTTGTGTGTCTGGGGGTGCTGTGTGTGTGTCTGGGTGCTGTGTGTGTGTCTGGGGGTGATGTGTGTGAGTGTGATTTTTTTTAAAATTAATAATAATAATTTTAAAAAAAAGTTATATCCCCCCCCTCCCTTCTTACCTTTAGCCTGGGAGGGGGGGGCCGTTTTGCCTGGGAGGGGGGGAGCCGTTCTGCCATGGGAGAGCCATGCTGCCTGATCCCTGGTGGTCCTAGTGGTGAGCGTGAACTCTAGCCTGTAGGCTAGAGTTCACTCTCGCGAGATCTGAGCGTTGCCGCGGTAACCGCGGCAACGCTCAGAATCCCGCGAGAGGACCCGGCGGAGCTGCTTGTTAGAGCTCCGCCGGTCCTCTCCTCCCTCCCTCCCTCACACCCCAGCAAGCGGCCGCCTGGAAGTGTCTCTGGGCCGGTAAAGGGAGATCTTTGATCTCCCCACCGGCCCATGGAGGCACACAGCGGGGCCGGCGCTCGGGTAGCGCTGGCCCTGCAGGAGCCGGCCGGGGAGATCCTGTGATCTCCCTGCCGGCCTCGGCCCCACGGCCATCGCGGCCCACCGGGCATTTGCCCGGTATGCCCGATGGCCAGTCCGGGCCTGGTGACGTCTGTTTAAACCAAGAGGTCAATGCTTTACATAAGGTTGGATTATTGTCCTAGAGACAACGAGTCAAATCCTTTAAAATCCTTAATCCTTGATATACTTCTTATCTTAAAGGGACACTATAGTCACCTGAACAACTTTAGCTTAATGAAGCAGTTTTGGTGTATAGAACATGCCCCTGCAGCCTCACTGCTCAATCCTGCAGGTGTTTATCAAGAAGTGCAATTTGCCAGTGTAACACATTTTTACATTGTAATGTCAGAATAAATACAAAAATATATATTCTTACAACTATAATTATTTATATAGTGCCAACATATTCCACAGCGCTGTACAACAGGTAAACATATGGCATACTAGGTGAAGAGGGCTCTGCCCAATTAAATTTTTTAAATTTTTTATTATTTTAAGTATGAAACTAATTCAGACATATTCAATATATTAGACGGCACAAAAGGCAAACGGTCAAAACTGCTGATAACTGATCATTTTAAATTTTATATATTTATGCAGGTTTATTTTTACGTAATTATTTCTACATGTCCAATGGGCAAACTGGCAAAAATCAACAAATACCCTTTGGGTTTTATGTCTTAATATTTTTTAAACACAATATTCCATGTGTCCGCTGAGGATGCCTCATTTATAGAGATGCTATAGTTTTGTGGCATTGAGGTTCCCCTCCCCTACAGGCATAAAACTGTCAACATGCTCCTATCACATCCTCTAAAAATGACCACATATTATTCCTACTCTTAATGTAGCAATGTATCATTCACTAAACCAAACCATGTTTGTCTTATCCGGGCACTGTGTTCTTACTGTTACGCATTGGAATACTCAAGGGTTGTGCCATCGCTGCCCAGTGACACTCAAAAACAAGATGAAATTGTCCTCTGTGTCTTCATTTATGTGTATGCAAACAGTAGGCATGCCACATCCAGAACACATTTTTGCCAGGATGCTCAGCAGAGAGGTTTGTTTGTATTACCCATATGCTGAGTGCTGCTGCAGTACTTATGGGGTGTAATGTCCTGTACTTCTCCTAGGTGGAGAGCCAATGCAGTTAAATATGGGCCTGCAGAGGGGGCGGAGCCTGACTGCTTAGAGGACCACTATAGGCACCCAGACCACTTCAGCTTAATGAAGTGGTCTGGGTGCCAGGTCCAGCTAGGTTTAACCCTTTTTGCTGTAAACAAAGTTTACAAATGGGTTAATCCAGCCTCTAGTGGTTGTCTCATTGACAGCCGCTAGAGGCGCTTCCGCGCTTCTCACTGTGATTTTCACAGTAAGAAGACACATTGAGAATGCTTTCCTATGAGACTGGCTGAATGCGCGCGTGGCTCTTCAGCCAGGGACGTCAGAAGAGGTAGGAGAGTCCCAGCGCCGAGGGAGCCCAGCGCTGGAAAAAAGATAAGGGATTAACCCCTTCCTTCCCTCAAGCTCCTGCTAAATGGGCTAACATCAGGGCACAATCAACGGCTTAACAGCCCAAGGACCTACCATGGTGCATCACCCATGTCGGGGGTGCTCTCCTGAATCTAGCGATACCTCATACACGCCCGTCTGAGCCAGAAAAGCGGGTCACTAAGCGCAGCCTGTGGGAGTTGTGAAGAGGAAGCCGCTCTCTCCGACACTGGACCCCCTAGGTGACATAGCTGGTCTCTGATCCCCCCACCCCGGGCTGGTGGGGGTTATCCCGGTCCCCACAGGACACAAAAACTGAAACTGCAGATGAGTTCCCCAGCCGCACCGCCTGCAGAGTCACTGACAATCCGAGGCACACCAAAGATGGCCGCTCAGCAAGGGCCAGGGACAACGGGCACAAGCCCTCATTCATACACTCACCCCATGGACACCTTTGATTCACTCTGATTGGACCTCTGGTCCATACTTCGCCACCGCGGCATGCCGCACCACCGAGCAGCCACAATGGTCACCTCGTGGGTCCGCCCAAGAACTTTCCGGCGCCATTACAGGTATCCACTCCAGGCCTTCACAGTGACCACGCGGCCGCGCCGGCGCCAAAACCCGCCACGCAGGTGACATCATACCACCCAAGCGCATATACTCGCCCCTACACAAGCTGGAGCCGGGCCAACGAATATCCCCTACAACCACACCACTTACTTAAACGCAGAGGTCCAGACCAGAAGGGCACAAATCTACGCCCCGAGGGCATGGCGGAAGGAAGCTTGCCGCACAATACAGAAGCTGGATTCAAGCCAAGAGGCCCCACCGACAAGATCTATGCCAACGAGAATCGAGTCATTACAGTTAGAGGCATAGGCTAAGGCGCCCACCGCATTCCGCATTCCTGAACTATAGGAACGGGACTCTAGCTGCTGATATGCAAGCCTGGTAAACCAGGGCACCCTGCTCATGAATACCATAAGGAGATTCTGTTGGGTATATTGCTTAATCTGGTCTAAGAGTTGACACCGCTACAGCTTACAAATAAGTTGCCATAATTTTTATATACCTCACACACACTAGGCATTAGTGCAGGACACCAGTTCACCCAACATAGGCTGACTCAAGCGAAACAAAGGCCAATTGACAGACACTTGTTAGGCTCAGCATCGGTTCAGGTATCTTCTATTATTTTCCCAGTTTCTCGACAAAATAGACTCTTTATTTTCACATGTTTAAACTCATTGTTGTTACCACGTGTTCGCTTTGGTTTCATGCTCATTTAAAGCTAGAAGTAGCATAACCATTTTCATGTCAAGTTAGTAGAGCGAGGACAAGCAACGCAAAAACAAGGTCTAGACATGACCAAATAGCGAGTAAACAACTATTCTAAACTAAGACACAAAGGCTGTGTATGCAACCATGTCTCTCTAAATAACTAAAAAATACACTGTTTTTCATGCTGCACAGCTACTATACAATGATTAATGCTACACCATGTCTTTCTACATAACTAAAAACTGTACACTATTTTTCATGCCACACAACTACTATACAATGTTTAACGCTGCAAAGGAACCTGCAGTTGTGGCAGTGCATTCCTACATGTCTAAGCTGTGTACGAATAAAATAAAGAATTAAAAATTAAAAAAAATATGGGCCTGCAGCACATTTTGCCTGAATCCACCATCACCAGGTGACAGAGCCACTATCTGCTACTCGGGAATGTTTTGTGCAACTTGAGTGTCATAAAACAATGTTTTGGGTGCGAACTGTATGAAATTGAGCAGTGATAGTAAAGGTCTGTCACAGGCTAATACAGAGTAGACTATTAGAAAAAATCGTAAAAAGGGGAAGGTTGCGCCAAAGAAAAATGATAAATACGGTACTAAAATTATATATTTAAAAAAAGAGTCCAATAACAATGTACGATTCACACCACAAAAATGCCAAAAAGAGAGAGAAAGGTCCTAATACAAATCTTGCTGGAGGGATAATCTACAGTCTTTGGGAGGAATGTTCTCTATGGGAGCCGAATGGGAACAACTTGTGGGATCCGTATGTGGAAACAAAGAAAGGATGATGGTGCAATACGTCCAATAAAAATTGAATTATAGAAGCAACAGGGTCTAATGCAATCCTACTCATGTTTGATAGAGCTATAAACCAGCCCTAGTACGAAAAGCATACAGCGGTACAATCCCCACTAATAGGATACGTGATGAGATGTAAATATCGCAATAATTTGTAGACCATAAAAGGGTAAACAAACAGGAGACAACTAATAGCGCTCACTGTGTAAAATTTTTTGATAGGAGTATAAATATTAAAGTGTGTACTCACATTTGGTTGAGCAGGCGGACTACTCAATGAATCAGGCGTGAGTCGTATAATCCCCACTTAGAATTTGTTGGAGTAATACTCAATTGGAATCATAAAATCTGTTTACCAAGCAGCGACAGTAAAAAAATAAAAATAGTAGCAAAAGGTGATAAAAAAGTAAAATTGCACAATCAATGTAGTTAAAAGTAGCCAAAGTACCTTTATTAAACACAATATTAAAATATCCACAACACGCTTCACCTATAGAGGTTTTCTCAAGTGGAGGTAAAAAAAGGTTTTTGTTGCTGTTTGGTATCCGGATTTTATGATTCCAGTTGAGTATTACTCCAACAAATCCTAAGTGGGGATTATACGACTCACGCCTGAATCACTGAGCAGTCCGCCTGCTCAACCAAATGCGAGAACACACTTTTATTTTTATACTTCTATCAAAAAATTTTACACAGTGAGCACTATTAGTTGTCTCCCTTTTTTTTTTTTTTTACCCATTTATGGTATACAAACTACTCTGATATTTACATTTCATCACGTATCCTATAAGTTGGGATTGAACCGTTGTATGCCATTCATATTAGAGCTGGTTTATACCAAACATGAGTAGGATGGCGTTAGACCCTGTTGCTTCTATAATCTGATTTTTATTGGATGTATTGCACCATCATCCTTTCTTTGTTTCCACATACGGATCCCACAAGTTGTTCCCATTTGGCTCCCACAGAGAACATTCCTCCCAAAGACTGTAGATTATCCCTCCAGCAAGATTTGTATTAGGACGTTTCTCTCTCTTTTTGGCATTTTTGTGGTGTGAATCTGACATTGTTATTGGACTCTTTTTTAAATTTATGATTTTAGTATTTAGCTTTTTTCTTTGACGCAACCTTCCCCTTTTTACCTTCTGTATTATTCTTGCTAGTAGGGCTTAGAGGGAAACCTACTCTAGGTTGGCTGCCTCATACAATATTCTTTTAAAAACGCTGTTTTTTTCCAGCGCTCTTTACTTTGTTTTGTATTTTATTAAAAAACATTGTTCTGGACAATTTGTCCAAATCATGTGACTTTTAATTAATGCCGAATGAATCGCTTTGTCCAGGATTTACCTGTGAAGATATACATTCTCAGGTAAATCCTGTCCTAAACATTTCATTCATTTTTGGATTAACAAACTTGTGCACATGTCTAATACAGAGTGATTTTAATATTTTAGAGATAAGGCTGTCTCAATATGAAGAAACAACATGCTGTTCATTTCTTAACCATCAATCTCCTGCTTTATTATATGTGACAAACAGAGTAATTACATTATCTCTAGAGTCAAGTGCCACTAAATGCTTGGTTGGTTAAACATAAATCACACAAATCATTTCCTCGCAATGCATACAATGTTTAACACTATAGCCGGTGGGCCCTCTCTATAGCTATGCTATCATGCTCTAAAACAACATTTCAGAAAACACAACTGGTACTTCCTAACTTTGGCCTTTTTACCAAGAGCATCATGGCAAAGGTCCTCCACACTGCCAAAAGTTGGTTATTATATCTCTGAAAGTAAAAAATATGCTTAGTGCGTGTGAATGTGATACACATTTCGTAAAATATGATAACATTTTGTTTGACAAAATTTTGAGGTTTATTCACAAAATGTGGAGAAATAGCAATTAAATGTGTATGGGCAAAATTGCCAAATTCAAAAATGTTTCCCATACACCTATTACTCTAATATTTGCTATAAATATTTTTAACTAAATCAGGATTTGCAGGAAATTCCCTTGATCTCAGTAGGGAATATCGATGTAAGGCTATTTTGTAAATTCAGTTTCGTACTCACCACAATTCCCTGTTTAGTAAATAAACACCTTAACACATTCTTTGAAATCTTGCTGATTTACCCTGTCAACCGTAATTATTCAAAGAAATGAAGAACAGAGTAAAGGCAAGAACTCAAAGGTTTATTATACAATTAAAAGCTGCCATTTAGAGCTATTCTCCATAGCTGGCTTTTTTTTTTTAGAAATAATGGATAAAAAACAAAAAAGAATACAGAGGAGGTGCTTCTCATACAATGCTTGTTAACGATGCTTATTACAGGAGATAGTACTCTGTAATAAAAGATGACACTTGAGCAATTAAGCGGAACAACTGGCCCTTTAAACTGCTTCTATCTTTAGAATATGTTTACAGCCTGTACTTTGACCTCTGTCTTAAAGTACAGAGATCCCCAAACAGTAGTATAGATGCTCTTCAAATTCAAATAAATAAAAAAAATGAAAATATGAAAATAAATTAAGAAACAAACAAAAAAAGAAAGGTTTTAAAAAAAAAAAAAAAAGTATTTTAGCTTAAACTTTCTAATATACCCTAATGTGAGTTCTGTTGTGTCACCTTAACATTAATCACGTATTTTAGAGTGTGGTAGAACGGGTTTAACCCCTTAAGTACCAAACTTATGAAATAAAAGGGAATCATGATGTCACACAAGTCATGTGTCTTTAAGGGGTTAAGATACAGACTCACGAGTTTTAAACGTGATAACTCCAGTGTTAACAATAACTCCTACTCCCTGGTTATGTGATTACATGTACAGGATGAATGCTTACTGTACATTGAAAAAGATTGGAAAGGTGCCCCAAACAAAATCTTGATTTTGCTCTACGTCTGTCTTGCAGTCGATGGACTGGCCCTAACTTGTTATCTGGCAATATCTGGTAAAACTTCCTAGAAGTATAATCAGTCAGCAGGCTCAGCCTGTCTCAAAACCCTGGAGTCTTTAATTACTTATGGCATTCTCAGTAATTACATAATTATTCACTTATCTACTGCAGGTATTTAGCACCTCTCAAGCACATACTGAGAATTGTTACAATGATTCAATTCATTTATCCAAGTCTATCACCAGGGCAGTAGGTGCCAAACAGTTGCTGTTCTAATGTGTAATAATTCACAGGTAGTAATTCTAGTTATACACAGGTAAAAAAAAACTACAAACAGAGGTACAACCAGATTTACTGCTCACAGTTTAAAGCTGACCCTAGTCAGAGATTCTTGAGGGCAGATTAAAACAATAGATTTTTTGTTTACAAAAACAAATACCTCTTTGTCATCATCAATGCGAATAGAGTTTTTATCAGGATCAAAGCCTTTTACTTCTGACTTGATCCATTTAACTCCTGACGGGATCAAACTGGATGTAGAACGCTCAGAGCTTGCCAGCTGTTTTGCACCACCACCGACCAGAGTCCACATGGGCTGGTAATAGTGTTTCTATAGAGATCAAATCAGTGCATTAATGGTTAGTACATCTAGAGATGGATTGCTTGCTGTGTCTGTCAGTTAGCACTATTTCCAGAATTATTAAGAAATAAAATAAATCCCAATATATAGTCCCAAAGCATGACCCTCCATAATACACTCGGGTACAAGCATCTTTTATAGTGGGCTAGCAGCTTTGCTGCCTGTTTGTTATATTATCATTTTATATATTTTATGTACACTTATAGATGTGGCACACGTATTAGATATATATTCTTTACAGTGTACTTTAGAGATCACTCTAAAAAGATAATTCAGCCACACTGTACATACAGGATCAGGCTGACGGACAACTTGGCACTGGAGCTGGAAAAAAAAAATCAAATTTTTAGCTTTTTTTCCCCTTTTGAGGTTTCTTAAAACATTGTTTTTTGTTGTTGTTGCCGTAACTCTTTAACCCCTTAAGGACACATGACATGTGTGACATGTCATGATTCCCTTTTATTCCAGAAGTTTGGTCATTAAGGGGTTAAACTAAATATAGTGAAAAGACAAGTAATCTTTCTTTGTGTTCAACCATAAAGTTAAAATTACAAGAAAGCTGCACATACAGTAGTGATATCTCTTTGTTGCAGTGTATAAATGATTTGTATAACTTTTGCATGGCTGCTTGTATCGAAATAAAGAATTTAAAAAAATAAGTAAAATGGCAGATATTCCTCATGTTTAACAACACCACGCATAGAATAGAATATTATGTTTGTATGGATTTTTCAGAAGACACATTATAATAATGTTGATAATGTGATGTAGAGCTTTGATAAATATTCAGTTTGTACCTCACTTGGCTCTATAACAGCAACATTGCCAGCTCCTACTTTCCTCTTCATCCGAGAGCTCATGGTGATGCCAGCGGCTCCTCCTCCAACTACAACCACATCATAATATTCTTTTGCGGCATATCTCCCTGTTATGTGAAGGCTGCGGCAGGACCCTCTGTGCACACCCGACTTCAATATATTGGCACACTGCTGGGCATGGATGCCATAGGACATAACTCCGATGGAGCCCATTTCTACAAAATGTATTCAACTGGAAAAGAAAAAATGACAATGTAAAAATTTATAGGTAAATATCTTATACGTTCCTACAATGGTGCCATGCACTGGATGTAATATTAGAAGACAAGTATAGTATATCAGTAACATATTAAATAACCAAGCACTTTTGGTAGCATTATTATTAAATGACCAGTTTGGGTACCATTACATCTGAATCGAAATTAAATTGCTATGGTACTAGGATGTTTGTGCTGGCTCAGCTATAGGGGTTAAACAGTTCACAAAATGTTTAACCTCAAAAGTCTCTGCTCCAGCGTTGGATCGCTCTGCCTTCCTGTCCTTCCGCTATCTGAAATCTCACATAATCGAAGGCTCAGGCAGGTATGAGGTATGACAACACTATCATTGTTCATTTCCATGTAAAGTGTTAACATTCATGGCACTCCTGTGTAATAATTGCAGCAGTATTTCTGTGGTTTCATGTGTCTCTGGTGCAATCTATGACATGGATGCCACCACAGGCAGTTAGAGACCTCTAAGGTGGAACTTAGTGTGTGCCTACAGGATGGACCAGAGAAGGTCACTAAAGGACATGATGCACATTGGCATCAACACTATTTCAGATCTGCAGTTTATATCTCTCATCTCAGATCAAACTATTCAGATGCACAGTAACAGTTAGTAAACAGGGAGAACCGCACATGGGAAGGAAAGATTCTTCACAAAAGGACTGGAGAGACCATGAGTGGGGTAGTCATTATGGATATGGCACAGTGGGAGGAGAAAGGAAATTTGGGGCCCATTGCAAAGAAGTGCATGACTTGGCAAAGGCTACAGAAAGTATAGTTGGGAAAGTTACACTGTATACATTTGTCAGGAGTGAATTATCACTTATCACAAGGTCAGCGAGGTAGCAGCATGTTCAGTTTGCTCTTGCAGTGCTGAAATGTACTGTTCCAGTCTAGGATGTCTGCAGTGTTAATACCCTCTGGGATTTAAGTTTCTTATTTTGGTAGACTATGGAAACCCAAGGTCTAAAGATCTGCTTGGACCTAAACTTCAAGTAAGTGCAATGAATCTTGCCATTCATTTATTTGCATTGATAGTAGAGGTTAACACAGTAAAGGAGTTTAAAGTGGCACTGTCATGCCGAACTTACCTTTCCCCAATTGATTCCTCTTCTCTCCCTCTCTCTGGGTCTGTTATTCATTTCTTCCTGTCTGCTCTAGTTTTCTTTAAAACTTAAGAAAAAGTAGGGACTGTAACGGAACCGCTGGCACCCCGACCGGGTACCTTCCACTGACGGATGCTCCTAGTGCTTTCCAAGGTCTCCAAGCACTCCACCTGAAACCATAACCACTGCAGACCCCACGAACTGCCGCAGCTTGGTTGGGGTCTCGCCGTCTCCACCCACTCTGGACCCAAGACCAGGGTCCAGCTTCCAGTAGGTCGACCTCTCTGAATTCCAGAGAGCAGGAACAGGAACAAGCTCTTAGCAGAGCTTAGTGATCATACCCTGGGGAGTATAGTGATTATAGCAATCCCCAGAGTGTAGTTCTCCAATCCCCCAAACATGAGCCAAAACTTCATGAAGGTACAAGATGATCTGACTCCAATGAGCGTTTATTACTCCTTATATACAAGTTTTCAGGTCAGAGGCACACCCCCTGGACCTGGTGGTAAACTGTGACAAAAGGGACACAAACCAATGGGAACACTAATTAACATAATAACACCCTCACATACACAATGAAATCCCTCCTCTCCATCCTGGAGATAATTGGCTTAAGGCACTGCAGTAAACTCAATTATCTCCAGGTACAGAAAATATCTACATTTTACACTAACAGCAAAAATATGTAAAAGTATATAAAAATACATAATTCTTATTATATTACACAGAACCCCCACATTTAACCTATCCCCAGATAGCTCGGATCTGAGCGCCCAATCTAGGTGAACAGCGCTCAGATCCCATGAACAGAGTAAATTTGCCATCGGGCAAAGCATAGCAAGGGCTGTTGAGAAACCGAGGGACAAAAGCAGTCAGTTCCAACTGGTTTGGCAGTGTGCCTGGGACAACGCCCTGCTGGAGAACAATAGACAGGAAACGGGGGAGGGGAAGAAACACACCTTCCCATGGATTCAAATGGGCAGAAAGAGTAGAAGCCAATAAGCCCCAAATAGTCTTTTTAAATGGCAATACACCCCAGGGCCATAGTCATGAGGACGGAGGCTGGCAATCAGGCTCCCCCAACAGCCGAGGGCAAAGGGCAGCTTGTCACCTAACAATCCAGTGACCAGTGGAGGAACAAAGTGTGCTTCGTTTCCGGTGGTCACAGCAATTTTCCCACAATCCTTACCTTTCCTCCCTGTTCCCGCGATGCTTCCTGTCACTTAGACAGGACGCCGGCAAAACTGCCGAATTGCATTCTAACAGTTTCTCCATTCGTGTTAGAACGCAATTCAGGACTTTGTTCGTATTGGAATTTCATTTGAATGAATGAAACTCCGATCTTATTCATTGCCGTGGCTGCATCTTGCAGCCGCTTAGTAGATAACTCCCTAATTCCCACGGTATCAGGGAGTTATCTACTGAAAGGCTGAAAGACCTAAATTGGTCTTTCAGCCACATTTACTAATACTAAGTAGCTGCTCACTGTAAAAAAACAAACAAAAAAACCTACTAACCCCCCCCTCCTAAATAACAATAAGGGGATGGGACCTACTGTCCTCCCCCCGGCCCCCACCCCTGCGTGGTGAGTGGGGGCAATAAATCACAATGGGGGGACCTATTGTCCAACCCCCCGGCCCCCACCCCTGAGCAGTGGGTGGGGGCCCTTTATAAGAATGGTGGGGGGGAACCTACTGTCCTCCCCCCCTGCCCCTACCCCTAAGCGGTGGGTGGGGGGCCCTAAAAAACAATAAGAGGGGTGAACTTATTGTCCTCCCCCCCGGCCCCCACCCTTGAGCGGTGGGTGGGGGCCCTATATAAGAATGGTGGGGACCTACTGTCCTCCCCCCATCCCCCACCCCTGAGTGGTGGGTGGGGGCCCAAAAAAACAATAAGGGGGGGACCTACTGTCCTCCCTCCGGCCCCCAGCCCTGCGTGGTGGGTGGGGGCCCTATATAAGGATGGTGGGGGGGACCTACTGTCCTCCTCCCCTGGTCCCCACACCTGAGTGGCGGGTGGGGGCCCTAAATGAAAATTCACCCCCCCCAATCAAGGTGACTAGGGGTCCCAAGCCCCTAGTCAACCCCCCCACCCAAATAAATGTAAAGAAAAATTAAACTTACCATTTGAAAACGCAGTGTAAAATGACACAGACCACTCTGATTGGCTTAAACCAACCAATCAGAGTGTTCTTAGCCTAATTGCTCAGTCTGTGCGGAGCCCTCTATGGGTGAAGATGGATTAATTTTTTTAGCGTTGGGATTTTTTTTTTGCGCGCAGGTTTTTTATTTTATTTTAAGTTCGACGGGTATGATGGCTTTTTATTTGGCCTTTTTTGGGGCGGTATAGCGAGCAGGGGCATTCGGGAGATTTTGACCCCCATAGAGTGAAGGGGGACCTGAGGGGCTTAGGAAGTGGCAGGGAGCACTGCTCCCTGCCGCTTCTATCTTTACATTTTACAAGGAGGGAGCTGCGCGCCGGTAGCTCCCTCCATGTAATAAACTGAACGAACAAACGAACACTGATATTCAGTGTTTGTTTGTTCGTCTGACAATGCTATTCATTCATCTTTCTGATGAATGAATGAATAGATGAAATTCCCGTTCGCATGCCCAAGTGTTTAACTGGGCATGTGCGGGAATCTCACAGTGCTCTCTAGTGTGGGCAGATGACGTGTCCCACAGGGACTTCATCTACCCACACAAAGATGGCGGCGCTCTGAATATAGATCGAGGCAGAAAATAAAGATTAAAAAATAGGTAATATGGGGGGCTTAGGGGGTGACTAGGGGGTCAGTTAGATGTAGTGGAGGTGGGAGGGGGGTTAAAAATAAAACAGGATTCGGCCATGACAGTGCCGCTTTAAGCATGCGTGGGATAGATATTAGGCTATCCTAACTATAGGATAATGCTAGGGACTAATGAAAGTATTTAGAAAATTGGGCAGACTAGATGGGCCAAATGGTTCTTATCTGCCATCACATTCTATGTTTCTATGAGAGGTCCACATAAAAAAAACGAAGAAAAAAAAACACTGGCTCCATATAAATTGTTTAACATTATATTTTTGAGACGAGAAATCCTGGCAATACTACTTTGTTTTCACTTCATATCCTCAAGCCCCACCTTCTGCATTTTCCAGTGAGGTTCATTTACAGAAGGCGTGTTACTAAGAATGGAAAAAAACACAGGTATTACTAGTTAAAAGGTATAACACAGCTTATATTCATCCTAATTCCATGCAATTCCCAATACATACTATTGGGATTTTTTTTTTTTGTAAGGATTAAAAGGATATTCCAGAGACCTGGAAAAAGTTTATAATTACAGCTCACTGTACAATAACTAATGTGGCTTAAAGGGACACTATAGTCACCAAAACAGCTTTAGCTTAATGAAGCAGCTTTGGTTTATAGATCATGCCCCTGCTGTCTCAATGCTTAATTCACTGCCATTTAGGAGTTAAAGCACATTTGTTTCTAACAGACAGCCTGTTTGTCCACCCTTAAAAAAGTTGTCATTCATGTGATCACTCACAAAGTAACCCCAGATCACCACAACATTATCCCCTATTACGGCCCGTCCCTACACCTCAACAGGTCCCTCCTGTCTAACTACAATGATGCTCGATATACCTAGTTATATGCATATCTCCGCTACTACCTGTTCCTTACTGTACTCAGTAGCATATATGTTTAAACCCCCCCAAAAATGTGCAGTATATATACCAATCGTCCAACAACATATGCTTTCTCATGTTTTTGAAATGTGCGCTTTTGCTGTTATGGCAAAGCGAATGAATCCGTTGATGGTTTTTCATTCAATGCACAACAAAATAAAGAATTTCAAAAAATAAAAATAAAAATAAAGCACATTTGTTTCTGTTTAAGTAGCTCTAGCCACACCTCCTCTGGCTAAGACTGACACAACCTGCATGACAACAAAATGGTTTCATTTTCAATCAGCTGTAACTTACTTAAAATGTTCTTATCACCTGCTCTATAAATTGAACTTTAATCACATACAGGAGGCTACAAGGAGTGGTGCAGCGCCTAAAGTGTCCTTAAAACATATGTATAAAAGCAGGGAGAAAAAAAAGAAGAAAATATATAGTGTAGTATGTCACTGTCCAAATAAATAAAAAGAAACACACTCACAATTTCCTGGCGCAAAAATTGTAGCTCCAACTTTAACGCCTGGGCGGAACAATCTCCGCCTATGGATATAAGTGTGGTTCTTGGTGGTTGCGGTCACTCAAATGGTGGAAACATAAGCAACTCTGCGGATATTGGCTTAGGGTATTATAGTGTAGTGCCCACTTGTAAGTATATATGGTGATATTTGATGGCGCAGATGTGGACTGCTCTATCCCTCTGACTTGGGTAGTACAATCCCCACCACGGATACGGTAGTTCAAGCAGAATAGCAGCAAAGGTTGGTCCAATAAAAAATAACTTTAATTTAAGGGTAATTCGTATAAAAATATAAAACACGAAAAAATACACTCAAAGTGAGGTAAATAATTATAATAAATTCACTTAACGCGTTTCACCTGGAAAGAGGCTTTCTCAAAAGTGTTTTTCACTTAAAATTGTTTTATCACCTGCTCTGTAAATTGAACTTAAATTACACACAGTAGACTCCTACAGGGTCTAGCAAGCTTTTAACAAAGCAGGATATAAGAAATTCTAAATTAAACATAATTTGCAATAAAAGAAGTGTAAATATTAGTTGACTCTTTACAGGAAGTGTTTAGGAAGGCTGTGTAAGTCACATGCAGGGAGGTATGACTAGGGCTGTGTAAACAGAGTGATTTAGCTCATAAATGGCAGAGCATTGAGCCTGCATGGGCATGATCTATACACCAAAACTGCTTCATTAAGCTAAAGTTGTTTAGGTGACTATAGTGTCCCTTTATAGATCAGGCTCAATGTTGCTAAGGATTTGCAAAACAAATTAAAATGTTACTATTGTACTATCTGACCCTGAAGCCGTCTGTGATGTGTTTGAATCAATTTCCAGTAGACATAATGCTGTAAGTAGTACACATACATTATGCCAACACAAATCGTTGAGTCTGGCTTCTCTAAATGCACTATAGACACAATGTATCCATTCAGTGCCCAGTATTCACGCATGCTAGCAGAGCTGTAAGAGTATGAAAAAATACTTCTTAATACTCCTATACCTTCACACCTCTTCTTTTTTTCTAAAATTTATTTTTGTTCAGTTTGGGTTGGTTAGAGAAATGGTAACAGCATTGCCTTAGAACCTAGACCACATTACCAGTAAGTGTCCCTGGGCAAGAAACCTAACGATATGTATGTATCGGCCTACCTCAAATCCACATAGGAGGAGAGCTGTGGAACATGTTGGCTCTATATAAATGTTAATAACACATACCGTGCATTGAGTATATATCTGTGAGTCTGTCTACGTTACATGCTTTGTGCCTCTCCATAAAGAGTCTACCATTCACTCCTATGAGACAGACACTAAATGTGTATATTTGAAATGTGAAGATGAGCAGTCATTCTTCTGTTGAAGATCAGAGATTGGCCTTGATTTGTTAGCCACATTATGACAGAGGCATTTACCTCTAAAAAAGGATAAGAAACATTATTTGCTGCATGTGACAAAAAAACTAATTTGCCTAGATTTTTTTTTTAATGCAACTTTTAACAAAATTGTAATATATATATCCTTGTATTTTAATGAAAGGGACACTATAGTGTCAGGAAAACCAATTGGTTTTCCCGATACTATAGTACCCTGAGGGTGCCCCCACCCTCAGGGTCCCCCTCCCGCGGCGCTGAAGGGGTTAAAACCCCTTCAGCTACTCACCCTTTTCCCCCACCGGGCTTCCTTACCTCTCCTCCCCCGCCGACGTCAGCATCCTTGTCTGATGTCACCGGCGCCGAATGTGCATGCGCAGCACTGCCGCACGCGCATTCAAAGTGTCCATACGAAAGCATTTTTCAATGCTTTCCTATGGATGCTCTGCGTGATTGAGGCATAATATGCCTCAATCATTGCCGATGCGCCTCTAGAGGCTGGCTTAACCCCAGATGTAAACATAGCAGTTTCTCAGAAACGTCTATGTTTACATCAGGAAGGGTTAACCCTAGAGGGACCTGACACCCAGACCACTTCATTGAGCTGAAGTGGTCTGGGTGACTATAGTGTCCCTTTAAATAAGTTGTTATTGCTAAACTACATATCCCATGAATCTCTGCTGTCCAGACAACATTAAAAATGATCTTCCAGGCGAAATACCAAGGAATCCCTTTAGAAAGCGTACGGTACTTCTAGGACGGTGAACCTGGCAAAACCTTTTCAGTATATGTAAAGAAAACATAGAAACATAGAATGTGACGGCAGATAAGAACCATTCGGCCCATCTAGTCTGCCCAATTTTCTAAATACTCTCATTAGTCCCTGGCCTTAACTTATAGTTAGGATAGCCTTATGCCTATCCCACGCATGCTTAAACTCCTTTACTGTGTTAACCTCTACCACTTCAGCTGGAAGGCTATTCCATGCATCCACTACCCTCTCAGTAAAGTAATACTTCCTGATATTTTTTAACCTTTGTCCCTCTAATTTAAGACTATGTCCTCTGGTTGTGGTAGTTTTTCTTCTCGCAAATATAGTCTCCTCCTTTACTGTGTTGATTCCCTTTACGTATTTAAATGTTTCTGTCATATCCCCCCTGTCTCGTCTTTCCTCCAAGCTATACATGTTAAGATCCTTTAACCTTTCCTGGTTTTATCCTGCAATCCATGAAAACTATTTGAAATTGAAATAATGTTAACAAAATAAAAAAGGCACCCATTTAAGATGTTTCTTGCCCTTTAAAAATAAAATTAAAAAAATTAAAAAATATAGAAAAAGGCTGCAGGCCTCATGTTTTTCACTTAATCTCTGTGCAATAAACTTACATAAAAAGCATTTATATGATAGTTCTGTATTGTACGTCCCACAGTTCAAATAACTTTTTTAGAGTGGGCCAAAGGGCATAGTTTTGCCCCTCCCGTCTCATTCAGCACATAACTATAGTCTGTGCAGACGGCTATTATCACTTTTGTTCTGTTTCCCTGCACGTCTACACCAAGGACTGGCCACGTGACATTACTTAATCACTCTTACTAGCGTAGAAGCTGAGAGCCTGTCGCAGATGTTGCAGAATTCTTCTGCATGTTACATTTTGTTCTACTGCTCTGTAGTCCTGCACATGTGAGTTCATGTAAAGAGCTGTGAGCATGCTTGCATGTTTAACACAGGAACACTATGTGCACAAAGTTAATAGAGAATTTAAAAGATAAATAATCTTTTAAAGGGTCACTTCAGATCCCTAAATAACTTTAGCTTGCTAAAAAAGCTTTATTTGTGAAAAATGTGTCCTCTTTTTTCATTTTGCAAAAAGTGCAGATTTCAATAGAAATTGACACTTTTATAAATTAGCCTGGTTACACCCTCTTGGCTTTCAACCAGACAACAGTTCATTTTACTCTTCCTGGTTTGGTTAGCTCAGTAGAGCTAAACTCAAGAGGCAGCAATTACTTAGGGCACTCAGGGGCAGATCCAGAACCTATTCTCGGGAGGGGCACTGGTAGATTATTTAAAGAAACAATCCAGGCACAATAACCACTACAGCTCTCTGTAGTACTGGTGGGCAGTGCTGTGTGTGTATTAGGGCAGTGTGTGTGTTTATTGGAGACTGTGGTGTGTGTTTATTGGGGCAGTGTGTGTGTGTAGTGGGGGGAAGTGTTGTGTTTGTATGGGAGCAGTGTGTGTGTGTGTGTTGGGGCAGTGTGTGTGTGTATTGGGGAGCAGTGTGTGTGTGTATTGCCTTGCAAAGACTTCTCATAAAGCTATATTGGAAAGTCTCTGATTGGACAGCTTCAGAAAGTCTGGGCGGGGTTCGAAGAGGAGGACTTGTAAAGGCAGCAGACAAGAGAACTGCAAGTTTTGCAAGTTAATTTAAATTTACCTCCAATGAAAGAATGCATAATTAAGTGCATGCAAGTTTTCCTTTGGGGTATACCTACTAAACAAATGTTTACTTATTTTGTATTTGGGTAGTGGAGTGTCCCTTTAAATACCCCTTTAAATACAAACCTGTATTCCTAATGCTACTCAACCACTAAATAAAAATTTGAAAATACATATTTTAATTTCCCTTTTTTTTTCAGCTGTGAGATCAAGTCGTTTTTTCCATAGAAGTATTGGGGGCAAAATGTGGCAGCGCTACACTCCTATTGGAGGTTAGCTGTGAAAAACAATTTTCACGCATGTAAAGTACTTTAGTTTGTCTTCCACCCTTCTCTATGAGCTCTAAGAAGCGTAGGAAATCTGCAGTCGTGTATGCATGCTTGCGGCTCCAAAACAGTGGGTTCTCAAAGATGTTTTTTCATGTACTCCACAAAATAAAAAATATACATGTATGTTTTCATTGGGAGCGTATCTACTAAATTGTGTTTTTTTAAAAAACATATTTTTGTTGGAGTGCTCTTTTCAAATATAAGGGAAGATTGCATGGTATTTTTTAATTCATATGTGTGAGTTATACTATAGTAAAGGATATAAAAGTAGCAGATAAAAGCTTTTGAACATCATTGTTGAGGAGATTACATTTGTGTCATAGCTACAGTTGCAAGAAAAAGTATGTGAACCCTTTGGAATGATATGGATTTCTGCACAAATTGGTCATAAAATGTGATCTGATCATCATCTAAGTCACAACGATAGACAATCACCGTCTGCTTAAACTAATAACACACAAAGAATGAAATGTTGCCATGTTTTTATTGAACACACCATGTAAACATTCACAGTGCAGGTGGAAAAAGTATGTGAACCCTTGGATTTAATAACTGGTTGAACCTCCTTTGGCAGCCAAACTTTTCCTGTAGTTGCAGATCAGACGTGCACAACGGTCAGGAGTAATTCTTGACCATTCCTCTTTACAGAACTGTTTCAGTTCAGCAATATTCTTGGGATGTCTGGTGTGAATCGCTTTCTTGAGGTCATGCCACAGCATCTCAATCGGGTTGAGGTCAGGACTCTGATTGGGCCACTTCAGAAGGCGTATTTTCTTCTGTTTAAGCCATTCTGTTGTTGATTTACTTCTATACTTTGGGTCATTGTCCTGTTGCAACACCCATCTTCTGTTGAGCTTCAGCTGGTAGACAGATGGCCTTAAGTTCTCCTGCAAAATGTCTTGATAAACTTGGGAATTCATTTTTCCTTCGATGATAGCAATCCGTCCAGGCCCTGACGCAGCAAAGCAGCCCCAAACCATGATGCCCCCACCACCATACTTCCCAGTTGGGATGAGGTTTTGATGTTGGTGTGCTGTGCCTTTTTTTCGCCACACATAGTTGTTGTGGAAATAAGGTCTATACATATTTCCTAGTTAGAGAAAATGTCTATTTACTCATTCTACAATATATATCACATATAAAGCTGAGCACACATATTTCAATCAAGATGGCTGCTAGAAGCTTCTAACCCCTCCTTCCCCTCCCCCTCCCTTCTTAAACATCGACTAACTACCTCGTGTAACAAGATGGCGCCGGGAAACCGTGGGAGACCCTCATGGTCCCGGTGACATCACCTGCAGTAGGCAGAGCATTAGAGCAACCACTTAACACCTAACCAATTATTGATGTATTATTCCATGTTATCTCTGACAATGCATATGATGTAATTTTGCTTTAAAAGGGACTTGCCGTCCCCTCTGAATAAACTTTCCTCAAGTTATTCAACAACCTAGAACCTGTGTCTGGTGTGAATTACTTCAGGAAGCGTGCACGCATTGTTTCATTGATTTGGCCAGGGGCAGATACACAAAGAAATAATCAATACTTTAATTGATTTTTCCACTTCAATTGGCGCCCAACGTGGGGCCCACCGGAGAGCCGGTTCGGAGGGCCGGAACCAACGGACCGGAGCGGACCTCTGGAAAGTGGGACAAGCGGAGCCTGATCACCTCCATAATACAGCCGTTGCCTGTGTTATTCTCCTGTTTTGTGCCGGTCTGTCTCCGAGTCCACTTCCGGCTTCCAGAAGGCTACTAGAGACAGGTAACTAACTCATCCGGTGCGCCCTTTTTAAGTGAACCTGTCGATTGTCTATCTGCCTCCTGTATTCATTTATGTGTGTGTGTTTATTATACCCTTAAGACATGTTTGCTTGACTGCCTAGCGGGCAGGGAACGCAGTTTATGTTTGCTTGACTGCCTAGCGGGCAGGGAACGCATTTTATATGTTTGCTTGACTGCCTAGCGGGCAGGGAACGCAGTTTATGTTTGCTTGACTGCCTAGCGGGCAGGGAACGCAGTTTATGTTTGCTTGACTGCCTAGCGGGCAGGGAACGCATTTTATATGTTTGCTTGACTGCCTAGCGGGCAGGGAATGCAGTTTATGTTTGCTTGACTGCCTAGCGGGCAGGGAACGCATTTTATATGTTTGCTTGACTGCCTAGCGGGCAGGGAACGCATTTTATATGTTTGCTTGACTGCCTAGCGGGTAGGGAACGCATTTTATATGTTTGCTTGACTGCCTAGCGGGCAGGGAACGCATTTTATATGTTTGCTTGACTGCCTAGCGGGCAGGGAACGCATTTTATATGTTTGCTTGACTGCCTAGCGGGCAGGGAACGCATTTTTTATGTCTGCTTGACTGCCTAGCGGGCAGGGAACGCATTTTATATGTTTGCTTGACTGCCTAGCGGGCAGGGAACGCATTTTATATGTTTGCTTGACTGCCTAGCGGGCAGGGAACGCATTTCAGCCGGTGGGGCTGGGTTTTTATGTTTGCTTGACTGCCTAGCGGGCAGGGAACGCATTTCAGCCGGTGGGGATGGGTTTTTATGTTAGCTTGACTGCCTAGCGGGCAGGGAACGCATTGCAGCCGGTGGGGCTGGGATTTTTGTTTGATTATTGCAGTATTTCCTTTGGTACCAGTGTTTTGCCGGGACCAGCCTGGTGGGTGAAGGCTGGGGATTGTTATACCCTGAATATTTGACACCAGTGGTACATGGCTATTTTACTCTCTATCATTCTGTGGTTTCTGTTTAATTGTTGTTACAGTGTGGGTACCCTTGGTGTGTGTGTGTGTATTGTGTGGTTAGTTCTGGATTCCGGAGTTTACGCTCATTTGTATGTTTGTGATTTTTGCAAATGTCTTCTCATTAGCGCAGCCACGTTCATTTTCTCCTTTGTTCTTTATCTCTCCTGTGCCTGTTGCCCAGAGCTGTGTTAGTCACCCACGCTCATTCGCTCCCGTCCGTGACCGCCACCCCGGGTGGGCGGATCTCCGTAACTAGTCTACGTTTGGGGAAGACGCACGGGGCTCAAGCTCTCGTGGCAGTCGAGCACTGTAGACATTCTTTTTCCCTTATACTTACTATACTTCTTTGTCTTCCACGTGTGGCACGCCTTGGTTACTCAAAAATGGGACAGGAACACGCTAGACCTGCTAAGGGCTTGCTAGCTTGTGACATTGTGAAAGAAAGGGCAGGAGAAGATGCTATGCTAAAACTTAAAAAGATTGCTAAGGTGTGTGGTTTCCAGATGTTGCCCAGCGGGAGATTACAACCTGAGTTTTGGAGAAAGTTACTCATAGACAAGGAAGGGTTGTTGTTGGATAATGGACTAACGAAAGTTGCAGAGGCTTGGTACCGGGTAGCTAGAGGGTTGAAAAGGGAAGGATGGGTCGAGGAAGAACTGGAAGTTGAGGGGCAAATCGTGTATGTTTATCATAGGAGTGTTCACAATGATGATGTTGTTCCTATTGTTTCACGACCACCGCCCTATGATGGCGCTCGGAGCGCAACACTTAATTCCCGCCCCGTTTCCCCCGTCACGACGCAGACCCCACCTACTGGGGGTGTGTCTTCAGCTCCCACTCCCCTGTGCCCCGTACTCGGTGCGGATGGTTCCTACTATTACCCAGTGCCACTTCATTCGCTCCCTCCTACTCCCATGTCTCAACCCTCCTATGATCCAACCCCCTTTGTTAGCCATCCTCCTGACATGCCTGTCGCAACCCCTCCGCTTTCATGTCCTTCACTGCCTCCCCCAGTGACCGTCCCCATTCTGGACCTTACCACCTCACCCATTGAAGTCCCACCATTCCCTTCCGCTTCCCTCTCAACCCCGAGTACCCCTTCCTTAATAGCCTCCGTTCCTTCACCCTCTCCGTCCATCACACATCCAACTCCCCTACCCCATGCCCCTTCCACCAGCCCTATTCCTCCGAATCTCTGTCTCCCTGCTAACCCAGGACCCCTCCCTTCCTCGGCCGATTTGCCGTCCCTAATCTCTGCCCTCACCGCCCTAACCCAGCCCCCCGTTACCACCTCTCCTCCAGTATTACCTCTTCCTCCCGAAGTCCCAGCCCCCTCTACCACGTTATCCCTCCCTCCCACACCGCCCAAACCCTCCACCTACGTTGCTTTGCCACAGCCCCTTGTTCCTATCCCTTCAACCCCTTCCTCGGCAACCCTTGACGCACCTCCGTCCAATGACCTATCAACTTCAATCTCCGCCCTTTTCACTGCGGTCACTTCCCTGGTTAACTCCGCAATCCCTGCGTTGCCTCCCATCGATATACCTCCTCCTCCTCCTCCTCCCCCCGAGCCTTCGACCCCTCCCTTGTCCCCCGTTAATTTCCTCGAGTCTTCCGATCCAATCTCTGCCCTTGCCCATGTCTTGAACTCCCACCTCTCACGGCCAGCCCCGCCGCCCCCCATGGTGGCCCCTTCCACGGCTTTAGTTCCCCGTGCCCCTTCCGCCAGCACCAGCTACCCAATCATGGTGGTTGGGTCCGAGGTGTCTGCGACCTCGGACCAGCCCTATGCGATGGGTGCCTCCCCCCAAGCCTCGGGTTTCCACCCAATTACCTCTCCTATCACCCCCTTCCCAGTTGCCCCCGCTACAGCTACCCCTGAGGTTACTCTTCACCGTGGTTCAATAGTGCCCGAGGAGGTCGTTGTGGTGGACCAGAGCCAACCCCAACTGGGGGGGGAAAGGCTTCCCCAACGGCACTCGCTCCCCCAGGGGTATACTCAGATCAACCATGGGGCGGATGGTGCACCACCTATGTACGTTACTTTTAACCCTTCCCAAGCCGCTACCCTTGTAACTTCACTCCCTGATCCTGAGAAACACCCCATGCCCTTTTTCCGCAGGATGGCTCAGATCCGTAAGACATATTCCGCTGCATGGCGGGACCTTATTAGTTTATGTGAAATTAAGGCCGGAGATGCATACTGGCCAATCATGGAACGGAGCTTTAGTGATGCTCCACTTACTTCTGATACTGATTTCCGTTCTGGTGAAATTTTCTGTGAACAACTTCGCGCCTGGGCGCAGGATAAACTAGCTTACCAGGCTACTTGCATTTTCGGACTTAGGGTTCAGCACTTACAACAAGGCACACACCCAGATGCTCTCTGCAGCTTTTGTGGCAGGACTGAGAGAACACATTCGCAAGGGGTTAATTTTAGCTCGCCCTGAGTATAGAATTATTCCACTAGACACTCTTTTGTTAGTAGCCAAGGGCCTAGAATCTGTTTTACAACCCACGCAGCGTTGGGCTAGCCCGCTGATGTACACCGCCTCCACACCTATCGCTAGTTCTAATCCAGCCCCTCAGATATTCCCCCAACAGTACACTCAATCACCTCAGGCACTGCCTGCACCGATCCCTTTCCCCCGGGACCGGACCATTATGACAATCCGGACCTGTTTTAATTGCAATCAGCCAGGCCACTTCAGAAGAGATTGCCCACAGCCTAGAGTGTTCCGCCAGCCAAGTCCCCGGTACCAAGGCCCCCATGTCCCCGGCTATAACTACCCTTCCACTGGTTACCTCCCCGCCCTTCCCCATCCACATTTGCCTCAGCTTCCACCACCTCCTCCTCCTCCTCCTCCTCCTCCTCCTCCTGAATACACTCAAGCTCGGCCCCCTGTATCAGAAGCTCGCACGTATACTTCACACTCTGCAGATGGGTTTGATAATGATGATTTCCAAGACGGCCAACCCCGTCCAACTCTCCGCCCATCCCGCCCTCCCATGCATTCTGCTAACCCCCCTTCTACTTCCCGCCGGTACCAGGGACCAGACCAGGCCCATTTAGATTTATTACAATAGGTAACCGGCAAGCCTGTGTCAGCAACCCCTGCCATGGCAGTGTCTGCGGGGGATGGGGGAGGCCCTCTAGCTACTGTTGTTCTCCCTGTGGAGGGCCACCCCACCACTTTCCTAGTTGACACAGGTGCAGCCCGTAGTGTCCTTAGGGAACAAGACCTGCCTGACCCCTCTTTCTTATCTGACACTGATGTTTCCTGTGTTGGGGTGGATGGTACCCCACGCAGCAACCCCCTTACTAAGCTCCTACATGTAGGTTCACACATCCTCTCACGCTTTGTGGTTTCCTCTACTTGCCCCATTAACCTCCTAGGTGCCGATGTTCTCTCTCGCCTCCAGGCCTCCATTACCTTCACTGCAGATGGGCAGATTGAGTTGACAACTCCCTTATCACAAAAAGATACCTCTGTCCTCTGTTCACTCCCTATTTTGTTAAACCTACCTGACTACACAGGGGATGCACGGGTCCCACAAACCCCCAGTGCTCTGGATCGTATCCCACCTGAACTTTGGTCCACAGGCCCGGACGATATTGGCCGCTTAAATGTGCCCCCGGTCTTGGTCCAACTCCTGCCCAGGGCACTGCCTCCTCGCAGGCCACAATACCCTCTAAAGCCTGCACAAGCTGAAGCCATTACCAGACAAGTTGAAAGTCTCCTTACCAAAGGTGCCCTCATCAAGTGTTCCTCTCCATGCAATACTCCACTTTTTCCAGTTAAAAAGAGAACTGTTAAAGGTCAACCTGACCAATATCGTATGGTACAAGATCTCCGTGCTGTGAATGATGTGACCATCAAAGACACTGCCATTGTTCCTAACCCCCACACCCTCTTATCCCAAGTCCCATCAACTTCAACAATATTCACCGTGGTGGATCTAGCTAATGCCTTCTTCAGTGTCCCCCTTGACCCATCATGTCGTTTCCTCTTTGCCTTCACCCATGAAGGACAGCAATACACCTGGACTGTCATGCCTCAGGGGGCTCAGAATTCCCCCACACAGTTTGCACACGCCATGTCACTGGTGTTGGAACCCTGGCAACAATCTCATTTGGATGTCGTCCTGCTTCAATATGTTGATGCTCTCCTTCTCTGTGCTCCTGATTTGCTCACTGCGGAGCGTGATTCAGAAGACCTCCTATGTTTTCTTGCTGCAGCTGGTTGCAAAGCCTCCAAATCCAAATTACAGTGGTGCCGGCCCTCTGTGGTCTTCTTGGGACACTGCCTTTCCCATGGCACCAAACATCTCACCTCCCAACGTGTACAAGCCATTCTGCTTCTTCCATTACCTGCTAACCACCAGGCTCTCCATGCTTTCCTGGGTCTAATCACGTACTGCAGGTCCTGGATACCTGAAGCATCAAAACTCATGCAGCCACTCTATGATGCCCTCAGGAGCGAACCTTTCCATCTCACAGAAGAATCTATCATCTGTTTCCGTACTCTGAAAAGAGCTATTGCTTCTGCACCTGCCTTGGGCCTACCAAACTACCAACTTCCCTTCAACCTTTTTGTCTCTGAAAAATCAGGACATGCTTCCGGAGTCCTCACCCAAAAACATGGCTCAAGACAACGCCCTATTGGCTATTTTTCCTGCATGCTTGACCCTGTTGCAAGGGGTAGCCCCTCTTACCTCCGAGCGGTGTTCGCCGCCAGTGCTCTCCTGGACAAGACCAATGACTTTGTTCTTGGCCATCACCTCACAGTGTTGGCCCCTCACGATATTACTGCAATCTTACAGCAAATCCGCCCAAAACACCTTTCTTCACAACGCCACCTTCGCCTACAGACATCCTTACTCCTACCTGACAATGTGAAACTCCAGAGATGCCTTTCCTTGAACCCAGCCACTCTTCTGCCACTTCCCAAGGGGGGAATAGTACACCACTGGTACAGCCTGGACATCAACCCAGAGGTCCGAGCAGATTTACAATTGCCTGTGTTTGCACCTTCCCCTGATGATGAACAATCAGAGGCCCTACTCCACTGTGTCTTGTGGTTTAGGGACATACCAAGCCCTGACTATGAGGAAGAACTATTTCAGCTCAAAGACATCCAAATCACCTTGACTGACTTGTTTTGGGATTCCACAGGTACCATGCTCATTCTGGTACATCTTCCAGACAATGCAGTACACCTCTACCACCATTGGGAAACAGCTATCCCACACATACCTCTCACCAGATCCCACGACATCTCATGGGAGACCCTAGGCCCGATGGCCAAAACTTGGAACCAAATGACTCAAGAACAACTGACTTCTGCAGGAATAAATAAAAAGACAATTAACTACTGCACAACAGGACACTCCAGGTACCACACAGAGGCCTGTGAGGACCCACCCACCATAGACTGCGACCTTATTGATATCCCTCACGACTGTTTTGAACAAATGAAAATGGAAACTACACACCTACCATCTGTTTATGAAGCTGCATTACTCAACCCGGATCAGACACTATTTGTGGATGGCTCAAGGTTTGCTGACGAACAAGGACAATACCACACTGGATATGCAGTTACCACAGGATGTCAAATATTACAAGCAGCTGCCCTACAACCAACTAAATCTGCCCAAGAGGCCGAGTTAATAGCCTTGACTGTGGCCTGCAAACTGTCCGAAGGCCTACGAGCCAACATTTATACGGACTCAAGATATGCCCTGGGAGTGGCACACGATTTTGGCTTAATCTGGAAGACCAGAGGATTCCTTACAGCTACCGGTACCCCAGTAAAGCATGGGGCAGCCATTGCAGAACTGATGGACGCATTGGAACTCCCAACAGAAGTGGCAGTATTGAAAGTAAAAGCTCATGGAAGATTAGACACAGAAGAAGCACGCGGCAATAACCTGGCTGATCAGGCAGCCAAAGAGGCAGCACGACAAGGATGGGAAGTGGACAGAAGAGTGGCCACACACGCATTACCAATTTATACTATGCAAACATTGCCTACAGACCTCAGGCTGCTGAAGGAACAGCAAGCTGCTGCCACTCCTCAGGAGAAACAGAGTTGGAAGAACAAAGGAGCAATACTCCGTGATGAAGTTTACACTATTAATCTCAAGTTCTGTCTACCTAGAAGTATGTACCCAGCGGTGGTCCAATGGGCCCATGGGCCAGCCCACCTATCAAAGCTCCTGATGAATTCACTGATTGACAAGTATTTTGAAGCACCAGGCATCACCACCTTAACACAGAATTATTGCAAATCTTGTACTATATGTGCTAAGTGCAACCCTGGAAAGATCATAAAGACTGCACCTAATCATCTAGCCAAGCCACAATACCCCTTTCAGAGGATTCAGATTGACCATATTCAGATGCCAAAGAGTGGACGCCATGAATATGCACTGGTCATAGTGGACATGTTTTCAGGATGGCCAGAGGCCTTCCCAGTGACTAACCTCACCGCGAGGACAACAGCCAAGTACCTCTTGACAGAAATTGTTTGCCGTTACGGGGTTCCAGAAGTAATTGAGAGTGACCAAGGAACCTCCTTCACTGCCTCACTAACACGGGAAGTCTGGTCAGCACTGGGGGTGACCCTTGCATTCCACACACCATATCACCCACAGAGTAGTGGTAAGGTAGAGCGCATGAACGGCACTCTAAAAGCCAGAATGCTTAAAATGTCACAAGAAACTAACATGCCTTGGCCCGAGAGTCTCCCATTAGCATTGTTTAGTGTGAGGTACACTCCTAGGGGAAAATACAGCCTGTCACCTTAGGAAATTTTGTTTGGCACAGCACCTAGGTTAGGTTGTTACTTTCCCCAACAGCTTCAGATCCAGTCAGATGCTATGGTAGATTACGTGACAGCCCTCTCACATGCCTTGACCAAGATACATGCCCAAGTGTTTTCTTCTATTCCAGATCCTGAGTCGAATACAGGTACACACAGGCTGCTTCCAGGTGACTGGGTGATGGTTAAGAAGTTTCTCAGAAAACACACCCTAGAACCGAGATTTGATGGTCCTTACCAAGTGCTCCTGATTACAGCAACGTCGGTTAAACTAGCTGGGAAGAGTTCTTGGATACACGCTTCACATTGCAAAAAAGTGCCTGCTCCAGAAGAGACTGATCCTGTTGAAAAATGAACTTATTATGTGTCTTGTGTTTTCTTATGCTGCTACATTTTGCCTGGGCCCAACAAGTGGCCATAACCAAAGATAACCATGTTTACACTTTTTGGTACAATTCTTCTAATACTGATGTGGCTACATACACCTTTGACTATTGTGACATAGTTACTTGTACATTTCCACAAACACAACATGCAGCTGTATATAAGGACATACCTAACAAAAAGGATCCATACATTTGTGTGACTGGCGGAGGTTGGGGACACCATTGTGATTCATGGAAAGCTGCCGGGTGGAACACAGGTAGACCATGGGGCTACAGACCTCAAGTTGCATTAGACAAGCTTGACAAAGACGGGAAACCCTTGCTCTCTAGAATGACCCTGAGTAAACCCATAGGGTCAACTCCCATTAAACTCACCTTAAACATAGAACACCCTAGTCCAAGGGATGCAGGGGAGTATGTGATGGGAATGTACTGGAAGGGAGGTGGCTCACATAACGCATTAGGGACCTTTTACTTGCAAGATATGCTAAATTCCTCTGACTGGGTGGGAACTACACATATGGTCATTAACCCATTGAAACCACACATCAAAACCCTACATGACATGGTAGCCATAGCTAACCCCACCTTTGAAGATACCATTAGAAACAGGGTTTTCAGATACCAATTTATGGCTAGAATGGATGAGGTACAACGCCAACTCACACAATAAGACTAATTGTTATGTATGCGGAGGTGCCAGACCCCATCTGGGTACAGTACCTCTGAGTTTACCTCCTGAAGAGAATTATGTGTACTGAGTTTGTATGCACAATCCACCACTAACTCCTCAACATGTGAATCCTGGAAGAAGATTTACCCAATCACCCATGGACATGTGAAACCACCTGATGGAGTCACCATCTACCCAGGTAATTACACATGCTATTCAATGCCAGAGAACACTGGTTTGTATCTGGGCAAATTCCCATCAGGATACTGCTTAACTTACCATAGTCTACCTGTATCACTGCTAATGAATCACACAAAGACAATCGGTGATATCTATTGGTTATGTGGTGACAAACAATTAAGGCCCCAATTAGCTGGGCAATGGTGGGGGGAGTGTGCCCTAACCAAAGTCATAATGCCTATCCATATCATTCCAGATGGTGACCATAACACGATAAACCTCACACATATACACTCTAGAACCAAACGAGAGACCCCTATTCGAGGGAGTTTCGACCCCCATGTGTACATTGATGCCATAGGTGTGCCAAGGGGGGTGCCTAACGAATTCAAAGCAAGAGATGAAGTGGCTGCAGGGTTTGAGTACCTAATCCCAATGATAACTGCTAACAAGAATGTCAATTGGATTAACTATATCTATTATAATCAGCAACGCTTTGTCAACTACACAAGGGATGCCCTACAGGGCCTGGCAGAGCAACTACAAGCCACTACCCAAATGACATTTCAGAACAGAATGGCCTTAGATATGATTCTAGCCGAAAAAGGGGGAGTATGTAAAATCCTCCCTGAGACCATGACATGCTGCACATACATTCCAGACAATACGGGGCCCAATGGTAAAGTGACTATGGCCATAGAAAAGCTAGATAGTCTTGCAGACGAATTAAAGAAGAATTCGGGAGTCACTGACATATGGGACAAATGGTTTGGGTGGATGAATGGCTGGCAAAAGACCCTCTTTCAGGTAGGGACAGCTGTTCTCATGGTATTCATTATCTTTTTGTTCTCAGCCTGTTGTAT
>OW240914.1:77304215-77319365 GCA_933207985.1 Pelobates cultripes | reverse complement strand
TGAGTGCAGAGTGTGATGAGTGTGAGAGTGCTGTGTATGATGTGTGTGAGAGTGCAGAGTGTGATGTGTGTGAGAGTGCAGAGTGTGATGTGTGTGAGAGTGCAGAGTGTGATGAGTGTGAGAGTGCTGTGTGTATGATGTGTGTGAGAGTGCAGAGTGTGATGAGTGTGAGAGTGCTGTGTGTAAGAGTGCAGAGTGTGATGAGTGTGAGAGTGCTGTGTATGATGTGTGTGAGAGTGCTGTGTGTAAATGTGTGTTGGGGGGGTAAATAAAAAACTAAGGGGGTGGGGGGGGGTAAATAAAGAAATTTAAAAAAAAAACCTAAGTAGGCATTAAATCCCCCCTCCCACTTACCTTTAGCCTGGGAGGGGGGACCGGCATGGTGGTAGCTGGGAGGAGGGGGACCGGCACACTCACATCATCCCTGGTGGTCCAGTGGTGAGTGAACTCTAGCCTGCGGGCTAGAGTTCACTCTCGCGAGATCCGGTCGTTGCCATGGCAACGCGGCGGATCTCGCGAGAGGAACCCGGCGGAGCTGCAAGATAGAGCTCCGCCGGGTCCTCTCCCTCCCTCCCCAGCCACAGGTCTGTTTAAATGGGCCGGTGAGGGAGATCTTCGATCTCCCCACCGGCCCTCCATGGAAGACAGCGGGGCCGGCGCTCGGATAGTGCCGGCCCTGCATAGACCGGCAGGGGAGATCCTGGGACCTCCCCTGTCGGCCTCGGCCCATGGCCACCGCGGCCCACCGGGCATTTGCCCGGTGTGCCCGATGGCCAGTCCGGGCCTGCCCATGACGTGTGCACTTACGTTTTAGTATAAACAATAAATAAGATATTTAGACTTTAAGAAGCCATCTTGTCTTAAAGGGACACTATAGTAACCTGAACAACTTTAGCTTAATGAAGCAGTTTTGGTGTATAGAACATGCCCCTGCAGCCTCACTGCTCAATCCTCTGCCATTTAGGAGTTAAATCCCTTTGCTTATGAACCCTAGTCACACCTCCCTGCATGTGACTTGCACGGCCTTCCATAAACACTTCCTGTAAAGAGAGCCCTATTTAGGCTTTCTTTATTGCAAGTTCTGTTTAATTAGGATTTTCTTATTCAGGGCTGAGGTGGGGACACAGGGGCTGTAGTAAGGGGCTAGTGACTGTAGTGGAGGGCATGGGCTTTAATTGGGGGGTTAGGAATATAGTGGGGGATAGGGACTGAAGTAGGTTGATGGCTATAATTTGGGAAAGGGGCTGTGGTGCGGGTGATATGGGTTGTAAAGTGGGGATGATATGGGACTTTATTAGGGGAATAAGGGCTGCAGTGGGGGTATGGGGTGTAACAGTGGGGTTAGGGCTGCACTTGGGGGATAGAGGCTGTAGTTGGAGTGATGTGTAGTAAGGGACTGTGGTTGAAGGGACAGGAGCTGAGAGGGGGAACAGGGGCTGTGGTATTGGGTGCAGGCCTTGGGAGGGGGTGATGGATATGAGAGGGGGACACACAGGGGCTGTTAGGGACACACAGTGCCTTGAGAATTGTGAGGAGGGGGCACGGGCCGACTTCAATGGCTGCAGGCTGCAGGGAGTATGAGGTAATTAGAAATCCAAGGCCCCCTCTCTCATTCCTTCTACTCCCCTGCCCCCCCCCCCATCCCCTCTGCCCCCTTTTTTTTCTCGCTCTCTCTTTCTCTCCCTCCTCCTCTATTCTTCCTCTTTCTCCTCTCTACCCTCCTCGCTATCTTCTTTCTCTACTCACCATCTCCCTCACTCTGTCTTCACCTTATCTCTAGGCTTCGGGAGCACCGACCTCAAATACTAACACACTCTAATGCGAGGTGGGCGGATATCTCATTAACAGATACTCCGCACACTTCCACCTATGGGCCAGCAAGACAGGCAACACCACCCACACAATACCACAAGGTATACACATAATATACACTCACACTGAAAATGAGACCCAACTGAGGTCCAACCTTAATCTCCCTCATATATGAGGACACTTTCCTCAGACACATACAGATCTAAGACTAAATGTACTGTAGATCATACCACATCGACTATGCACCTAGATGATACTAATAGGACCTACGTTCCCAACATGGTATGACATAACTTCTTGACCCAAGCCATATTATCACTGATCAGGTCACTCAGACTTGATAAAGGCATTTCAACCAGTATAACTATGAGGTAACAACTTCTGCATGCTCTACTAAAGGCATTATACATGGTGTTATGGCAATGACGATTTCTTACTATATGCTTGATAAGATTATTATCTATGTATCCACGAGGCCTGCGTGCCCATAACGTTCCTTACTAATTGCACTGTTGTAACTGATTTGATGGCACAAATAAAGCTTGCAAACTAGAAATCCAAGTCCCCAGCCAGAGGCAGGGGATTCTGATTTTTGCACCCCTCTGCTCCGGCGCCCTAAAGGTTCTGTTCTGGGACTGCTTCTATTTAACATACTTACAAATGGTCTTGAAATAGCAATTGAAAGTCATGTTTCGGTGTTTGCAGATGTTGCAAATTCTGTAAAGTAATCAGGGCCGGCCTTTGGGGCGTGCGAGCTGTGCGGCCGCACAGGGCGCCATGGCAACAGGGGCGCCGGGCGGCCGACACAGCTCGCAGTCGCTCTGTCACTGGCCGGCCCGAGATTGTGTGAGAGCTGAGCCGCGGTCAGTTTCCGGAGCGTGGAGGAGGAGCTTGGGGCGCAGGCGCAGCGTCCAAGTGCTACACCTTCACAGAGAGCCGCAGAGGGATCCGCTCCATGTGTGAGGGCGGCGGCCGGTGCTCTGCAGACAGGGAGGGAGCAGCAGCCTTCAAAGTAAGTACCTTATTTATTTTTAAGCCAAACATCTTTCATTAAATGGGGCAGGGTCTAATTAAGGGGGGCAGGGGACTAGATAAGGGTGAAACTGGGTCTAATTAAGGGGGGCAGGGGACTAGATAAGGGTGGCACTGGGTCTAATTAAGGGGGCAGGGGACTAGATATGGGTGACACTGGGTCTAATTAAGGGGGGCAGGGGACTGGCTATGGGTGACACTGGGTCTAATTAAGGGGGGCAGGGGACTGGGACTGGCTATGGGTGACACTGGGTCTAGTTAAGGGGGGCAGGGGACTGGGACTGGCTATGGGTGACACTGGGTCTAATTAAGGGGGGCAGGGGACTGGGACTGGCTATGGGTGACACTGGGTCTAATTAAGGGGGGCAGGGGACTGGGCATGGATGACAGGGTATGATTAAGGGGGGCAGGGGTTTGATTAAGGGAGGCAGGGTCTGATTAAGGGGTGCAAAGGGTTGATGAAGGGGTGGCATGGATTGCATTAATTGGCAGGGGATTTATTAAGGGGGCTGATAAAGGGTGGCAGGAAACTGAAAAGGGGGGCATGGGGCTGATTAAAGGGGGCAGGTGGTTGATAAAGGAGTGGGAGGGGATTGATGAGGAGATCAGGGGGCTGATGAAATGGGGGCAGATGGCTGATAAATAGGTGGGAGGGAATTGATGAGGGGGCAGGGGACTGATGAAGGGGTGGCCAGGGGTTGGATTATTTGGCATGGGATGTATTAAGGGGGCTGATGAAGGGGAGCAGGGGGTTGAAAAGGGGGGCATGGGACTGATTAAAGGGGGGCAGGTGGGTGATAGGGGTGGGAGGGTACTGATGAGGGGGTCAGGGGGCTGATAAAAGGGGGAGGGGATTGGTGAGGGGGTCACGGGACTGATGAATGGGGCAGAGGGCAGTTAAAGGGGTGGGAGGGGATTGATTAGGGGGTCAGGCGGCTGATGAATAGGGGCAGAGGGCTGAGTAAAGGGTGGGAGGGAATTGATGAGAGGGGCAGGGGACTGATGAAGGGGTGGCAGGAATTGATAAAGGGGTGGGAGGGGATTGATGAAGGGTAAGGGGTGGCTAGGAGTTTGACGAAGGGATGGCCAGGGCATTGATGAAGGGGAAGGGGTGGCCAGGAGTTTGATGAAGTGGTGGCCAGGGGCTTGGTGAAGATCTGGCCAGGGATTTTGGTTAAGAGGTGCAGTGGTTTTGTAGAAGGGGGTGGAGGCAACAGATTGTGAATGCTCCTAAAATAGTTTGAAGGGGTCCAAACAGAGACAGGTGAGGGGGGGGGGGGCGCCACAAGATTGTTTCGCACAGGGCACCTGAACACCTAAGGCCGGCCCTGAAAGTAATACAACATGACCAGGATATTACTTTGCTGCAGACGGATTTAGATAGACTGGGGGACTGGGCACTCAAATAGCAGATAAAAATTTAATGTAGATAAATGTAAAGTTATGCATTTTGAGGTTAAGAATGCACAGGCAACTTTCACCTTAAACAGTAGTGAATTAGGGATAACACACAAGAAGGATTTGGAAGGAATTGTTATAGACAAACTAGGCAATAATCTGCAATGTCAGTGCAATGTATACTGTGCACCAGTGGTGTATCCTGGTTTTGTGCTGCCCTAGGCAGGACAAAACTCAGACGCCTCCCTTTCCCCCCCCACCCAACCCTTCCCCCACCCCGCCTTCTAAATACACACACACACACACACACACACATTCACTGACAAATACGCATACACTAGCTAACAAACACACACTCGCTAACAGAAACACACACACTAACAGACACACTCACACTCACTAACAGACAAACACACACAGACACACACTCACTCCCTAGCAGACACACATTAGGAAACACACACACAGTCACTAACACACACACACACTAACAAACACACACACTAACAGACACACTCACTCACTAGCAGACACACACACAGTCAGACACACACACACATTAATAGACATACACACACCCTCACTCACATTAACACTTTTTTTTTTATTTAACCCCCCCCAGCCTCCTTACCTTTGGGAAAGCTGGGGGCGGGGGGTTCCCTCTCTCCCTGGGGGTCCAGTGGCTGCTGGGCAGGCGGCGCTGGCAGGTGGCTGGCGAGGGAGCACTTCCCCTGAGCTCTCTGCTCAGCTCCCTCGCGCACCGCAGAGTGAGGCTGGGAGCTGGAATATGACGTCATATTCCGGCTCCCAGCCTCACTCTGTGGCGGGCGAGGGAGCTGAGCAGACAGCTCAGAGCTCCCTTGCCAGCCGCCTGCCAGCCCAGCATGTCAGTTAGCCGCAAGGCTAACAAGACATTTGCCCTGGGCATTTGAGGGCGGCGTTTTTTGCCGCCCCCTGGAAAATGCCGCCCAAGGCAAATGCCTTGTCTGCCTCGCGCTTAATACGTCCCTGCTGTTCACGTTTGGGCACATGTTCTAGAAAAGGATATTATGGCACTAGAAAACGTGCAGAGGCGGGCTACAAAATTAATAAGAGGAATGGAAGATTTTAGGTAACATGCTCCTTTACTACTCAAGATCCAGTGGCACCAGTTGCCTAGTGTGTCTTTGGCATTCTGTTATTGCTTGAAGATTTTTAATATGTACAACTAACAGCATCTTGAGCTTGCTTACCTATGTCTATGGGACCCCCCCTCACCTGTCTCTGTTTGAACCCCTTCAAACTATTTTAGGAGCATTCACAATCTGTTGCCTCCACCCCCTTCTACAAAACCACTGCACCTCTTAACCAAAATCCCTGGCCAGATCTTCACCAAGCCCCTGGCCACCACTTCATCAAACTCCTGGCCACCACTTCATCAAACTCCTGGCCACCCCTTCCCCTTCATCAATGCCCTGGCCATCCCTTCGTCAAACTCCTAGCCACCCCTTACCCTTCATCAATCCCCTCCCACCCCTTTATCAATTCCTGCCACCCCTTCATCAGTCCCCTGCCCCTCTCATCAATTCCCTCCCACCCTTTACTCAGCCCTCTGCCCCTATTCATCAGCCGCCTGACCCCCTAATCAATCCCCTCCCACCCCTTTAACAGCCCTCTGCCCCATTCATCAGTCCCCTGACCCCCTCACCAATCCCCTCCCCCTTTTATCAGCCCCCTGACCCCCTCATCAGTACCCTCCCACCCCTATCACCCACCTGCCCCCCTTTAATCAGTCCCATGCCCCCCTTTTCAACCCCCTGCTCCCCTTCATCAGCCCCCTTAATACATCCCATGCCAAATAATCCAACCCCTGGCCACCCCTTCATCAGTCCCCTGCCCCCTCATCAATTCCCTCCCACCTATTTATCAGCCATCTGCCCCCATTTCATCAGCCCCCTGATCTCCTCATCAATCCCCTCCCACTCCTTTATCAACCACCTGCCCCCTTTAATCAGCCCCATGCCCCCCTTTTCAGTTTCCTGCCACCCTTTATCACACTCACTCACTAGCAGACACACACACAGTCAGACACACACACACACACACACATTAATAGACATACACACACCCTCACTCACATTAACACTTTTTTTTTTTATTTAACCCCCCCCAGCCTCCTTACCTTTGGGAAAGCTGGGGGCGGGGGGTTCCCTCTCTCCTTGGGGGTCCAGTGGCTGCTGGGCAGGCGGCGCTGGCAGGTGGCTGGCGAGGGAGCACTTCCCCTGAGCTCTCTGCTCAGCTCCCTCGCGCACCGCAGAGTGAGGCTGGGAGCTGGAATATGACGTCATATTCCGGCTCCCAGCCTCACTCTGTGGCGGGCGAGGGAGCTGAGCAGACAGCTCAGAGCTCCCTTGCCAGCCGCCTGCCAGCCCAGCATGTCAGTTAGCCGCAAGGCTAACAAGACATTTGCCCTGGGCATTTGAGGGCGGCGTTTTTTGCCGCCCCCTGGAAAATGCCGCCCAAGGCAAATGCCTTGTCTGCCTCGCGCTTAATACGTCCCTGCTGTTCACGTTTGGGCACATGTTCTAGAAAAGGATATTATGGCACTAGAAAACGTGCAGAGGCGGGCTACAAAATTAATAAGAGGAATGGAAGATTTTAGGTAACATGCTCCTTTACTACTCAAGATCCAGTGGCACCAGTTGCCTAGTGTGTCTTTGGCATTCTGGTATTGCTTGAAGATTTTTAATATGTACAACTAACAGCATCTTGAGCTTGCTTACCTATGTCTATGGGACCCTATCCCATGTCAATGTCTCATTTGTTCATACCACATTATATGCTGCACTAAGTGACTAAGTGGCTACTAAAAATGACTGGACATACCCCATTTGCAATACCTTGGGTAGTCTACTTTTGCAAATGGTATGCCATCATGGGGGTAATTCTTATTCCTGGGCTACCATACGGTCTCAAAGGCAACATAACCAATCTGGCAAATTTCAATGTCAAAAAAATGAAATGCAAGCTTTATTTGTGACTCTCTAACTTTCCAAAACACCATAAAACCTGTACATGGGGGTACTGTTATTCTCGGGAGACTTCACTAAACACAAATATTAGTGTTTTAAAACATATTACAACAATAACATAGTCCATAAAAGTGCCGCTTGTTTGTAAAAAATGCAAAAAACATAACTTTTACTTAAAATATCATCGTTGTAATACAATTTACCAGTTTTAAACACTAATATTTGAGTTCAGCGAAGTCTCCAGAGTAAAACAGTACCCCCTATGTACAGGTTTTATGGTGTCTTGGAGAGTTACAGGGTAAAATATAGTGCTTGTGAATTAAATTCTCTGCACTTTCTCCCTGTTGTCAGGCATGTCAATCAAATTTTAATTAATCAAATCACATAATTATGTTAAAAGATTACTTAAATATACATGTCGAATTTTAATATATATGCCTTTATAGGTATTTAAATTCTACGTGTATACTAATGTAATCGTTTATGTAATTATATGTATTTATCTATATATATTTGCCGTTATTTGTATTTTTTATATATAGATAGAAATATATAGAATGTCATTCTAAGTATATTTTGTTACCAATATATATTAATAACAAAATACAGTTAGAATGAAATTACATATGAATATATAATTTATATTAAATTTGGTTTCAGTATTTTATTTATTTATTATTGTAATTTTTTATATATGTGTGTGTGTGTGTGTGTGTGTATATATATCTATTATATATATATATATATATACTATACATATTATATATGTAACGTCATTCTAAGTGTATTTTAATATTAATATATATACTAATATTACTATTAAAATACACTTTGTATGACGTTACATATATAATATAAAGTGTATTTTAATAGTAATATTAGTATATATATTAATATTAAAATACACTTAGAATGACGTTACATATATAATATGTATAGTGTGTGTATATATGTGTGTGTGTGTGTGTGTGTGTGTGTGTGTGTATATATATATATATATATATATATATATACACACACTATACATATTATATATGTAACATCATTCTAAGTGTATTTTAATATTAATATATACTAATATTACTATTAAAATACACTTTGTATGACGTTACATATATAATATAAAGTGTATTTTAATAGTAATATTAGTATATATATATTAATATTAAAATACACTTAGAATGACGTTACATATATAATATGTATAGAGTGTGTGTGTGTATATATACTTTTATTTTATTTTAAAACATGTTTAATTTTTTTTTTAACACTCCCCACAAGCAGGGGGACTGTCTGATATTTCAGACAGTCCCCCTGCTGGCAGATCCACAGCCAGCTATAGGGCGCCATATGATCGCTCTTTGAGAGCGATCACATGGCCCCCGGGTGCCTCATTTGCCGGGGGAGGGCTGCCTGGGCTGTCAGAAGAGGATCACGGCGGAGGTGAGTAGATCTTATCTCCTGGGGGCTTAAGCCGTTACAGCGTTCTATGCCGCCACAACGGCTTTAAAGCCCTTTAAAGCCGCGACGGCATAAAATGCCGTAACGGCGTTAAGGGGTTAAAGGACCACTATAGTGCCAGGAAAACATATTTGTTTTCCTGGCACTATAGTGCCCTGAGGGTGCTGCCACCCTCAGGGTCCCACTCCCGCCGAGCTGGATGGAGAAGAAGGGGTTAACTTACCTTTCTGCAGCGCCAGGCTCCCTCGGTGCTGTAAACTCTCCTCCTCCTTTCCCCATCATCGGCTGAATGTGCAGCAAGAACCGCGCACATATTCAGCCAGTCTCATAGGAAAGCATTCACAATGCTTTCCTATGGACGCTGGCTTCTTCTCACTGTGAAAATCACAGTGAGAAGCGCGGAAGCGCCTCTAGCGGCTGTCAATGAGACAGCCACTAGAGGCTGGATTAGCCCTAAAGTAAACATAGCAGATTTTCTGAAGCTGCTATGTTTACAGCAGAAAGGGTTAATCCTAGGTGGACCTGGCACCCAGACCACTTCATTAAGCTGAAGTGGTCTGGGTGCCTATAGTGGTTCTTTAACACTTAAAACAACTGATGTTAGAGAAGTGGAGTGAAGTGTAAATAAGTAACATTATGTATTTTGCTACAAGACATTACCGTATTCTGAATTTTACTCCAGGACCGATGCATATATTTGTTCTGCAGGAATCTGATGTGAAGCTTTCCAGCCCAACACCCTTATCAGAATGAAACAGGAGGAGTAATATTAGATTAGACTTATGAGAATGGCTTTAACCAGTGACATGGAATGGTGACCCATATACATATTTCACTGATAAAATATATCTACATTCTTATCTATGCTGCACAAGCAACAAGCACTTCCTTGTAACTACCAATTTCTTCAGACAGACATAGGTGCTCACTATTAGAAACCATAACCAAACACTGCCATCTGCTATCTCATTTAAATGACGTGACAACCAAGCCCACATTCTTTTTAACTGCACTCCATTTGGTCTTGGCTCTGCTTGCCTCTGTCACAGTGTCCATACATGATCCCAAATGAAACCAATGCTGAAAAGTTCTGTTCAAGGGATTAGAATCTTTACATTGTTAGACTGAGAGCGTGTTCAAAAGAAGGAGCTTGTGTGCAAAGATGCAATCCGTCATAATTCCCAGTTATCGGAAATGGCTGGGCCCCTTACAAAACCATACTGTTGAAACTGCCCCTCACCCGGTGCACACAGATACAAACTCCCAGACACAAGCACACATGGATAAACTCACTCAAATACAGAGATACACACTCACAGATAGGTAATCTCGGCTACATATATGCATTCCCAAACAAACACAGATATACGCATTCACTGGTACACACTAACACACAGTTACAGACGGCCATACACACATAGATGCACTGCTAGACACACACATTCCCAGACATAGACTGCCACACTCACAGATATATATTATGACACAAGGAGATGCAAACTGCCACACACTTGAATACACACAGAGGCGGCTCATGATTTAGAGGTCTTAGGTAATACTCTAGTGCGAGGCCTTTTAAAAAAACTTCATCCACCAAAATTTTAAAATTGACACCCTAATTACCATAACTACTTCAGCTTCTTATAATAATTAATGCATGGAATCTATGAGTAAACACGCAAAGGGGAGGATTCACTGGCACCCAAACATGTCCCTACTGCTTTGTGTGAATGCAAGGATGTACTTGCATGTAGGATCTGTGCATGAATCAAGAGTGTTGAATTTGTATTAGTCAATGCAATGCTAGACAGGCAATGTTTATTTATTTTTTTTCCATGCGGCAGGGTTGTCTGAGGGGAGGACACTCGTTTGTGGTCTGGCGCTCACCAATAAGTCAGAAAGCAGTCGCCTGTATTCTCAGCCTGTACTTAAGGGAACAATTACTTGGTTTGCACCCACTAGAGCACCAGACCAAACACTCCTAGACTGGACCAACATGATGCATAGCCCCCTTCTTCCCAGAAAGCTAAGCAGGAGAAGGAGGCAAAACAGAACACACACACTACACACAACCAGCACACTTCACACACACAGCCAGAACACACCGTGCAAACACATGACACACAGCCAGCCAACATTACACACACTGTACACAACCAACACACACTGATGGTGCACAATACACAAATTATACACAGTCAACACAAAAACACTTAAACACAGCCTGCAAGCGCACACAAATTACACACAAAGGTTCAACAGGATAGGCACACAGGTATGACAGGAACACAAATAAAATATACAACCTTTTGGCCAATAGGACTTGATCACGTATTATAAACATAAAACACTTACAGCAGTTTAAGTAGACAATAAAACTGCTTCACGCAAACAAAAACCAACACTATGATGAGGACAGAGGGAGAGATTATACCCTAACGATGTCACAAATTCTGAATGGAAAAGTTTCCCGATTAGCTTCTGTTGCCTCAGTTTTTCCATTTGGACAATTTGTGTGAAAAGCTGTTTAGTGAATTAACCTGTCAATATCCAGGGCTCTAGGCAGGTGTCCCAATCTAAAATTAATTATGTTGTGTGTCAGACTGTCAGTACAAGCAGATTGTCATGACCAGCATGTAGATCTGGCTACTGCTTTAGTTCCTTAGACAAGTTTTTGTTGTGGTTGTTGTTGTTGTTTATAATTCTTTATTTTGGTGTGCAACAAAACAATATCATACAGGCTTGCAAAGCCACGACAGCATCAACAAGCTTAATGTGGTCAAACATTTGCATACAGTGCCATGACATGAGGGACAATTGCACTTTTTTGGGGGTTAAAGAAACAGGCTTAAAACATATTTTAAACAAGGTTGTAGCGAATACTTATGTTCGTTGCTAATAGACTATATATCGGCCTCAGTATTATGCATTGTTAATGAGTATTTGAATACGGAGTATGAGTTTTGCGTTTGAAGTAAAAACATGCTTGATAGCATAGACTATATGCTTTAAATGACATAAGAAACAACTAATCTGATATGTGGCTAAACAAGATAAACTTGGCTGCTAAGCTGACTGTAAAGTTGTTTATAGATAGATTATATACTATGTGTAGGTAGGCTAGGTGTCAGTAAGTGAAGTATGTGCTTTCCAGTCCTATGGAGTACAGAGCTTTCGTCCCTCGTTTGTCAGATCTGGATGGGATACTCTGCGTGTCCGTTTAGGGTACACGTGGGTACAGTGATTAGGGCTCCAGGAACACGGGTTGAAGATTCGCATCTGTCCCTGTCATCCGATTCCCTTTGGTGGTATGCCGCTACAGCCCGTCTGTGTGCCTCTGGATACTGCCGCGGTGTAAGTGTGGGTGGGGGCGTCCCTCCAGCCCCAGGCTGTTATGTTGGCCGGCATTTCTGTGCCACAAACCCGGTTGCAAAAGTCTGGGTTTCGTCCTCGTGTGGAGGTTCCGGAGGGTCTGGTGGTCTGTCGCCACTTGTGGCACTTGCACCTCCATTTGTGTGGGTAATGCCTCTGGGTTTGAACCCTTGTGGCCTTCAGCCCAGGAGGGCCCTTTAGTTTGACAGGAGCTGAGTAAGTTGGCTCTGTGCCCGAGTGTAGCCTCTTCGCTCCGCGTTGCTTCATGGTCAAGCACTCCTTTTGCTGGGAGCTCTTGGCGCACTGTCTGCTCCATCTGAGTCCGCTCCCACAGCTTTTCCCAGAAACACCTGAATATTTGTTCCAGGCGATGCAGGGAGTCAGCGGTGGTGCAAGAATGATACCCTTGACTTGGTGGCAGGCTCGGTGTTTCAGGTAAGCAGGCAGCCGCCATATTGTGGTCGCCACGAGGGAGAAGCTTTCCGGGGTTGATGCTCAGCATACAGGACTGGGGTTCGGCTGATTGCTCCAGACGCTTGTTGTGGACCGGGATGACCCCCACCGGTCTAGAGGGGGGTAGGATGTGAGTGTGCTTTAGAGTCCATTTTTGGGGCCGCGAACGAGCAGAGCGGCCGTCCCCTCCCGCCTCGAGCCCCAGTAGGCCTCAGTGGCTTGATCATGGCACCCGGTTGTTGATCCACTAAGCAGGTTGGTCGCCTGGGTGTTCCCCTGCTTGTTAATAGCTAACCAGGAGACAGACGCGCCAAGTTTTTAGGTTTTCCCTCCCCCCGAAACAGTCGATTTGGATCAGGAGCTGGAACTCGGCACGTCTGCTCAGTTTGGCTGTTTGGCCCCGCCCCCCGACAAGTTGATTTTTTTTTAATCAACAATGGGTGTGTCATGCCAGTGAGCATGATTAATTGTCCATTGTAAAATACTATAGTTTATTTAGGTAAAAGGGTAATCCATAGTGGATCCCTTGCTCACTGTTAAAAACAAAGTGAAGAGTTGCCTGCGCACTAACCCAAATCCCTATGTATCTTTAAACAAATGGAAATTTTTGTTTCACTCCGATGGCCATTAGGTGTAAGCCCACCTGGCACATCAAGGCAAACCTCTAGGTTGGTAGGTTGGTCTTACACTAGCAATTCACCTTGCTTCCCGCAGCTTCAGGCAACAGAATCTCTAATGAGACAGAGAGTGGTATTTTTCTAAACCCCTACATGCTTATTAAACCTCAATAAGGAACACTGCAGGTCCCCATTCCCTCCCAACCCCCATCCCATGTTGCTGCAGGGGTTAAAACCCCTTCAGTGACTTACCTGTATTCAGCGCCGATGTCCCTCGACGCTGGGTCAGGGTCCGCCCCCACTCCTCTCCCACCGAAATCATCCGTCGGGGGAGACCTATTGAGCATGCACGGCCGGCGGCAGGGGAGACCTAATGAGCATTAGACCTCCCCATAGGAAAGCATTGAATAATGCTTTCAGAGCTTTCCTATGGCGATTTCAGCAACGCTGGAGGTTCTCACATAGCGTGAGGACGTCCAGCGACGTTATAACACACTTTTTGTGTTCTATGAATACGTAAGTTTCCCTTTAGTGGCTGTCTAGTAGAGGAGGACTTAACCCTTCAAGGTAAATATTGCAGTTTATGAAAACTGCAATAATTACACTTGCAGGGTTAAGGGTAGTGGGAGTTGGCACCCAGACCACTCCAATGGGCAGAAGTGGTCTGGGTGCCTGGAGTGTCCCTTTAAGTAATGCAATTTGCTCATGCTTTACTCATTATGTCACTTCCCCGGATAGAGCCACACACCCTGATCAGTGCTACAGACGGCATGCATACCCAGTGCGGCTGGGTTAGTTTCCCCGGCAGAAGTTATGCTAGCTTCCTTACAGCCGTGGCTACAAGTAGCATACCACACTAGAGATCAGCACACTGACGGGCAACCTAGTGGGCCTTTAGAAAGGTCTTTGTAGCTGTCTCTCAGTGTGCTGGACTCTGCAAAGGCACTGGTGAGGCAAACCCCCAGCATGTGTGAGGCCTTATGTGGCCACCTATTCGGCTTGGGGTCCAGGGGGGGAGTGTCCCTTGCATGGGGACATGCATATAAGGCCAGGTGTGGCTGCCATTAATGTATTCCAGCTTGTACTCTCAGAACTATGTGTTGTCTTGTTACTGGGAAGGGAAAGGGCTACTCTTTAATCACTGTTCCAGTGTGGAGGATTCAACGGGGAAAGTCCTTGTAAGGACTAGAGCTCCCAGAACTGAGTGTCGTCCAGTGCCTGGGGGGGTCTAGAGCGAATTCCCCATTTGGCTCCAGGCGAGAGCGGTTCCAGGGCCCCACTCAAGCCACGGCGACTCTGGGCAGAAGTGCTGTGGTTTGTTCCCTGTTCCAGCTAGGAAGCGGTCCTTGGCGGAGGTAGACAGCCGGGGTACAGGGAGCTTATTACATGTATCAATTAAAAACAAACCCATCCCCTTGTCCATATATGGAGATTCCAGGACGATTTCGCCAAACTGAATATGGGGGATATCCTTATTTATTCAGTGGCCGTATATTTGACCTTCAAAGGCCTTAGGCCTTTAGGCGCCCTGTGCGAAAAATCTTCACAGCGCTCCTCCCCCCCCAGTCATCCATGTATTATGTAATGTTTGTGATGACTGTGTGTGATATGTATGCTATGTGTTGGCTGTGTGTGATATTTGTAATCAGAGGCGGCTCTCTAATTAGGCGATTTAGGCGGCCGCCTAAGGCCTCGCGGCCGCCTAAATCACCTTGGGGCAGACTGAACTGTCGGGTCCTCGGTCAATGACTGAGGACCCGACAGTGAGAGGGGGCCCGGCGGCTTGCCCAGTATGCCGCCGGGTGGCCCCTCCACATGGTCTGCCCACACGGAGAGCCAGCCTCTGATCTGCAGCTCCGCCGAGTGCCCCATCACTGCCCACCCACCATCACTGCCCCATCACTGCCCATCCACCATCACTGTCCCATCACTGCCCACCCACCCTCACTGCCCACCCACCCTCACTGCCCCATCACTGCCCACCCACCATCACT
>OW240914.1:77279268-77304115 GCA_933207985.1 Pelobates cultripes | reverse complement strand
CCCTCACTGCCCCAACACTGCCCTCCCACCCTCACTGCCCTCCCACACTGTAACACCCCCTGTCCTCCCACACTGTCACCATCCTCCACACTGCCACCCCACACTGTCATCTTCCTCCTCACTGTCACCCACTCACACCCTGCCCCCCGAAACTGTCACATTCCTCCACACTGCTCCCTCACCCTGTTACCCTTTCACGCACCCCATTTTGTCAGCCCCCAACACTATGTCACCAATACATAGTCACCCCTCCCACACACTGTCACTGTTTCCAACACTGCCTCCCACACTCTCACCTACCCACCGTCACAATTCCAGACACATACTGTCACCCCCCACATGCTGTCATGCCTTCTTCACCCAGCCTCCCTCACATTAACCTCTCCTAATCTTGTCGCTCTCACCCCCTCCATCCATACCACAATTACCAGCCCTCGCTCTTCCACACTCACCCTATCACACTCATCTCTCATACTGTCACACTCACCCCCAACCCTTTCACATTAACCCTTTCACTTGTGCCCAACCATGCCACACTCACCCTGTCACATAATCCTGTCCGACTCACTTTCCCTCGCCTTGTCACACTTCCTCCTCCAGCCGTGTAACACATAACCACAACCCTGTCAAACTCATCCCCCTTCACCCTATCACATTAACTTCTATCCTGTCACTCATCCTGCCAAGCCATGCCACACCCTGTCACATAACCCTCCCTCATCCTGTCACTCTCACCTCCCCTTGCCCGGTCACATTTTCTCCTTCAACCGTGCCACACTCACCCCAACACTGAATACAGAGACTAGCTCTCTGTATCCAGCACCGCAAGCCTGTCATTCAATATAACAACAGCTCATTATACACACGATGCAACCCCTATATGTTTTCTACTATGAGTATTAGTGGGGGGGCCTCTTGTTTGAGTTTCGCCTAAGGCCTCATAAAGTCCAGAGCCGCCACTGTTTGTAATGGGTGTATTAACAGTGTGTGATATGCGTGTATTGATTGTATGTGATATTTGTGCTGGGTCTATTGGTTGTGTGTAATGGTTATTTAATTCAGATAAAAAACATGCATTTAGGCCTGTGTGTGAATGCAGATGTATATTTTTGCAGAGTTATCTGCACACAGTCAGATGCCCACGGTTATACATTTACACTGTCAAATCCACCACATGCACATAGTCGCAGGCAGATAGTCACATACACAGGATCAGGCAGTAACACACATACACAGTTACAGGTAGATAAACACACACACAGTCTTACACACACAGTCTTACACACACACATACAGCCACACGCATACACACAGGCAGACAGCCACACACACACACACACAGAGTCAGACAGCCATACACACACGAAGACATCCACACACAGAAGCTGGCAGTCACACACAGGCAGACAGCCAAACAAACACACACAGGCAGACAGTCATACACACACAGTCATAAACACACACACAGGCAGTCATACACAGGCAGACAGTCATACACACAGGCAGTCACACTTACACTGACAATCACACATAGTTACCTCTGTTCATTGTGGAGGCAGTGGAGCTCCTGGAGACTATGTGGTGGGGAAGCTTCCCCTGTAGCAGTTATCCGGCACTTTTAGCTCCATCCCTGCCGCAGGGATGCTTCGCCCCATTGCACAGGAAGCCCCGCCCCCGCTGCAAATTTTTTTTTTTTTATTCCGGCTGGCCAAGTGTGAGCTGTGTCGGCCGCAGGGCACCCCCTGGTCAATGGCGCCCTGTCAGCAAGCACACCCCTAAGGCCAGCCCTGGCCGCGCGTCTATTCAGAATCACTGCTGGTCACATGTAACAGTTACTTCTGGTTACGTCCGCTGTTCCTTTCTTCTGGCGGGCGTCGGATCATGTGGATTGGAGGTTCATCATTGCGTCCTTATTGTCCAATAAGAACGGTCTAAGAAGTCTCAACATACATGTACCACTCGAATAGAGTGTTTCACAGAATCGCCATTTTGGAATAGGGCAGGGAAATCATGAATAGGATGGGTTAGTTTACCTAAAACAGGAAACCAGGAAGATATAACATTCTTTTTGAAAACAACATAAATATAAGTTATATGAAGAAGAAAATATATTAGACAATAATTGCATATAATAAGAAGGGTTAAAAATAATAAATTAATAGAAGATAGATTAATTAGAAGATAGGTCCAATTTCAAAATCAATATTTAGTCCTTTAGGGCATAAAGTTTGTAATTAAAAAATCCAATTGATTTCTTTTTTACTTAAGTTAAAAGCAAAATTTCCACCCAATGGGTAGATATTTTTTGAGTTGCCATAAATTCTAATTCTTTTGGGTTGGAGTTATGGGTTTCTAAAAAGTGTTTTGACCAACTGTGGTTAAAAAAAAATAAAAAATAAAAAAATCAAATTTTAATGTTTCTCACATGTTCACTTATTCTAGTTTTGAGGGATCTTGAGGTTTTCCCTATATATCGTAATCCACATGTGCATTTTAATAAATAATTTTTTTTAAAAATGATTCACAAAGGAGAGAGCATTAAAATCCTTTTTGGTAACAGAAAATGTGAAATTTTCTTACAGTTACCACAGTGATAAAAATTTTTGTTACCAATCCTCCATAAAATTACCTTCTTTCTCAACGTAACTATAAGTAAAAATTTGTTTAAAATGTTAACTCCAGCTCCTGTCTGTATGTAAGAGTGTGTGTGTGTGTGTATGCAATTGTCTGTAACCGTGTATATTTGTGTGTATGTCTGCATGCCTGTAACTGTGTGTATTTGTGTGTGTGACTGCCTGTGACCATGTACCTGTCTGCCTGTAACTGTGTGTGTGTGACTCTCTGCCTGTGACTGTGTGTGTGAGCGACTGTATATGTGACTGTCTGGCTATGACTGTGTATGACTACCTGTAACTGACTGTGTGTGTGTGTGTAACGGTCTGCCTGTGACTGTTTGATGTTGCCTGTAGCCATGTGTGTGACTGTGTGTGTGTGACTGTCTGCTGCTGCCTTTAACTGTATGTGTGACTGCCTGTGACCGTGTTTGTGTGTAAATGTATATGTGACTATCTGCCTGTAACTGTGTGCATGACTGTCTGTGTGTGACTGTGTGTATGTGACTGTCTACCTGTAACTGTGTGTGTGACTGCCTGTAAATGTGTGTGTGTGTGGGGCTGCAGGGATTTTGTAGAAGGGGGCAGGGGTTTTGTTTTCGGACAGGAGTCTTTATAAGGGGGTCTGAGCAGGGGATTTGTGGAAGGGGGTCGCAGGGGTTTTGTAGACAGGGGGCAGTACAGGATTTGTAGAAGGGGCGGGACAGGACAAGGATTTTGCAACGTTTACACATTTGTTCAATACATTAAATCACAGGATCCGCCCCGGGTGCCAAATGCTCTAAGTACACCCCTGATTGTAATGGTCGACTTTTTATAAAATTAATAATCTCGACCAAATTTGTCTAGCCCAGTTTTAAGTGAGATTGAAATATTTTTAGCTACCAGTGCATGTCTGTGAAGAACACAGTGTTCTTCAGCTATATAGATAGTTTTCATTTTAGCCCTTGGTGGTGTAATATTCGTAACGGACAATTTACCCGTTTGAAAAGGAATTGTACAGAAGAAAATATATTTTTAGAGCAATGGATAGTACTTAACCAACAATTTTATCAAAAAGGGTAGAATGAAAAAGAAGTCAAAAATCAATTTAAAATTATTGAAGATAAACTTAGAAAGGAGCCTTTAGAATATAATGTAAAAAATAAACAGTCAGTCAACGAGCACATTTCTTTTATATGTGACTTTATTTCTCAAAGCCATGTTTTAAAAAAAAAAAAAATATATATATATTAAATAAGCATAGTCATCTTTTAAAACAAGACGAGGATTTGAAAACTTATTAGGGAGAAACCTAAAGTTGTATATAGGGGAGAAATTCCAAGAAGCAAATTCTGGGCCCAGTGCCCGAGATATTGGAGCATTACTATGACTGTCCTAGAGGTCTGCATCAGCCAAGAAGGTGGCTACTGAAGCCTACTTCTTAGTTTCCTTGAAAGAGGACATCTGCCATCTTCACTTCAGGTACCCAGTGTTCACAAAGATCCACAGTAGAAGACTATAATGCCTTATTTACAGAAGCAGATATTAAAGCTTTATAACAAAATATTCTGCTCCAGGAGGAAATGGACGTAGTTAGAGAGAATGTGGCACAGAAGATCTTGGGCACAGACACAGCACTTAGTTCTATACAGACAAGGTGTGCAGATATGAATGCCCACATAGCCACTCTTGAAAATTTGGTTCAGACGAGTCCCCAAAGCCATTACCAATGTGGAATTACTCCACTAGATTTGGAGGATCCTTTCAACTTTACTGACCTCTAAATACACTTGAAGCACCGTAAGTGACTGCTGCTTCCACTTATCTAAAGATGTCATGGCTCTCTCTGAGGCTCCAAGGGCTGCCCTGATTAATTTCCAAAGGGACTCTAACAGGGAAGTGCATTTGGTAAGTGCTAGGGGATCCCCCTCTCTGTCATTTGAAGGATTTCCACTCACCAATAGAGACCGTATCTATATATCTATCTTATGCAGACCAGTTCAAGACCCCACCAGACCAAGATTACAAGTATATCCACAGGCAATGATTGTACTGAGGCATATACATTTGGAGCGGATCATAAGCTCAAAAAAACTGTAAGTGTATCTTTTTACTTACCTCACTGATTACAGTAACATATTACACTATATTTTTCCTGTCCTCTTATTTTGCATATTGATTCAGATTGAGGACACCCACAAGGTGCCGCTTCCCTTCCACCATTTTGATATGTAACCCAGTGCCAAGCCACATTTTCCCTCGGCCCATGTTCCTCCGATGACATCACTCCCCCTGTCTGGAGAGGGAGGAATGTTAGGGTGGATGGACTAAGCCATGGGTAATCAACCTGGTGCCTACTGCCTACTAGTGGGAGGTTTGGGATTTCAGATGCAGAAAATGCCCAGTGGGCCTCGATAGTCATTTCATCTCCCCTGCTGACCCATGCAGAGCCAGCCTTGCTGTGAGCCCTCTCGGGCTGGTGAGAAGATCAAAGATCTCCCTCATCGGCCCGCTGGCACTTAGTTCCAGCAGAAGGAGGAAAGGGCCTGGGAGGGAAGGAATTGCTCAAAAAAATTAGTTACTGTAGCACTGGTGGATGGGAAGGAAATTTTACCATCAAAGATACAAAAGTGGGCGGTAGGTATTAAAAGGTTGACTACCCCTGGACTAAGCATAGGACATGACGTACTAGGCGGAGAATATGGGCTGTGCAGCCATTGGCTGTCTGCCAGCTAAGGGGTTAGTCTCTGTGCTATAGTTCGAATTGAAACACTGCTCAGATCTAGGCACTATGACTACTTCAAATAAATGAGCATGGTGCCAGGGGAAACCCTTTAATTAAAATGATACAGCTGGCTGCACTATGACTAGATGGCATTTGGTGATAGGTCCTGTGTTCAAATTGTGTAAGCTTGTGGACTGTGTGTGGTGTTACTGCGGTGTGCAGTACCTGTATTACTCAAACTTAGCTTGCTAGGGGTGAGAATTTATTATGTATTTCTAATGTTCTATTGAAAGCTTATGAAGGGTGTCTAATGCAGTGTTTTTTAAAGCTACATTATAGTGCCATTGACTTGGAGGTCAGCAGGGGTGTCCTTGACCATATGGAGGCTGCATCACCCCTGTTCCCACACATATAATTTACTGGATTTACAATGCTTTCCTATGGACGCTGGCGTGCTCTCACTGTGAAAATCACAGTGAGAAGCACGCAAGCGCCTCTAGTGGCTGTCAATGAGACAGCCACTAGAGGATTAGGGGGAAGGCTTAACCCATTCATAATTATAGCAGTTTCTCTGAAACTGCTATAATTATGAAAAAATAGGTTAACCCTAGAAGGACCTGGCACCCAGACCACTTCATTAAGCTGAAGTGGTCTGGGTGCCTAGAGTGGTCCTTTAAGGACAAGGTAAGGGAGAGGGCGGGTGATGTAGGAAGGGAAAATCAGGGATAAGTAAAATAGGGGTAGAGAAAACAGTTTATCCAGGGCAATGGGCACGTAAACTGGAATGCAGGACACTGGGCAAGTGTTATGGGAATGGTTAGTGGCCAAATGGCATGGCGAGGGAACTGGTATCATAAAGCCTGAAGGAAGATTAGGTCAGTCTTCATTGAGGTAACAGTTATAATGAAAGTGTTAACAGCAGCGGTAATATTAGTAATGGTTAGAATTACACGGAAAGAACTTGTCCACTTATAAACATTAGATTACTCCATCTGAACATGACAGAATTATTGCTAAAGGGGAATGGTCACTCCAAAGGATTTGTATTATTGTTTAGTTATCTCTATGTTTAACAAATAAGTATTTGTGTAAAATAAAATCGATTTCTGGAGCCGTATGTACTGTATATAAAGAGGGTCATGAAATAAATTCAGCATTTGACAACGGTGTAATGGTGCACACTGGCACAAATTAGGTTGAGCTTAAATGGAGCACAATGCCATATTATAAATAAAGACACAGTAACACATAGTTCTGGTAAATAGATGTATTTACATATTACAGTTTCCAGATATATCTGCGTATGATACATATTTATATATTGCATGGACTGCATATTGAAAATGTGAAAGAAATTGTCATTTACATACAGTTTCTATAGTATTCTTATTTTAAACACTGTTCTCTGGTGAAGAACAATTGCCAATATTGTACAGGTGCATTCTGTATTTACATCTGACTCACTCTATGAAACTGCGATACATCTCAACAAATCTCCCAGTTACAGGTAAGACACCACTCATAGAACGGATTAGCATCGATATGTAATGTAGAATTATAGATCTGACTCACTTACTAGCTGTTGGTATTATTCTGTCATTGTTTCACCTTGGCAGAGGAATACTAATAGGAGAGCGGGAATGGTCCGGCACATATGACACAGAGCACCCCGTGCCAGAGAAGGCTGTTGCCTACAAGGGAGTTTCTTTTGGGGATGCTGTGTGATAAGTGCACACTCTGTCACTGTGGCTACAAATTTGGCACTAAGGGGTTGCAGGCATCACTCTGTATGGATTTCACAGCTCCTCACGGGCCCTGTTCTGGTGTTGGAGCCAGGATATGACATCACACCAGCCCCAACGTCACTACAGAGCAGAAGGAAGCAAGGAAATCGGTACAGAGCCTGGACACCAGGGTTAAGAATCTACTCCAGCTCTCCTGCCGAATGTAAGAAGACAGATTCTTGATGGAAAGAGATAAAAAATAAAGTATATAAATAACAATAATTTGTGTGTGTGTATATATGTATATGTAAGTATGTGTGTAAAAGTCAGTGTGTGTGCGTAGGAGTCTGTGTATAAATGCATGTAGGTACCAGTCTGTGTATATGAATGTGTGTATGGGTATGTTTCATTCTGTGTGTTTATGTGTCTGTGTATATGAATGCATGTGTGCACACATGAATGTAAGTACAAGTGAATGTGAAAATAATGTTTTTACAATTTTGGGGTTTGGTGCAAAATACATATCCATCTGGTTGCCATGCATCCTAGGTATGCCTCTGCCATTGTACTGCCATAAGTTTACCACCACCTTGAATGACAATATTTAACGACTACCACAGCTCATTGTTTTATGTGACTATGCATCAATCACTGCTTAGGATTTTATTCCAAAACAAAAGTAAAATATAAAACTAAAAAATACTAGATTATATATCTGTGATATGGACTAATCACAGAAAATAACTTTTGGGAATCACCAGCGGTTTGTTCACTAGACTAAAAAAACGTGCAGAATTGATGAAGATACAAAATGGAATAAAAAAAAAAAAAATGTATTATATATATATATATATATATATATATATATATAAATAAATGAACTGGGAATAAGCTCCAACTCGGTTACTTACCCAACTTGGATATTTTGGACTTATCTTTGCAATTTCGTTAGCTGTTATCCACAATTTTTAGTTTATTTATAAACAGATCTTCAAATGAATATCTGAGATCTTGAAATTGTTTAAACACGGGTTGGCAACAGGTAGAGCTCCCATGATACTTTGGTAAAGAATCAGATGAAGCTGCAATAAACTTTAAACCCACATTAACGTTGTTTGCCATCTTATTTCCACAAAAAAAAAAAAAAAAAAAAAAAGCTTGTTTGTGTGTTGACTGGTACACATTCATAACCAGGTAAAACTTGCATATGCTAAAGTGACAAACTGTGCTACAATAGCAACTTTCATACAAAACATCTTCAAATGTATTTTCAAAACCATGTAGTTGAGCAGACCCATCCAGTCCAGAGATGGGTAACCTGTTGGTGTGTCCATGATGCTCAAACAGCCAAAAGTCATGGAAAACACGGACCACTATATGTACTATGCTAAGGGTTAGCAGAAACAGAGGTCAATAATTGCAACTAACTTTTTTTAAATGCATTTCACAGTTTGTGATGTTAATATTGCTACAGGTGTGCAGTACGATTGCAGGATAATTGTCCGAAGGGTTAATAAACAATGGCCAAACAATTGAATGGCATTCACAAAAAAAACCAACATGTTAAACTAAACACCACAGCCTCAAACAAATATTTCAGAAATAGGAGCGTATGAGAATGAAGAGATTCAAGCTTGCACTATTATAAAGTTATGTAATTCTGGAACACTGTCTACAATATGAATAATTCTGCCGACTCTCTGATCAACCAATTCCTCAACCTCTGTTGTATTAATTTTATCCTGATAATAACCGTTTTCAGCACCATGGGAAAACGACTTGAGTAAACGGATTTAACAGTATTACCAGGCCACGTTCCTTGGTATAAACCAAGATGTATATCCTGGTTACTGAAAGCAAACATAACAGCCATGAAATCTTGGACTGCATTGTGATTGTGGCATGGCACAGTCATGGCCTGGTTTAAAGGGACACTCTAACCATCAAATCAGCTTTGGCTTACTTAATTGGTTTTGATATATAAACCAAACCCTTGCAGTCTTACTGCTCAATTCTCTGCTATTTAAGAGGAGAAAAAACAAACACTTTTTCATTCAGCCCTAGCCATGCATTCCCCCTGCTTGTGGCTTACAAAGCTTCCCTACACGCTTCCTGTAAAGAGAGATCTAGTTTTCAAAACTTCCTTTACTGCACAGTGTGTGTAATTTTAAATGTCTTAACTCCTGCTCTGTTGACAGCCTACAGGGGCCTTCTGAGTATAAATAAAGTAGGAGATAAAAACTTTATGCTGTAAGATCTGATTGAAAATTCAACCATTTTTTTTCCATTTTGACTGTATGAGTCACAGCTGGGGGAGGTGTGACTGTTGCTGAATAAACGAAATTATTTAACTTTAAATGGCAGAAAATTGAGCAATGAGCCTGCAGGGGCATGATCTATACACTAAACATGCTTCATTAAGTGAAAGTTATTTTGGTGACTATAGTGTCCCTCTTACTTAAATGTGACATTAATTTAACATATTAAAAGGAATAAAAATCTCTAAAAATTAACGAAGACATCTTCAAAACGCAATCTAAATGCATAACATGAAAGTAAAAGATAGGCACTGTGACATTTCCCCAAGCATTGGCTCACATTTCCTGGTGAAGCAGTAAATATTTTGTAAGTTTGGCATATTATGTCCTTTTTGCTGGTTTTGCTGTTAACTGTTTCTCTCTTTCCAATTCACGTTCACGTTGTTGTTCCTGTTTAAGGTTTTCTTCCTGTTTCTTCTGTTGTAATTTTAAAGCTCTTTTCTGTAAAATAAATCCAAGAAAAATATGAACGACTGCAGACCATAAAACACGCTTAATGATTGCTTCAGTTGTGTCTAATCATCTTTCAATGGATAATCAAGTATGATGCTCATGTTGCATTATATACATATTTGCTTCATAAAAATCTAGCATCTTCCTTAGCACATACTCTTCCTTGCCCTTGGACTCCCACGGGTTAACGCGGATATTTATTTATAAATATTTTACCAGGAAGGATACATTGAGATTTCTCTCGTTTTCAAGTATGTCCTGGGTCCACAAAACATTGCATTGTTACAATAGGGTACAACAAAATACAAAAACAATATTAATACACAAAATTTAACATAGAACAAGTAGGAAATATATAATCAACCATAACAGAGAGGGATCTCTTAAAGGATAGCACAATGATAAACAAGTTAAATAAAATAACATGTATCGTATGTCTTCTTACATACAGGTCATCAATAATATCGGAGAGATATATTTAACGTTTACCCAATATTCTAGCCGAGGTCAGGCTTTTGTTATATCTTACTGAATGTTATAGAATCTTTGTAATTAACTGATTCTGACGGTTTTGGGGTTTAAATTAACTGATTCTGCAACGCTTTTGATTTATTATCCGGTGTAGGATGCCATATCTGCAACAAACTGATTTTACCTAATTTTTCACACTGTTTATTGACAGTGTAGCATTTTCTATATTTTGTCTTTGGTGCATTATTTTGTCATTGTGGTGTAATCTATGCAAGTAACTGATTCAGTCTAGAAAACAATGCTGTTTCTCTGAATATTGTTACATTGTATTGACAGTATGACATCGTGTAACCCTATGAAGCAGCCTTCCTTGCTGTTCTAAAAAAAATACACCAGTCTGCAAAGACGAAGGAATACAAGTCTATTATATTTTTAAACCTTGAGTTAAAGGATCACAACACATGTATTCCTGACCCTATAGTGCTAAACCCACCATTTAAGTGGCTTGCCCCTGCTTAGAAACCCCACCCCCCCCCACCCCTATAAAAATAAAAAATAAAAACTCACCTTATTTCCAGCGCTGCGCGGGTCCACCAGCACTGGCTCCGCCCCCTTTGTGACATCAAAATGGCCGATTTTTTGTAAAATCTGCACCGGGCAGAATGCAATGCATCTCTATGAGGAAAATTCAGCGTCTCCATGCAGAGCGTGGGGATGCTGAACGGCAGGGCTGCTTACTGTGCAGCCCTGAGCCAGGAAGCCCCTCCAGTGGCCATCTAAGGAGTGGCCACTTGGAGGTGTCCCTAGGTGAAATGTGAACACTGCCTTTTTTTCTGAAAAGGCAGTGTTTACATGAAAAGGCCTGAATGGAACCATTATACTCACCAGAACAACTACATTAAGCTGTAGTTGTTCTGGTGACTATAGTGTCCCTTTAGATATTGATAGAAAACAAAAAGTTATGTACCTTAGTACCCCATTATTCCCTATTTTAAACAATCCCAACTCCAACAACAAACACTACACCTTTTACTTTAGATTGGGTATGTTTGCGGTTAAAGAGGCGCTTTATGCATTATAGCGATTTCACACCATTAAAGTAGTTATAGTTCCAGGCATCCCCTGGCATTATCCCTCCATTTAATGTTAAATCATTTTCAAGTGGCTTAACACTGAATGCCACTGTCTGACCCCCACCAAAAGTATAGCGAAGGCAGGCATTACACTCTTCATTAGCCATACAACATCATATATCGACACTGGGTGCCTGTGATAGGCTGAGAGTTGTCAGATGATACTCACAGCCAATCACCATCACCCGCTACTGCTCATGCAAATGCTTCTTCATTAGCCAAGGCAGAACAGATGGGAAAGTCTGCATTAGACTCTTGTTCAGCGTTAAACCACTCAAAACAGTTTATTACTGAATGGAAGGAGGACAACAAATGGTTACAGTGCCGAAAAGTGTCCCTTTAAGTGGCCCCTGCAAACTTACCTTTCAAATTATTGCCATTTTTCATTATCCTGAGGGACGTGTTTGGAGCTCAGATCCCGGTCTCCTTACAGCATGCCATGTACAACTGGCTCATTGTGTGCAAGTCAGCACTGTACTTGCAGGTGCTGTGAGCATTTTCATGTACACAGTACTGTTCTTTGTCCAGCTCAGAGCCCAATGCTTTGAGACAGGCCGGGTCCAATACTATGTGAGATTGGTCCCCTCAGAAGGAAAGGGGGTACTGGATGTTTAGCTCAAAGTAATAAAATATGGCAAGGATTTTCCAATCTTACATAAACAATATAATCAATGAAACAGTTATTTATATACTCACATCCTAAACATCACATAAGGAGTTGTATCCACAATTCATTAAGACCCACTTTTTAACTTCTGCTACAGAACTAAACTGTCCAGCAAACTTCCTTTACTGCACAGTGTGTGTAATTTTAAATGTCTTAACTCCTGCTCTGTTGACAGCCTACAGGGGGGAGAAAGAACTTCAGCAAACACCATCACTAGACCAGTCACTATTATGAGGAGCATCTCAAAATGCAACGGACATTGGGAAGCATTCCGGAAAATGTTTTTTTTTGCTGTTTCTTAGTGCTAGTATGGCTAGTTCATTTATCCAAATGCTTCAAATCTTTTTTGGCGCCATGGTTCATATACTCTGGGATTGTCCCTACTTGCATCAAACTAGACTCAAATCAATTCAGTTATAAGGAAAATAACAAAATGTTAACATTCTATCAACTTTAACTGGTATTCTATGGGATATTTTGCCACCACAATTTAAATGCCCCTCCAAGTGTTCACACTTCATACTATCCTGGTGGCTTGCGTTACCATTGCCAGACAATGCAAAACTCCTACAGTGCTTCCAATCTCCAATTCATGAAGAAAAACGGGCACTATAATAAGAATTGCTAAACATGAACTCGGTCATGGCCAGCTGTGATGTCAAATTATTTTCTTCATTAAAACACATAGGCTGGTACTTTCCAAGATTTCCAATTGGTTCTATTCCCCATAGATAAGAGGCAATACACAAAGGAAGAATGGAACTTGGTTCCCAAACGGAGACCAGAACTTGGTTTCCACAGGTACATCATGAAGACAGAGAATTTATTTTAAAATAGTTGAGTGCCTATACTTGGTCACCAAATGTCTTACACAGCTGCTCCAGGGATTTCCCTTTAATACATAGAATAGGGAAAACAAAATGGAAGCTGTTGAGAACTGGTGAAAATTTGAGGCATGACAGGTGAAAATCCAGGAGGAGAGTGGAAATGCGATAAAATACATGCTTGTGTTCCTGACCCTATAGTGTTCCTTAAACTATTATATTACAAGCATATTATTTGAGTACCTGGAAAGTTCTTTACTGTACCAGTTTAGTAAATCAAAATTACTATAAACATTGAAATGAAAATAAACAAACTCACCTTTAATTTTGAAGTCTTGTCATGAAGCATTATCATCTCTTTCCGGATATTCACCAGTTTGTTGTGGTAATATTTTGCTTCAGAAAACTTTATTTAAAAATGAAATTGGAAATGATGTTAAAAAGGATATATATTTTTAAAATTAATTTTTATTGCTTGTTGGATACACAATTCTATTGCTTATAGGACACACTATTTTAACATATTAGAGATGCAGTAACACTGCATGAATAGGGTATCTCATTTCAGGAACAGAGGAGAATAACATAGAATGGGTCCCCGATGCATTGTTGACCTCTGTTTGTACCAGTGAAAAAGGAAAAGAAATGGAACTCGTGATATCTTGCCAGAACAGGGAAATGTTTGGAGACTGTAAGAGGATAAAATAGAGTAAAAAAAGAGAATAGGACGCCATCCATGTAGAAAGGTATATGACCCTTTAGCTACTACTGATGGCTGAAACAGAACAAGTGAGCATGTTGACTTATAGGCAGCAAAGATCCATCAAGTGATTAAAAACCAAGAATCATACTAACGGAGATGTTTGTTCCGTTCTGAGCACTGATGTAGTGGAAACTACACACTTACTAACTGTAGTCACTGACACAGAGTCCTTCCCTTGCATGCCACAGCAAGCAAGGTCTACCAGAAGATGTAAATCATCACGTACAAACAACAGAAAAAGGAGTTATGAGGAAGCTCTCGGGGAAACCATATAACGCCCAGCTGGCTCTTCTACAAAAAACAAAACAAAAACAAACCCACCCACCAAGAGCATCTGAGATTTTCCAAGCACCTTAATATAGACCACATAGAATAGTGTTACTTACCAGAGCATTGATGTCAGGAATAGAGTTACAGTCTTTGAATTTTGAGATTTCCTGGTCAAGAGTGTCTAGTAATACCACCTGATTTTGCCTGTGACAAAAATATAGATAGATTTTGTTTTAAAGATAATCAAATGTGTAGAGTTTGCAGGGCATTGCAATAAAATACTCTCTAGCTGCTTAGAAACTATTTAAAGTAATTTAAGAACTTCTTAACTTACTACAAACAGTGACTACAATAAGTATATAAATTAAAAAGGAAACAAATGGGAGCAACCTGGGTTCTTTAATTCAATACTTAAAGATTCATAAATCATCACCATAACTAACTTGCAATATATAATATAGCTCAGGAATTAAAACAAACAGAGCTAAAGACTGGGTTAGCTGCAGATTGATAGGTCTAAGAAGAATGATTAAATTGAGTGAGGATCCATAGGACACAGTTATAACCAGGGGGAACCATGCAAACGCCATAATCATGCACAAATATGCGGGGCCCTGGGGTTCCACTGGTAATCCCATAAAACAATGTATTTTTTAATTCGACATTTCTTTATAATTTACAAATTTCAAGCAGTTCCATCAAGTCATTTTGCCATGAAAGCTGCGTTACAGTTATTATTTGTAAATCATAAGATCCCTGCCTGTGAATTAATAAAGGTAACCGTTTGTGTTCATTTTACGTACGTAAGTTCTTGCAAGGCAAGCTTTGAACTCTGGAGATTAGGCAAGTAGTGGGAAATTAGCCCATCACTTAGTTGGTCAATTGCACTTGTATTAACAGGTAGCAGATCTTCTGGCAGTCCTTCATCACTCACATCATTACTGGAATCTGTGAAAACATATGGAATGAGAAAGAGGAAAAAAATAAAATAAAAATAAAATTCTGACCAATTATTGATTGCACATTGCTAGATAATGTCATAGTTCAGCTTTTAAAATGTCAAGTCTCCAGAACCATTATATGAAACAAATGGATAAATCACACACAAGATCCCCTCTTTGAAATGTAATATATATCAACCTGATCTAAAGGCAAACATGATTCATCAAATCAGGCAGCCTTCATCCATTGCTCCGTGGTCCAGCTCTGACACTCATGTCCCCATTGACTGAGTTTTCAGCAGCGGATAGGGATCATTATGAGCACTCAGAATTGTCTGCGGCTATGCAAGTCCCATAGGCAGGAAAACGTGATACACTGTGTGTTCTGACACCTTTCTGTCATGGCCTTTAGCATTAAGTCTTTCAGCAATCTGAGCTACAGTAGTGCTTCTGTGTGATTAGACCAGAAGAGCAAGCCTTTGCTACCCCCATGTGCATCAATGAGCCTTGGGTGCCTATGATGACAAGGACTATTCCACCAGTTGTCCTTCCTTGCACCACAGGGCCCATGGGTGCAACAAATCCCAGATTCCAGGACAAAATTGCTAGTTGCCATGGCAACCTGGGTGTTGGTCAGCTCGAGGGAGTGTGGAGAGCAGGAGGCAGAGGGAGCAGTAATCCTCCCGCTGTTCTTGTTCTGCTCCATCGCACGCCCTGCTGTAATGCCGGGAGCTGGGTTATGATGTCACTCTGGCTCCCTCATCACTGAACCAATAATGATATTATTCAAGTTCGTATTTATCAAAAGGGTATGTTCAGTAAACATAAAATAGTGGTCAATCAACAAGTAAATTACTAAATTGTCAAAATAGCTGAGATTAAAGCTCCTAAACTAGCTCCTGGGCTCCTATTGCTGCTATTTAAGTGGAACACATTGTCTTAATAGGTTTTTGGTGGATTTTTATCCAGTTTAAGAGCTCTGTGCGCTAGGTCTTTTTCCCTCTATTTCTCTGCAAATCTTTTTGCATGAGAACCTATTTCACTTGTAAAGAAAATGGAAGACCGTTACTTTTCCACTCCGCCCTTTTGGGTTTATATGTGCAACACAGCGATCGATGAAAGCTAAATCGCAGTTTATTTTGAATGAATGAACCACATTCTATCCCAATCAATAATTCTTCTAGGAGCTCCAGATCTACCCAAACCCCAATCCAAAACTCTTTAACTTATTAATCATGATGGGGGTTGGTAGTTATTCTACTAGTAGTCCATTTTTTAAATTCTTTAATTTTTTTGTGTGCATATAATGACAACAAGCGTGTGGAGCCACAACAGCATCCACGAGCATTTTTATAGCATTTCACATTGTGGCAGTTTGGTCAACACATTTTTATATATTATGAAGTTACCAGGCTAGTGGACATCGCTTAGATGATATAACATGGTTGGGCGGATATGCCTTTAACAAGTCTAGTCGCGCTTAAGTTTAGAAGTATGTAGCTTATATGAAGTATGATTTATATGTCTTGGTATTATGATTTACTGATTAGTAAGCTAGCAGGGGTAACATTATACTATGTAAAGCAGGCGAGTATTCTAGATTTCATGCCTATATAACATATTGAGAGAAAAGAAAGAAAAAACAGAACACATAAATGTAACTGTATGCTTTGCCAGGCAGTTCAGGGTGTAAAATAAGACTGGTTAATTACCAGCTGGTCATTGGTGACCATGGGTTAAGTGCAGACTGGTAATATATGTGCTGCTATACTGCTGAGATGAGGCATGGATAGGGAGGGGTAACATAATAGGGAGCAACGATTCAATGAATGAAAAATAAATGAAAACCGTAACTTAGCGGCAGCAGACAGAGTCCCCGCGGCTGCAACCCTTCACCCAATGCCGCTAGTGTGCAGGTACAGATAGTCCCTTCTTTGGCCCGGTCTGGTGTTCTTTTGTGCCCTCCTGCAGAATTGCGGCAGATTCCGGTTATCGTGTGTGTCAGGCGTGGATAGTTGCAGCATCTTAAAGTCCAACTGCTTGAGTCCCAGCTTCAGGACCATCCGCTCAGCGGCGTGGGGGCTTGTGTTTGTGGCTTTGGGAGGTTGCGTCGTCGTTGGTGGTTCCCAGGATGGCAGGGGCATGCGGGCTTTTCACTGTGTGGGTGATTTTCAGGTATGTTAGGCTGCTGTGCTCTGCTCTCTATTTTTGCCCAAAAGGTGTCGAATATGGCATTAAGCCTGGTCAGAATATTGGGCCATTCTTTGTTCTTTGCGGCAGGTATTGTCGCATGCGACGTCCGCTGTTGTTGCTGGAAACTGCTCATGTGGTTTTGCAGTCTGTGTCCGTTGAGGCCAGGCTGCTTGGAGGGGTTGGACCGGGATTACCCCCCACTGGTCCTGGGGGGGGGGGAGCGGGCAGTCAGTGGCTCTGTACCCCCGGCATAAGGGCGATGAGAGCGGCCGCCTCCCCCCAGCCCCATCCGCCGTAGGCCACAGCTTGCCATCACGAGTTTTCATTTGCGGGAAATACTCGTTTCAGGTATCGGGTGATACACCAGGGTGCCCTTAACGTGAGGAGCGTACCCCGGCATCTGTGCAGGCATCGAGTTGGTGAGTATTTCGGGTATATCAGCGTGGGCTGTGGGAGCCCCTTCAATATGCGTCCATTCAGTTTGCAGGTCAAGCCCCGCCCCCCTAGTAGTCTATTTTTAAACATCACCCAGAATGTTTTTTGCAGCCAATAAGAAATTAAGTCATGGCTGCTTTGCTTCAGGCTAACTGAACATTATGGTAAATGTAGACTAGAGAAGCTTATGGACCATTTCAAGAGGGTTTTTAAACAGTTTGGCACTTACTGGAGTCCCCTGGGCGTCCATGGTCAGGCCTTTGTCTCTGATATAGCCAAGGTTGAAGATCCTATTTCACTTTAGAAATATTAAAGGAATACTAACATGTTCCTCTGCACCTCCTCCCCACCCACTGTGATTTACAGGGTTAAATAACACTTTATTTACTTAACGGATTCCAGCACCAGTGTCCCTCAGTGGTGGGTTCTGCTCCGCCTCCTATTACGTCAGCCAATTAGGGGTTGTGACCTAGTGCGCATGATTAGGCCTCCCCAATGGAGAGCATTGCCCCAATGCTTTCGTATGGGGTTTTCCCTTGATGCTGGATGTCCCTATGCAGATTGTGAGGACGTCCAGCGCTATTTCACAGAATCAAACTCTGTTAAACTCCAATGGCTCTAGTAGCTGTCTAAGAGGGAAAGGGACATGGCAACCAGACCACTTCAGTAAGGTAACATATTCTGGTTGCCTATAGTGTCCCTCTAATGTTGTTCCTTTCATCTTCAGCTGATGCTCTAAGTCAACGAAACTCTTTCAAAACACAGATTGAATGGAAATTTCTGCATTAACGATATGTGAAATGTGAAGTGAATGCTGGATTGATGACACCTGGGGACACCTGCTGGATTGAGGACCCCCAACTAAGGGGTCTAGATTAAATGTAGAGCACAAACACATATCAATGAGGCTGTAATAAGGATTCCTTCCTCTTGATTTGCAAAGGTGAATTATATTAACCTTTATGCATATTTTACGATAGATACAAGGATTTGGGAAAATGCTAAGTTTTTTAGAATCTTGTGGTCCAAAGTGAATACAGTCCTAGTGACTATTTGTAATTATGTCTTTAAAATAAATTTTGCTGAGAAAAAAATAAGTCTTTTATTCATTTTATATAATGAATTGAACACAAACAGCAGATTTTATAAATCATAATTCCTCTTCCTTTGTTTTTCGGGCTGAGAAGTGGATAAGGTCATCTCTTTGAAATGTAATCGGTGTTACATCTCCCTAAATAAATACCCATTACTGTAAACCTAAACCTTTTTTTTTTTACTGCACCAGCATATACCCAACACACATCACATTCCTCTGCCTTTAATTAAAATAATAAGCAAAAACCTCACCAGCAATTTACTATGTTTACTCTCTAAGCATATCACATTCCAGCCCACTCCCTCCAAACCCAACCAACTTACTGCCCAAAATAAACACGAGACATCGATATAAGTTAACTTTACATTTATTAAACATATTTTACTTTCGCAAACAGAGAGAGGAGTCACTTAGGAGGCAGGATTTATCTTGTATATTATTAAAAAATTAGCCAGAAAACAAGATCTTCAATACAACTGGACTCAGGAAGAGCCATTCTTGCAGCACTCAGGAAATGAAAAAACACTCTTGGAGGAAACCTCTGGGGAACCAGGGCTTGAATGACTTCCCTTCCCTCTATCTGGACATTAAGAGGCAAATAACCAGGGTTATTCATTAAAGTGAGAAATCAAAGTGAATTAGACTTGAATTTAGACAAAATTTAAAGGACCACTATAGGCACCCAGACCACTTCAGGCACCTCTAGTTTTAACCCTGCAGATGAAAACATAGCAGTTTCAGAGAAACTGCTATGTTTAAACTGCAGGGTTAATCAGCCTCTAGTGGCTGTCTCACTGACAGCCACTAGAGGCCGCTTCCGTGATTCTCACTGTGAAAATCATAGTGAGAAGATGCTGACGTCCATAGGAAAGCATTGAGTAATGCTTTCCTATGGGTGTTATTAATGCGAGCGTGGCTCTGGAGGCGCATGCGGCTCCACTTGGGAGCCAACGTCGGAGGGTGAGGAGAGGTCACCAGCGCCGAGGGAGCCTGGCACTGGATAAAGGTAAGTGGCTGGAGGGATTTTAACCCCTTCAGCCCAGCAGGAGGGTGTCCATGAGTGTGGGGGGGACCTAAGGACTACATAGTGCCAGGAAAACAAGTTTGTTTTTCTGGCACTATAGTGGTCCTTTAAGGTCAAAGTATTCAAATTAGAAGCATAGCTGACTTAAAGGGACACTGTAGGCACCCAGACAACTTCAGCTCATTGAAGTGCTCTGGGTGCAAACTCCCATCACCCTTAACCCTGAGCATGTAATTATTGCAGTTTTTATAAACTGCAATAATTACCTGAGAGGGTTAACTCCTCCTCCAAGAAGGACATCCGAGTGGATAGGCGATTTTTGGTAGCCTAAACGACGCTGGACGTTCTCACGCTATGCATGAGGACTTCCAACGTCAGATTTTTCCCCATAGAAAAGCACTGAATAATACTTTCCTATGGGGAAATCCTAATGCGAGCATGGCTGACGTCTGCGTGGGCGGAGCTGAGCCAGCACCGAGGGACATTGGCGCTGTTTCCAGGTAAGTGACAGAAGGAGTTATTAACCCCCTTCTGCACCATGGGGGCAGTGGCCTTGACAAAGGGGGAAGCTATAGTGCCAGTTAGTTTTCCTGGCACTATAGTTTCTCTTCAAAGAATGTTTGAATATGGCTATTATTACCTCAAATTTGAAATTCACTTTGAATAAACACTTTAGTGAATAACCCTGATAGGGAATTTCTGAGAGTTTTTTTTAGGAGTTATTAAAATTGATAGACAGACAGAAGGCAGTTAGACTGGAAGAAAAACGGGCAGGAAGTAAAAGAAACAGGTAGGTGGAAGACAGGCAGACAGACAAAATGATACACAGACCCTTACAGACCATAGGCACTTTTCCTCTCTCTTTTGCCATTGCAATCTTTCCAACGGGACACATTCAAAGCTTAAAATGTTTATAATCCTCTCTGAAGAAAGTCCCATATTTGAACATGGGTATACAAGTAGATGTGGAGAATATAAATCTCCCCTGCTAGAACCTCCATTGCTCCAGATCAAACTGAGCGGAGGCAAACTTCAAATCTTCAGACACATCCAATAGACACATAGATCTCTATGCCTTGGACATGGTAAGGGACCTATGGATGTAGGGTGAAGCTCTGTCCGAACCTCGGATACAACTGGGAGCAAACAGAATGCTCAAGCTGTTATAGCAGCATTTACATTCATGACATCACCTATTATGACGTCAGTAAGGATCACTGGATCACTATTGCATCTGAGGTGGAGGAGATTGCAATAAAAACATAAAATGCTGCATCACAATAAATGTTTAATATCAATCTGGAGGTAAACGTTACAGTGTCCATTGCTTTCTCATCTATTCTCCTCTTTAGAGATATGTATGACTGTATCCACGTTTATTCCCATCCCAGTATTAGCTCCTGATCCCGTATCCTCTTTCTTTCTTTCTATACCTATTCCGCACTCATTCCCAGTTTCCTCTGAGGATACAATTCATATTACTATTTATAAAAAGGATAAGTTCGGTATACAGAAAACAGTGGTCAAGCAACAAGTAAATTGCAAAACAAAGACCCAAAGAGCTAGTATTTAAATAAAAATCAAACCCAGTTATATTTCCACTATGCTTTATTGCGTTAAAATTGCGTTGCAAATAAAAATAAATAAACAATAATGAAAAAAAAATTTAACACGGAAGGCTGCCTCCAGCGTTATATCTGCAGGTCTACCAGCATCATGCGGATTCTGAAATTGAGTTTCAGGAACCGCAAAATGTTGCTAGCCAGGGGAGCCGGTGATTGGCTAGAGCGGTCAGCTGAAGCTCTAAGCCATTCAGTAGATCCCCATTCATAAAAAAGGTTTGATGTGACATTGTATAAAGGGTGTGGAACATCTCCACAACTATAAAGTCAAATTCTTAGAATGCATCAGTAGAGTTCCGTTGTACCTCTCCAATTTTGTTCTAGGTTTAATATATTTACCTATTCACCAAAAGAATACGAGGATCGACAACATAAAAAGAGCCAGTGATTACGGAGTACATGTCCATCCATACTCAATTCTATTCGGATTTGGGATGCATGCCATCTCAAATACAGACTGGCAACGTCCCCCTCCCCAATGACCCCATTCCTTAGGAATGGGGACTTTCTCCCCGGCATGGCTCCCAGAGATTTTCATAACATCGAACGCACAGGGCTGCAACGTCTACATCAGCTGTATCGAAATGGCTCGGTAATTCAATTTGCAGAACTACAGCAAGAGGCCCATTTAACCCCCGCGGATTTTTTCCGCTATGTCCAGATTTGTGACTTCGCTAGCAAACCTCGCATTAAGGCAGCAGCTCTGGGTCAGATTACCTTTTTCGAAAGGCTTTGCTCCAACGGGACCGCCCCCAAGGGTATGATTACACTTCTATACGCTCACCTGAGCGCGGAAACTGGTGAATGGGGAAGTCTGAATTACACGGATCAATGGGAATCGGACCTCGGTGAAGTCTTGGAGGGACTGGAGTGGAGGGAGATATGGGAGGCGAATACCACTGTCTCGATTTGTGTCACTCTCCAAGAGCAAGCATGGAAAACTATGCTTCGGTGGTATACCACGCCTGTGAAACTATATCGCATGCACAAATTAGATAATGATGACTGCTGGCGGGGCTGTGGTTCCCGGGGCACATGTATCCATATGTGGTGGGAATGTTCAAAACTCACCGGCTTCTGGAGGTCAGTGGAAGACCTCCTGAGGCAGACGTTCAACAGACCCCTACGTCTAGATCCGTTGGTATACCTGCTAAATAGGTCTCTCGATGGTTGGACCAGGAGGGAACAAAAATTGGTGCATAAGATAACCCTAAGCGTGCGCCGTGCCATAGCGATCGCGTGGCTCTCTCCGGAAGGCCCGGAATTCTCCGGAGTGATATCTAGGATTAGAGAATGTAGAATAATGGATGACTTAACTGCTAGAGTGCGGGGGACAATGGCGTCGTTTCAAAAGATTTGGGAGCCATGGGACAGTAGTCTACTGGGCTCGGGCAGTGCTTGACGGCACCTTGTCCTGTTGTAGAGGGAAGGGCCCCACGTAGCAGGGACCCCCCCCCCCCTCTCTTTTCTCTCTTTCCTCGCAGCTTCTCTGCTCGCTACATCTCGGCTGTTTTCTCCTCCTTCCTTTCTCTCCACTTTGGAATTTCCCTTTTTTCAGTCTCATCCTTCTTTATTACTTTTTTATTCCCCTCCCTCTGGTTTCTCCATGGGAGGTGGTGTTTTCTTTTTTCTCCTCCTTTCGATACGAAGATACGGTTGGATGAGCAATGTAGTCTGTGAGCAAGTTGGGCTTTTGCGTAGAATGGGATCATGGTATGGCTGCCATGCTAGTCGCACTCTACAACACCTAACTTTAGATAGCGGACTCCTTGGGCATATGTCAGGGATGGGCATGTGAAGTCCATATAACTACACACGATAAGGCACTATGACTGTACTGATTCGTTATTTTCATTAATTCCCTGATATTTTCTGGGCGTCTCTCACAGTTAATGTGCCTCTTTTTATATTAATAAGCAATGTAAGTAGCAAGACTGCCATTACTTATCAAAACGGAATTCGAAATTGAATGTGTATAGAGTTTTGCGTATCGTCATCCCCACTGTTTACTAACAAAATAGTTTTTTCTGTCTTATTTTTTACTCTTTAACCTTAAAAATGTTCTGTATTAACCTGTGACATTGTCAAATGCTTTAAGATGCACACAGACGCTGATGTGGCTCTGTGTAATTGTTGTTGATACATGCACGACAAAAATAAAGAATTTAAAAAAAAAAAAAGAGCCAGTGATGTAGAAAGACATGTTACCGCTCCTCCACCCCAGAACACAAGAGAATGGTTCTTAGTGAAAAATACACCATTAAATACGAGAGCTGAAAGTTGATTAACTTAATCAGTTACTTGGGATTAATTTCAAGAGTGCATAACTCCACTAAAGGATCTCATATGACAGCTTCAAAGCACAAAGCACTCCATTATTTCTAGTCACGCTCATATTTTCAAGTGTTTAAGGAGTGCCCAAATGTAACTCCTGACAGGTAATAAACGTGAAAATACTATCAGAAAGTGTGCAGTTCAACAGTGTCTCCCAACGTCAGGCAACTCCTGTAGTGTCATGAGTAAGGATTAGTGGAGTATTCAATAACAAAAACACTCCAGGAACAATGACCACTACAGCTTGCTGTGTGACACTTGGCTTGGGAGAATGCCATGTACAGTGCCATTCACAGGGGTATGATTAAACCGATAGCAGCTGAACTTCCACATAAAACGAATTGTACCTGGGGGCTGAAGTACATATCCATAAACTCCTGTTTACCAGATATGATAATAACCCATAAATCAGAAGAAGAGACTCCTAAATGGCAGAACCTCTTCTTGGTCTGAGGGGTGGCTGTATGTAGCTGTAGTTTACCTGTGCAAGTTCAGAAACTTAGAAGTAACACTCTGGTCACCAAAACAAAATGAATTTGTTATGGTCCCAAGAGGTCCCTGGCACTAGCTCACCTTTAGGGGTTAAAACGGTTTTCAAACGGGGCAAGCTTTGCTTAATATGAAGAGTCCCCACGAAAGTAATAGAGCCGCTGTAAATAACTTTACAGGTATTTCTGAATCTTAATTATTTCCATGCATGATGTACACAATGAGTTAAAAAGGATGGGCACTTCCAGTCTGGAGCATTTTTTTTTCTTAACCACTTAAGGACCAAACTTCTGGAATAAAAGGGAATCATGACATGTCACACGTCATGTGTCCTTAAGGGGTTAATGCACACCTGAGTTGCAGAACTATACCAATCCAGGTTATTAAAGCCTATTACAACTTGCAAACTTGCAAAACAAAAAATACACATCTCTCAGTAACTTCAGAAGAAAAAAAAAACTACAGATGCAAAGCAAAGGATCAATAGGTACAAATCAGTTAATGTCCCTTATACAGCAGCCAAAGCAAGTATGGATTGGGATATGAATATTATATCTATACATAGAGCATCACTCCAAGATTCAGGAGTGTGTGTCAGTCAGCCTACATCTGTATGTAAAGCACACTCAGCATTATCTGTCCTCTGTTACCTGCTGCATGTAGCATGGGGGCCAGTCCACCAGCTCTCTGCCCTGCTTCCTCCATGAACCCCAGCTCTGGGTCTGCAGATGGGAAGCATATAACCCAGCTGATCTCAGACACACATGTGAT